>CAOLHI010000758.1:0-523524 GCA_948474755.1 Ctenosaura bakeri | reverse complement strand
GTTGTCCTTTCCAGTTGTTCTGTCCTTTCCTCCATTTTAGGTGCCTGTGCCTCCGTCCTTTTTTCTTCTACTTCCTTTACCTTTTCATTCACATGTTTTAGTTCTTTAGAAATATTGTCTAATGTGGTGCTGAAACTCTCTAATTCCTTCTTAAGATCTGTTTTTATTTCTGTTCTCATATGCTTCATTTCTGTTCTTGTTTCTTTCATCTCATTTTTAAATGTCATAGTTAATTTCCTTATTTCTTCAGTTATGTCAAGTCCAACGCCTTGTGCCATTCTCTGGCTTTCCACTGTTGTCATTTTTGTTTCAGTAATTGGTATCTTGGTTTCTGTAGAGGCTCTTCTCTGAAATAGTGTTTGTATCTGTGTTTGTGCTCCAGACCCTGCTTTCCTTTTCCCTGCTGCCATCATTTTGCCTATTTTCCTTTACTTTTATTTTGGCCTTTGTTAATTATATTATTTTAATTCAATCTCTTTCCTCCTTCCTTCTTATTTTGTATTTATTTTTATATTATTATTTATTTGGTTTTTTAATTACTTTCTTTCAAGTATTTTCGGGAATCAGTTTACTTTTTCCCCCAGTTATGTTCTTCTTGCCCTTTCTATCACTTTTCTATGACCCTCAAGGCTGTTTCCTTGGATACAGCCTTGAGTGTATTTCTGGCAGCTGTTCCTTTGAGTGAAACTCAGTCACTCTACTTCTCTATTTCTCTTATCAGACTGGTACAGTTTCTCCAGAGCACAATTTATCAAACAGTAATTATGCAATTGACTCCCCTTTAATATGATTAAATCAAGTCAAATTTCCAATATATCTTATACCAACAATTCAGTATGTAGCTTTATAATGTCAAATATCTATCAGCAAGGTTAAGTATTTTAATTACACGGATTATACAGTAATGTCAGCACTTTCCTTCCAAACTCCACCTACATACAATTACGCCTTTGGCTATAGTCTTTATGTAAATAAAGATCTTTACTCTACTCAAGATTTCAGGTTAAATTTCTTTACCTTTTCAATCTTTCTGTCACCAATCCTTCAAACAGGCCTTTTCTTTACTTTCACTCCGCTCCCACTCCCTTTCTTTACAGCGATCTTTACAGCAGTCCTCCGAAGTTCTTTCCAATCAGACTTTCTTCTTCCGTCTCTCTCTCTGTGCAGTCGCTATATATTTATATCCAGTTTAACAAGTTCTGTCTTTCTGTCTACCCTTCTGTCTATCTATCTTTCTTTTCTCTTTGGCTGCTCTGTTTATAATATTTATGTTTTAGTTAACGCTTCTCAGCAAGCAGGCATGGCCATCTCTCAGCAGCGCTCGATCTCCTCCATTTTTCCGCTGTACGTATCCGATCCTTTTCCACTTAATTCGACCAATTCACTGACCTAGCTCCAATCTCCAAAGTCCAATGTCCAATATTTTTAATGTCCTTATATTAAAGTGTATTGCTTAATGAGTTTAACGTAGTTGGTAGGCTGTAAAAATAATGTTTGAGTCCAATCAATGTTTAAGCTTTCTCCTGCGTCCCTTCCACGTGGGGCACACTGATATCCGATCAATTCTAAATGTCTCGCGATATCTCAGTGTTATTATTATTGTTGTTTTTCCTTTTTAAACTAATGGTATCAAATTTCAGTCCTTCCAACCTTTCAATATCTCCAAAATGTAAAGTTCAAATGATTGCTGTATATAAAAGTTCAGGAATTGCGAACCTTCATTTGTTCCTTTGTACTTTTTTCTGAACTTCCCATGGGTTCTACGTTCCCGGGGCTTGTTGCTTTCAATAGATTAGAGTATTTAATTTATTCACTCTCCTCAGCAAGAATCCGACCGGATTTAACTTACCCCAGCTGGCGATTTGTTATTTAGTTCTTACGAACCTCCAAAGTGAAAGATTAACAAAACGGTGGTGACGTGGCTGAGCCTGTCCAGGCAGCCCAGTGTGGTGGTAATGGCGACTCTGTGATCCTTTCAGCCCTTTCCATGCACAAGCCCTCTCTTCTCCCCAATTCCTGTGCACTTGGAGCCGATGTCAGATCCCCTTCAAGTCTCCTCCGTATACCCCTTTACCAAGGGGTCATTTCTCCTCCGATTACAAGTTTGATAAGGAGATACCGACCTCACTGGGACTTTGGAATTCACTGACTCCGTGAATTCCGTCCAGTCGCCACGTCGCCTCCACCGGAAGTTGAGAGTGTGCTTCTTCCACTGAATTCACCAGGTGGAAATTTAGGGCAGTCTGAGGAGAGAAAAATAAACAGTGTGACTGTGAAAATAAGAGTGAAAAGGGAGAAAGAAAAGCAAAGCAGAGTCCATGGATTGATAAGTGGCTGAAGAACAGAAATGAAAGAATACACATATTTCCAAAAGAGGCTGTTACTATGCAGCTGTTCTGCATCATTCACAGAATTTTATGATGGGTTCCTTCCCTTTATAAAACCTCCAAGTTTCCCACTGCTGCTTCTATCTTGTTCGTATCTATCTATCTATCTATCTATCTATCTATCTATCTATCTAGCTATCTATCATATATATTCATGTATAAGTCTAGAAATTTTAGTCAAAAAATCAACCCAAAAAACCTGGGTCAACTTTCTGTGTGCCAATGTAAGTGTTATACCTTGACTCTTATAAAAAAAGGAACCATTTCCTTCTCTGAATAGAGTAGTGAAAGGCAAGAGGTTAGTCCATCCCAGGAGAACCAGAAAGAAGCACTGATCACCTCTACTCTCTCCGCTGCAGTGCACTTCTGGATTTTTTGAATGCCTGTGTTGGAAAATGGTGACAGCCAAGGGTGGCTGGCCCTGGAGGCAGAACAGGTACTTTCCACTCTCCATGGAATGACCTTTGACTTATCCACAGGTCATATCAAAATCCATAATTTTGGCCCCCAAACTTGCCCTCCACTTAACACATGAGGTCAACCCATACACAGATATGTACAGCATGTTTGTTTGTGACTCTCTCTCTCTCACATCTCTCTATTTTATTCATTTATATTTTGTCTTTTTCTCAATGCTGGGATTCAAGGCCACTTACAACCTATTAAAAACTATACAAATTCATCAGTAAAAAGTGTACTGTAAATATAAAAGTTATTTAAAAACAATTGGACAATCTGTAAAGACAACGCTATTAAACTACCGGTATACACAGTCGAGAAACAGCACAGTACACCAATAAAAGCTCACCCCAATAAATTTCTAAAAACCTAATGGAACAAGAGTGTTTTTACTTGCCAGTGAAAGAAGAGCAAGGAAGGAGCCTTTCTAGCCTCCCTAGGGGGAGAGTTCCATAGTCAGGGGGCAGCTACCAGGTATTTACAAAATATTGGTTAAGGAGAAACCAATTGAATAGCTACATGCTGTGTTTTGATGGATATTTCTCGGAGCCCTCTGACCAGATTACTAGTAAATAGATACTTCTCACAAAGGATGAATGTGAACAATGAGATATCATAAAGATCTGCATTTGACCTATTTCATTTAAATTTGTTCATAGATTCCCCGTAATATAAAAATAAGCAGTGAGATGGCCAAAGTTGCCGATAACACCAAATTATTTAGGGTGGCTAAAACAATAAAAAACAGTGATAAATTAGGCATCAAATGGATAAATACTGTTAAGTATAAGCAAGTGTTTTAAAAAGTGCACATTAAAAAAAAAACCTCTGCCATAATGCTTTTATTGAGCCTGTGGTATGGCAGTGCTTAAAATATAGTGTACAATTATGGTCATCAAACCTGAAGAAGAATATTGTAGTGCTGGAAAGGGACAAAAAAGGGCAACCAGAGTGATCAATGTGCTGAAAATGTGCGTGTGTGTGGGGGTTAACTCTCAAAAAAGATAAATAAGAGATGAGATGAATCTATAAGATAGTCCATGGTGTGGAACAAGTAAATAAGGAAACATTCTTTTCTTCCTGTCATGCTTGAACCTGGGGGAGCTAGACATCCAGTAAAAAATGAATGGCGAGAGTTTTGAACAGATAAAAGCAATTTCATATTGCACTTAGTTAACCTGTAGGAAGTGCTACCATGAGATGTGGTAATGACAGCCTATTTGGATAGATTTTAAAAAAGATTGAACAAATTCATCTGTGATGACGTTATCAATAGCTATTTGTCATGATAGTTATATATTAACTGAAAGAGGACATCTCTGAATGCCGGTTGCTGAGTATGTTCTGTGAGGGGGTGCTATTGCACTTATGCTTTGTCTATGGGCTTTCCATACACATATAGTTGCATGGCCAGAATGCTGGACTAAGTAGGCCTTTGGCTTTCCTTAGTTGTTGAATGGGAATGCAGAGAGACTACTTGGAAGTGAAGCAGGAAAAAAAAATGAGATTAAGGGAGAATGTGTGTGTAAGCAAAAAAGAATGCATCACAGAAGAGAAAGAAAAGAAGGGGGAAGTTAACAGAGAGAAAAATGTTCTGTAGAGATAGACAAACCATCTAACAGAGCGTGGTTTTAATAAATGATTAAAATAGAGTGAAAGAATGTTTTTCTCTGGTTGAAGTAGTGACACACCCATCTTGTGTTAATAAAAATGTCCTTCAGAGTGACTGGATTCATAATTCAGAGTGACTTAGACATCCCTGAACTACAGTAACATTTACTAATTCTTGTGAAAGTGCCGAGCACAAAGAACCCTCAGAATCTGTTTGGTTGTGAGTAGCTCTTTAAATAAGCATTTCAGGCATGAAGTGTTCCAGCATGTTAAAAATTGAAAAACACTTGAGGGAATAACATTTTGACACATGCTGAGTTGTTCTTTTCATTGTTACAGCTGCAAACTCTTTAAATCTATTGCAGTCTTGTTTGTGCAAGCTCCTTATGATGGCAGCTATGGTGTTTCGTAGAGGTATGCTCTGGAATTAGAATGATTCCTAATTTGTCAAATAATCGATTTTACTAGAAAGTTTTTAACAAATCATAAGTGATTAGGCATCCTTTGTAGCCTCAAATCTGTTAGAATTAGCTTCCTGAGATTAAATACAGAGGAGTGGTAACAAAATATCTGGTTTTGATTATCATTTTGAGTAGAATAAACTGACAGCCTACTGTTTCTGCTAATGGCTAGAGTATTGGATTACATTTTCCAGCAGCACTATACAACAAACCATGTCTATCATTTGTATCCCCCTCAAATTGACTTTAATGTTAGTGATGGTTTATGCTTCAACATTAGATGGCAGTGGATAGGGAAAAAGAAAAAGAAAATAAAAACTCTTGTTAACAGTAACTGAAAGTCTGTGTGTGGGTACTCGGGGTAGGTATTTGGAATATCACATTTCAGGTACATTTTACATATGCACACCTAGAAACACTCCATTAGAAACAAGAGATCTGTGGAAACAAAGAATTAAATCCAAATGTTACTTGAGTTCATGGAGTCATTCTGTAGACAGGTTAGGCTTCAAAGGACACTGTATTGCTTTCATATAGTTCAGGAAATGCCTTGATCATTCTAATTTCTTAGAAATAAAAAAGACACAATTTGGTTGTAACGATTTTAAGTTGAAGCCTCAGTAGTGGTAATAACGAAGTGAGATTTGGTTCTTTAAAAAAAGGTTGTCCATACATTGAACATGATCAACATTATCTTGGAAATGGCTATTTAAATCATTAAAACGTTCAAAATTTGTTTTGAAAAACAGAAGTAAATGTGAGATTTTATCCCATTCATATCTGTGCTGATAGTACTAAAGACTGATAGTACTAAAGGTTTATAAGGTGCTCTGAGAATGTGCTATACAGACTCTGTTGACTAGCACTCCTTAGGTTTTTCTGTTTTATTTTCTGAAGGATCACAGAGTTGAAAGGAAGCTTAAGTATCCAATTAAACCTCATGAAGAAGGATTTGCTGTGTCTGATTGCTACAAGTGACTGCCAGATACTTATGTAATTGGTACTTCCCCCCCCCTTTTTTCCCCCTATTTAAAATTGCATTCTAGATTATAGTTACAAAATGCTCACAGAGTTTACTCCACAATTGTTGTTCTGAAACATTAAAATATTTACCACTTCTCTTAAAATTTTCCATTGACTCTGTCAACCTCTGTTTGAACACAGGACCCTGGATTTAAGTTGCAGAAAGACTAGTTGTTGTGATGTGTTTGTGTGCATGTGTGATACCTTAAACCTAAAGACATTGCCCAAGGATGCTGCAAAACTACCTTCCTTGGTAGATCCAGTTTTTTTTTTTTAAAGATTAAAGTTGGGGATCCATTATTGCAAAAATTGACAACAGTTGATCTTTAGAAGGAATGGGGGAAATCAGTATCTATAACTAGGAGGAGGAGAAGGATCAAGGCCTAGTGCTGTGGCCTTTCATTGTCCTTCACAGCACCAGCTCTTTGCAATCCTTTTCATGCTTCAGATTTATAACCAAAATTGCAGAAAAAGTGCACATACAGTATAAAAGAAAAAGAAAGGAAGGAAGCCTCTCTGTTCCAAATACTGTTTCTTGTGCAGCAGCTTATTACTTTTGTTGTGCCAGTGCTTTTATTCAGATGTTATATCACGATTGAAATAGTTTTAAACTGCTGAGTGGAGGGAGCAAATGTGCACAATTTAGTACTGTTGTATGCTTGTTTTATGTGCATTGTATTTTGCTCAACTGGAAGTTCCAGACAAATCAAGAAAGCCCTATTTGTATACAAACATGATACCCTTGATGACCTTTGGTATGATTCTACGAAGACCATCCCTGTGTCCTATGACTTCGATCCATATTTGAGTACTGCCTTATAGGAGAGAAGAAAACCACTCCATACACATTAAAAAGTAGTCTGTTAGGGAGCAGATTCCATCAGCTGCATAGGATAACTTAAAATTAAAATGAAGAGGAAAGTCCTATAATGTTGCCAGTATGCTTCCAGTCTTAGTTCAAGGAGCTGGTGATGATATCTAAAGCCCTCAGTTGCTTGGGACCACAATACTTTAAGGAATACCTCCCTCCCTGCCTGAGAACTGAGGTCTTCTGTGTGGAGCTTCTTTGTGTCCCACCAGTGTGAGCAGTATGCGTTGGGAGGCTCATGGGAGAGGGCCTTCACTGTCGTGACACCCATTTATGGAGTGCTCTCCCCTTGGAGGCCCCACTGGTACCAGTGTTTGCTTCATTCTGCCACCAAGCTAAAATGTGGCTTTTTACTAAGTCCTTTGGGGCCCTAATTGATTTTTCCAAGTGTACATGTGCATGACTTTAAACTGGTTTAAGATTGTTCTACTTGTTTTAACTGGTTTTAACAGGTTAAGTTGTTTAATATGTCAAAAATGTTTTTAAATTATTTTATTGCTTTACACTCTATATTGTTTTAAACAAATTGATTTTATTTTAATTTCTCCTTGAGATCTCACATAAAGGGCAGGCTACAAAGATAGACAGATAAACAGACATCAACCCTCCTTAATGTAATCACAGAGTATCCCAAAGCACTGTGGATGATAGGTTTAAATGGCAGTCAAGGAGTGAAGGGCCATGGCTTTTCACACTAGCTGCAACTTCTCAGCTGTGTACAAAGGAAGCTCCATGCAGAGGTTGTTAGAGCATTTTAGTTATACAATTATACATGATAATTATGAAGTCTGACTCTAGAAGATAATTCTTCTCATTAGATAGAGTTGGGGAGTCAGTGTGGTGTCATGGTTCCAACATTGGACTATGTCACTGGAGACCATCTTATAATTCTCTGCTCAACCATGGAAATCCACTGGATGACCTTGGGTGCATCATATTCTCAGCCCCAGAAAACCCCATGATAAGTGTGCCTATGGGTTACCATAAATCAGAAACAACTTCAAGGAACATAACAACAAGACAGAGAGTCTTTCTGCCCTACACTGTTATAGTGCTATTATTCCACTTTCAACATCCTGTGGAATTCTGGGATTTGTGGTTTACTGAGGCCAAAGAGCTGTCTGGCTAGGAATTCTAAATGCCCCTCCCTATACTGCAAACGCCAGGATTCCATAGGATGTTGAAAGTGGAATAATAGCATTATAACAGTGTAGGGTGGAAAGACCCAGAGTTGTTGAAAGCATTCTTGGCCACATATAAAGCCTAAATCTTCAGGAATACTGATAGATCCATTTTGTAAACTTGAATGATCGGGGACACAAAGCACTGTCAGTGGAAAATCCCGTCCCATTCTTTCTTCTGTTTTGTATGTATCTTCTTCTTTTTCATATTATCCAATTATTCACTGTGGGTAGTAAGCGCAAGAAATGATAAAATGCAAGAACAAAGTTAGGTGTCATCAGCATATTAATAACAACTCATTCAAGTGTCCCAACATAATTTAATTGGTGCCCTAAATTACAGAGGGTATACAACATGCCACTGATATCATGCTTATTTAAAAATGTGGGTGGGAATCAAATCCATGAATGCTGAGGCCAAGGCTCTTTCTCTAAATATTAAGGCATACACACTTTTTTTGTTAATCATCCAAAGTGTATTGCCTGACTTTTCTTATAGGGAAAAAAACCAACACCACAAAAAACATTTCACATATTGATATAATAAAACTGCTTCAGGCACAGGACGTGCAGAACTAAGGGGTCCTATAGAAGATGAAGCATTACATAATCCCACCCAGGGAATTCTTGAGAAAACAGCAGCAAAGACTATACACTATACATTCCTGGAGACCCACCAGCCTGAAACTTCAACCATTTAAAACACGATTCTGGGTCTTGCTATAAATAAATTTAATTTTTAAAATTACTGCATCATTTACAGTTCTTCCTTTAAACTCAGCTGACAAAATCTACTCCAGATGTTTGGTGGGCAAGAGCAGCAAGCAGCAAAGTCAGACAAGAAAGTTAAACTTAATGAGCAGAGAAGGATTTAACATTAAAAAGGGAGCAATGGAGTAAAATCCTGGCTGAAATTTGATATCATTTTAACAGGAACAGAATAATTAATATATCTTGTTCATGAGACAGCAAATTTATTAGTTTGTTTTTTCTTGAAAGCCACAGGGTCTTGGCTGATGAAACCTGAAATTGTTGTTCCATAACCTTTGCTTTTATATTAAACAAATGACCTCAGATTTTGGAGCAGCTTTTGACTCCAGGGAAAGTATGCCATTAAGAAAGTGCCAGAAATGTGTTTAATTGATACAAGCCTTGAAAACTGCTCTAAAGGGTGTTATTTCCTATTACAGATTTCTGGGAAATGGTAGAGCTATAGTTCATACATTTACTGGAGGCTAGTGTTGAAACAAGGCGGTGGTAGATGAGCACAAGTTCCTCCCTGATAGGGATAACCTCCCATGTGGTCTGATATCTCCATGAAATTGCCCTGTTGCACAGAGGATCTGCCTGTGCTAATTGCCACTTTTAAAAGTGGGTGGTGGTTGTGGTAGGAGGAAGTGACAGAGGTCCTTTACATATTTGGTCATTTATGTGGAGCCTTGACAAATATGGAAGATTATCTGTGAGGGAGAAACTAGATTTTGAAATAAACTAGTTAGAGTTTGCAACTTACTTGCAATTAATTTTTTTTAACAGATAAAGCATAATCAAGTCATTACAGTTTTAACTCAATAAGAGATGGCTTCACTCCTTTTAGTGTTAACTGTAACAGCTTTTTTAAAGTTATTTTTACACTTACAAAAGAGGTATGACCCAATTGCTTAAATCAGGCTTTCCAAATGGTGTGCCGTGACACGTTAGTGTGTTGCCCGAAGTGTGTAGGTGTGTCGCCTACAATCTTGGAAATGTATGTTATTATTTATAAATCATATATTTTTAAAAATCTATTTAATGTTTTCATGAGAGACGTTCTGTTCCCATACATTTTGTTATCACAATTTATGTATGTGTCCAACGGATCTCTTATAAAGGGTTAGTTTAACCTCACTATAAGGGGTTAGTTTGTTAGGTGGGGGGCTGTTATAAGGAGTTAGTTTAACCTCTGGTTTGCTAGTAAAACTGAATTACTGTGTCACAAAATGATGCATGTTTAAAAAGTGTGTCACCAGCATGAAAAGTTTGGAAAGCTCTGACTTAAATGTATTTTGTACTGTAAGCCAATGGCTTCCTGATAGTATATAAAGTAACTTATGGTTACTTTTAAATAATGGTAAAATAAAGAGCTATTCTAAAACAGTTTTGCTTTAACAGTAACTTGCTAATTAGTGCATGGCACCTTGGAACTGTGATTAATTACTCTGCAAGTAATATTTTAAAGTGAAACTTTCCAAGCTTTGGGAAGGATTCATGTTTCTCCTCCTTTATGCTGTTTTAATTTGTCCTCCTAACATCTGCAGATTTATGTCAAAATTTCACCTATATATGAAGGACTTCACAGTCAAAGTTTGAATTCAGTTCAAGAGATACTAATTAGATTAACTAAGAAACATGCATTAGATATGCTTAGTTGTGTTGAACAACTATCCCAGACAGATGGAACAAATTTATCTGCTTTTGGCTTGTAATTAGGATTGAGTGCCTTTAAAAAATGATCAGGTTACAGATATGAATTTAAGAGCAAAATATTTAATTTCAGATGAGCTTATAGAGTTCCAGCATGTAGCAAGAGACACTGCTGACTATATTTATTTAAAAAAACAGTCTAGAAATTGCAGAGAACAAGAACTAGTATACATTTTTGTTTCACTCTGAATATTCTCTGTACACCTGCCTTAAAAACAGTCTGGCAACATCAATAAACAAAGAGCCTTCTCTGAGCTTTGAAATTTAGACTTACAGGAGCTGTGCCAAACTCAGGCATGTTTTTCAGAACACAGTAATTTATCCAGACCGCAAAGTAATGACCATGTGTTTTTCTGCATGTTCCTCCCATTGTTAGTTATTACCAGGATCTTTGTGTGGAAGCTGAAGAATTTTTTTCCAGTCAGGCTCCACCCCACAGTGATGTCACACTTCCTGGTTTGTCCCTCCTCTGCTCTGACTCACGGATTTTTTTTTGCTCTCTGTTGTAAAGCTAAACAATGAGTTTGGCCAGACAGTGGAAGATGAGTGTTGAAAAGAGTGAAATTTACTGAAAAGAGCACTCAGGATAATTGTTTTAAGGGAATTCTAAAATGCGTAGGGTTGTAGTTTTTTTCTTTTTTGTTTATTAAAATATTTATCCTGCTTTACATCATAGGGTCTTAGGATGGCATAAAAAAAAATCATTTTAAATAATGTAAAATTAACCTTTTACTTGTAAAAATATGTGTTGTTAATTATCATCAAATCAGCTTCTTTTTCCTGGGCTTTTCAGTTTAGGGAGGGGATTTAGAATTCTCAGTAAATGACAAACCACAGAATTCCACAGGATGTTGAAAGTGGAATAATAGCACTGTAATCGTGTAGTGCAGAAAGGCCCTCTGCCTTGTGTTCCTTCAAGTTGTTTTTGACTTATGGTGATGTTACCCTGATTTCTGGGGGTCCCGTGAGGGACACCTAAGTGCGCTCCAAATTTCAAAGTTGGGAATTAGTCAAAAGAGCACAAGCTAGCAATACGAGAGGCAGGGCAACAGAGCAAGATCTTTTACCCAATGTCTATGGGGTCAGGCCGAGTCAAGGAGCAAATAGAAGTAAATAATAATTGTTGTTTTTATTAATATACAGCCAAACAAGTGTATGCAACACACTCACACAGAGATCTATAGAAATAAAGGTTGGAGTTGGATAGATGGATTTTTAGAGGAGGTTTGGTATGGGAAATACGACACCTGTCCTGAAGACCGGGTAGTCTGAGGAAGAAGTTCATGGAAATCGAGTTTCTCAGCACCTGGAGCTGAGAGGAAGGCTCGCTGAATGAAGTGACAGCAGGGCGGGATGGAAGCCAAGAGTGATCTGAGGAAGCGCTTAAAGTCAGGGGTTCTTATAGGGGAACATGTGGCCGTAGGCTAGTCCATTCTCGGGGATAACAATGAGTTTCGGGCTGGAGACAAAACCTCAGAAAGGTCAATATGTTACATGATTGAATTAAGACCGAGTTGTCAATAGAGTAGCCAGTATGCAAACACGGAGTGCTTGACAATTGAGTATTCAGCTCGTCAAGTTGCCTGCTTGGGGCAGAGAGTCCTTTGTAAGTTGCGTGCATACACAATGTGGTACTTGCCTTGAGGTCTCCTGAAGCGGCAGCAGTCTAGCTATTTCTGGCCTGCCTGTATTTGTTTGGAATATTACAGTAATTAGCGGCCGTGCCTGTATGCCTGCTTGTCCGGTGGCCTCGCAAGCACGTAGAGGGAAAGGGGTATAGAAGGCCAAATTATTGATATCAAAATGGTATCTAATAGCCCACAAGTCCAGGCTAGAAACTGCGGTGACAGTGATCTATCCTGGGATTTTCTACAAACCCCAGAATTCCACAAGATGTTGAAAGTGGAATAATAGTGGTATAACAGTGTACTGTAGAAATGGCCTCAGTCATTTTGGCTTCTAGTGAGAGTTCAGCCTTGACTGTTCTCAGACCCATTTATATGTCTTTTTGGGAGTCCATGGTGTCTGTAGAATTCTACTCTACCACCACATTTTAAGTGAGTCGATGCTCTTCCTGTCAGCTTTCTTCACTACCCGGTTTTCACAACCATAGATTGTATTTTAGATTTCTGTGGCATAGATAATCCTAACTTTTGTATTCAATAATACTTTTACACTTGAAGTTCTTACCTAATTTCTTTCATAGCTGCTTTTCCAATTTCAAGTCTTTTGATTTCTTCACTACAATCTCCTTTTTGCTTTATTACTGAGTCAAGATAATAGAAAATTTGTAAATAATTCAGTGTCTTCCTCATCCACTTTAAAGTTGTGCAAATCGTTTGTGGCCATTGTTTTTGTATTCTTAATTTTAAACTGTGGTCATGCTTTTCCATTTTACTTCTCACCTTTCATTGATAGCCTTTCCATGACTGCTATTTTCTGATAATGTCACCTGCATATTTTTAAGCTGTTAATATCAAAAAATTTGTTTCCTACCACCAACTTTTATAACACCTTTCTCCAAATCTAATCCAGCTTTCTGTATATGTTCTTCACATAAGTTAAACTGATAGAGTGATAAACTGCAGCCTCATCTGCCCATTTGCCAATTGGAAACCATTCTGTTTCTCCATATTGTATCCTGACAGTGGCCTCTTATCCTGGCTATAGGTTACACATCAGGACAACCAAATGTTGTGGCACACCCGTTTGTTTTGGAAAAATCCATAGTTTTCCATGGTCTACACAAGTGAAGGCTTTGCTATAGTTTAAATACATAAAACAGTAAAAATAATTTAAATGGCTTAAAAGCATTAAACAGTGTACAATTTAAAAGATATTAAAGCAGTTAAAACCATGTACATGTAGATTTGTAGAACATAATTACTCCAAAGGTCTTAATTAAAAAAATTAACTTGGTACCAGAAAGAAACGGGTGTCAGCAGCAATGAGACCTCCTATGAGCAGGCATTCTAGAGTTGGGGTGCCAGATCAGAGAGATCCCTCTCCGTATTCACATATAGTATATGTCCCTACTGGTGGGACATGAAAGAGGGCCTGTGCAGAAAACCTCAATGTTTGGGCAGATGTCTGTTAGGGAGAAGCACTTGTATCGGTTCATTGGGCTACAACCCTGGTAACCAGGATTCTAGTTCACGCTCAGCCATGGAAACCGCTGAGTGACCTTGGGTGCATCACATGCTCTCAACCCCAGAAAACCTCATGATAGGGGTCTCCTTAGGGTCACAATAAGTCAAAAACAACTTGAGGGTGCATAGGAACAACAAATATTTCAAGTATCAAGGTAACAAGCTATTTAAATATCATCACCAGCACCTTGAATCATAGAATCATAGAAGAGTAGAGTTGGAAGAGGCCACAGTGGCCATCCAGTCCAACCCCCTGCCATGCAGGAACACCCTCAAAGCACTCCCGGCAGATGGCCATCCAGCCTCTGCTTAAAAACCTGCAAAGAAGGAGACTCCACCACACTCCGAGGCAGCATATTCTACTGCCGGACAGCCCTGACCATGAGGAAGTTTTTCAGGTTCAGGTGGAATCTCCTTTCCTGCAGCTTGAATCCATTGTTCCTTGTCCTGGTCTCTGGAGCAGCAGAAAACAAGCCCTCTCCCTCCTCTACATGGCATCCCTTCAGATATTTAAACATGGCTATCAGAACATGTTTGTCCTGTTGATCTTCTTATCAGGCCCCATGAAGTACTGTGGGTATTTTAAATGTATTAGGCTTTGTCTAACTTTATAAAACAAGAGCAGATCATATGACTCCCCTACACTTACATATTTAAATCCACTAAAGCTGTAAAACTTTCTCTTTTAAAATTATTTTTCAGCCACCTGAATATTTTCTTTACCTGTCTGTTTTTAATTTTGGACCTTCATAGGGGCACATTTCCTCATAAAGTGATAATATTTTAGCTTATAGCCACCAGAACAAAACACACACACACACACACACACACACAAAACACTCAACCTTGTCCTTTCTCTGCTAATTCAGAAAGCTGCCTGTCCATCATATTACAGTTTGAGTGAAGAGCAAGAGAACGGAGGATAGCAATGTAAACTTCACTGCACTTGAGCTATGTAATATCAGTTAGCAGCAAGCTGTGACAAGAACCGGGTGTGAGAGAATAACGGGAGAATTTACAGAATATTATGAATATGTGCAGGAAAACTCAGGAGTTCATTTTGAGACTTTTAAAATGCTTGAAGCAAAGTTGTTGCCTGCCCCCATGCCCCACAGGAAATAAAATCTTTGCTTTTCAAAGAAGAATCAGTATACAAACTAACGTTGACATCAAGTTGAGGGATGCAGATAGTGCTAAATGCTGGGAGCAGACTAATATTCCAGTCTCTGCATTGCTTCTCTATTATTTGAGCATAATTCATAGTGCTGGCTTTGATCTAAAGAGTCCTGAGCCCTGCATAGGATAGAACTTATCCTTGTAGTCTTGCAAAGGGCACTGCAAGTGCTCTACAGTATGTTTTCACAAAATCTACATGTGGGGAGCAGGAATGACCTGCTGTTTAGGGGCTAGAGAGATGTACTTCAGGCTAAAGGAAGAAAGCACATCTTTTTTTCTTGAGTTCTTCTTTTGTTTCCTGCCCTGCAGAGTCTCTCCATGGTATGTATTAGCATTGTCATTCTTACCGTCAAAGCAGGGAACTGAGAAGGGCAAGCTCCCTACAGCACTCAAAATGAATTGAACAGCAGTTGTCTACAATGATGTGAACAAAATATAGTGACAAAACGTTCTTCCTATGCATAAATGGCACGTCAGTATGCTAGTCTAGCCTTTTCCTTGTGCCACATAGTCCTGGTTTTCTATATGCAGCAGGGAGATTTCTTTGTTTTAACCCGTGACAATATTCAGCTACACACTGCAGTATTATAAAGTGATACTGTCTTAGTTAAGTGCATCTGGTTCTGTCTTAATACTACTCTTCTGTGGTAATTTTAAGATGCACCAAAAGTAATATTCAAAACATAACTAGTTAAAGAAGAAACAACAGAGGCACACAACAACAAGAAAGAAGCAGTGATGACTAGAGTGTAAAATCCTCTTTTTAGTTGGCATTTTTCCAAATGAAAATAAATATTGTTTGTCCAGTTTTGTGGACTGACATAAATGATTGCTTTTTGCTTATTTTTAGGATTATTTTGTTAAATGAAAAAAGAATGCACCAATAAAAATGAGTTTTGTGTTGTCATAGTCAGAGTGGTGAAATTACCTCCCATAAATGGTTGCGTTAGGAAAGGAATGAATAGTCTCCAACTTGGGAGCCACAGCAGACCACTCCCCAAATCCTTATGTTTGTCCTGCTAGGGTGTTCTGGCCTCTTCCTGATACCATTGCATTCTCCCACCACTATCACCACCACAATCTGGTTTCAAACAGATTGTTCTTTGCTTCCTGATGCTTTGTTCCCAGAATTCCTCATAGAGAATGCTCTTACTTGCTTGAAAGAACAATCTGAATGAGGATCCCTGGGAAATCAGCAGCTTCAGAATGACCAGAGGGAGACATCTCTTCACTCCCAATAAGGAAAGAGGATTGCTGGGATGTGTACACTTACCGTATGTATGTGTGGATATCACATGTAGTCCTCAGAGCTAAACAGTTTGGATACTGCTGCAACACAGATGTATTCATGTATGTTTCAAAGTTCCCCTGCCTGTTTTCTTTTGAAAGTTCCAGCCTAACCAAGTTATGATGATCTCTCTGGCTTTAAAGGAGCTGCTTGTAGAAAAGGCTGCTCGTTGTTTCTGATTGTGTTTTTTAAAAAGGTGTGTTGAGTAAAATGTATGCTACTAATGGCACTTACAGTGCTTCTTGCACAGCATTCTTCATTTTTTGGGCAATTAAAAGGTAATTTAGCAATTGGATTAGCATCAGAGGAAGGTTGGAAGTTTATAATCTCAGGCGGTCCCACGCAAGCTGCATAGTACAATCATCCCACCACATTGGCTAGGGTCAGGCGCACAGGACCCCCATGAAAGTGAAAAAGCCATGAATAATTCTAGGTCCTCCCAAACCATATTTAACACACAAAAAAGTATGATCACCATATTCAACCCACATTTGAGGCATCAGGGTTCCTTCATAAGGCAGACGAGGTGGCTGGTGGGGCTTACTGCGACTTCCACTGCTGTCACACACCATTTTAAATAGGGACTTACTAGCCTCATTTGCAGTTTCTCAGTCTCATGAAGCTTGCTGTCCCTATTAAAAATGGCATGGGGCAGCAGCAGAGGTGACAGCAAGTAATCTGTGAATAATCAAATCCACAAAAGTGAAACCCGCAAATGTGAAGAGCTGACTGTATGTGGGATGTTTTGCATATCAGTAGAGAATTTCAGTGGAATATTTTATTTGATTTGCTCTGTGTAGCCTGATAATGCTTTTATAACTGCATTTGGACAAAAATGGAAACTGTTCAAGCCAAGGTGCATCTTAGGAGAACATAAAATGGTAGCAGAACTCCAGCAGCACCGTGTTCTTTCTTTGGGAATTTGTGTGCTTCAGGTGTACAGATGATGAGAAACAAGAAGATTTGGGTGGGCCCAAGCAGTAAAACAAAAAGTTTGATCTATTCAGATCAATTATAAATGTCAGATTCTTAAAGTATTTGTCTATCCATGCTCTTAATGCCTGCAGTCATTTTGGTTTCTTGACTAGAATTGTATTTAGAGTAGTGATTATGAAGCACAGTGGTTTGATGTCTGCTGTATTTTCTCTGATGGAAGTGCTGTTTGTTTTAGGAATAGGTCCTTACCTAATACTGAAACTAGCAATACATCATTGCAAGGAGAAATTTCCTCCCCCAGCTAGCAGAGACATTGTGATTTGCAGTGCTGTCTTCATTTTTTTTGGTGCAAGTGTAATGGACACCTATTGGATAGTGTCTGTGATGTCACTGATGGGAAACATCATATCCCACCCTCACTGCTTCATGATGTGGTGCTAGTGCCAGGACTTATTTAACAGATCCTCCACTCCTCCAGTTAATGGAAGCTGAAATTGACTAGTAAGTATGGAGACTTCCCTTGTTAGTGTCTTTGAATTAGGATTTTCTTGCTACAGTAATGCTTTAATTTCATACACATACATATACATATGCTTTTCAATGTGTTAAATCCACAGGTGTCATACATTGTATGTCAATAACTGTGACTGCCACCACTTGAGATGGGAACTAAGCCTAAGAGATAGAGGCCGCTGAAGGTTGGCCAGTGAGTTCACAGGTCAGGGGAGAGATGTGAAGCAGGAGTGTCCCAGTTCATACATGTTAACCTCCATACCAACTCTATGCCATGTGATTAAATACATTTCAAACATGTTTTGAACAGCTAAGCTGGATCACCTGTATTGATAAGTTATTGCTTTAGTGGAAAAGAAACTTCTACTATTACTACTGCTGTTACTACTACAGTATATTTTGAGAGAGGGATCTATGTATATTTACTTAGACATAAACCTAACTTCATTCAGTGAGGCTTCTGTGTGTGTATATATATGCCTTCAAATCACTTGGTGATTTGTGGCAGCTCCATGAATTTCATGGGGTTTTCTTAAGCAAGAAATACTCAGAGGTGGTTTTGTCAGTTCCTTCCTCTGAAATATAGCCTGCAGCACCTGGAATTCGTTGCCAGTCTCACATCGAAGTACTAATCAGAGCTGACCCTGCTTAGCTTCCAAGATCAGACAGGGTCTGGTGCCTTTGGTGTATATAGACCTACTATCCAGTAAGTATGTCAAAGATGGCATGTGCCCTTCTCCACTTTTTTGTGGTTGCTATTTCTTTCTGCCAACTGTTAGAATGAAGTCTCCATTGTTAAGCAACCTTATTATGTGTTCAGTTCCAAATAAGTTCTAGATGCACTCCAAGACATTTTGCATTTTGATTCCAGCACTGATTAATCCAATAAAAGGCATTGCTGAGACTGTTTCATGTCTCCTAGTGCATGTTGTGGGAATTCTTTCAAAAATCCTTGATGTCCTAAAGAGAGACTGAAGGAATGTTTCTTATATTCCTCTCCAGCTCTTGCTATTGTTACTGGAGGCCCTGATCCAAGTGCCTTCACATGCTGAGGTACACTAGCTGGCTATGTGAAACTTATCCTTTTTAGTAATAGTCCTACCTGCCCCAAGAATAAGTAGAGTGTAGTTGTTTGAGCATTGGACTATGACTTTGGAGACCAGGGTTTAAATCCCTGCTGGGCCATGGAAACCTACTGGATAACCTTGGGCAAATCATACTTTCTTAGCCTCAGAGGAGGTAAAGGCAAAATCCCCTCTGAACAAATCAATCTTGCCAAGAAAACTCCATAATAGGTTAGTCTTAGGGTGGCCATAAGTTGGAAATGACTTGAAGGCACACAACACCCACCCCAAGAACAACCTTCTTCCAAACATAGTTACCCTTTCATTACCACACAAAGTCATTGTTATTCTCTCCCCTAAATCTGTGCTATTATATTAGCAATAGTTTTATCTTTGTGCTTTCAATTCATTAGTCATTGTTGTATGCCTGCCTGTTTTAAAAAATGGATTTTGGATTTTACTTTTACTGTCACCTTGAAAGCTTTTAGTTATAGGGTAAGTAACGATGACAGTGATGATGTGTACAGATACATGTGCATTGACCAAAGTCTGAATAACTACAGTCTGAATAACTATTTTATCCAAGCCCATTAGCTTGAGGTCATGTAGTGGGATTTTTGTCTTTGTTTTGCTTTAAACAACAGAAGTACTCCACATTCCTCTAATAGCACAGACTGCTTTTGCAAGTTGAAAGATTCCTCACTTTCAAAAATATTTCTAAAAGAGGTTTCCAAGGAGCACACAATACTGGACAAGTTACATGATGCTTTGGATCTCAGTCTTCCTTTTTCAAAGTGTGTGTTGGGATTAGATGAAAGAGTGAGAACGAAAGATAAGTGAGCAGTTCTGAGGAAGTGTGAGAGTGCCGAAAGAGTGGAAACAATTTGAGACTGTTTTCCTTGTTTGTTATATTTATGGTGATGCTGAGTAAGACAGTAAACTCTTTGTAATATCTTTGACTATTTGTGCCTTGTGTGTTGGTGGCTGCCTGTGGATAGTATTCTGTATGAATATTCTCAGTCTGAAATAATTCTACCATAGCAGCAGTCTACTAATGAATTTCCAACATAATTTCATGCTGCATATGATGAAGTACAAAGTGACAGAGTGAAGTGCTCCTGCAGTCAATCTGTTCCTTTCCTGCTATGCCTGATAGTATAAGAGGAAGCTCAAGTTTTATACTGCTGAAGGAGGAGATACTGTAGTCATTTTTATGACAGGAGGAAGTGATACAAGCCTCTTCTTTCTTGGGATGAAATACTCTTTGGCATCTTAAAGACTGACTATCTCAGTGTGGCATGGGCTTTCATAGGCAAGAGTCCAGCATTTTCGAATTGGGTTTCAGATCTTTGAGAGGCCTTCCTAGTTCATCCTGCCACCTTCCTATTCCTGCTGCCAATTGCATCTCCTAGGATCTTGCTGTGTCTGAATGGAGAGTCCGAAAATGGCTCAACAGTGGTTCTCGTGTTTATCTCTTTGTAACTGGCATCTCATTTGGATTTAGTTTCCTGTCATCTGTCAAAGCTATCTAGGGCAACTTAAGTTCTTTCAGAAATAACTGCCTCTGCAAAGAATAGTTCACAGTGGAGCAGTCATTTCAGCTTCCTTTGGGCTGGATGCCAGTTTATGGAATAATGGATCTTTCTTCACTTTCAGTTGCTGCTCTCTTTTGCTCATCTTTATAATTTTTCTTCTGTAGAAAGGGGAATGTGGGAATATTTTTTATTGTGCTCAATAAGCATTTGTGATAATTCATGGCAAGGGAGTGATTTCCAGCTTTCCCAGAGTCACCACAGCCGTGAAACATTTACCATTCTGTTGCTTTTAGTTTTGGCACAAAGGTCTGTTGAAGCTTTAAAAAATAAAAGGACAATACTGCTGTAATTTAATTGAGATTACAGCTGTAGGTTTCATCTGAGCAACCAGTAAAGCTGGAGTGGGCAATTTGTGGTCTCCCCAGTGTTGCTGACTGCAGCTCTTAGTATAGTCCATGAAGTTACAGTCAAATAACATCCGGAAAACCACAAGTTTTTACCCCTAGATTAAAGTTTTAAATAATAGGGCCAATTCCATTAATGAGGAGCAAATATTTGTGTGGGTGAGAGTTAATGGTGTTTTTAACGGTGTTTAAGTCTGTTAATATACAGTAATACAAAGTGAAAAAGAAAATGTAGGAATACTCTTCTGAAAATCAGGGTCAGTTTAGCTGTGAGAAATAACATGTTCACTTGAAGTTTTAAAAAAATGTTCCTGGGGGACCTTTTTAAAAAAATTGTTCATATGAATGGCAACTCTTTGGGGATCCTTGGATCTCTTGATTGGGATCGTGCTTTTGCTCCACCAAAGGCCAGACTAAAATCCCTTCCTATCAGCTGTTAGTTTAGAAATACATGCTCTTATAAACACCTATAGGAGCTTTCCCTTTGAGGCTAATATTAGATACCAAGATCATGGTAAAGAAAAAGGGTTAAACTGCCTTTCTTTGATTTACAGTTTCAGCAAACTATTACAACTATAGTCATTTTATTCCTTTATATCCCACCTTTCTCCCAATAATGGGACCCAAGGCAACATTGATTCCTGTGCAAAAACACTATTATTTTGCATGGACAATGCATGCAACATCCCATACATTTTTTCTGTACCCTTGTATTTGTACAGTTTGCATACAGTTGCTCAAATTGCATAAGATTTATGCCAGCTGTGCAGATACCCTGTGTATCCTACATGTGTTTTCTGTGAAATAAGCACCATTTTCCTGCAGAAATTAGTGTACCTTGTGCAAAATATGTTTTCTTTCCAAAAACATATTTTCTGCCCATTGATGTCCTGAATTGTGTATATTGCTGTGAAAAGAAACGCTTGTACTGTATTCTCATAAGCAGGGGAAAAGTAATAAAAAATTTCATTCTCATGTCTGGGAACATAATATCTGCAGATTTACAGATTTTATTGGCAATGAAATGAAGAGTTTCTACAACACCTGACCAGGGAAAAAAGATAAATTAATGTCAAATTGTTTTTTCCAATTATGGACTTAGCTTGCCACTGACACTGTTTGCCTGATATTAACTCTTTTAGTTCAAAGTAGTTATTGACACCTGCCCCACTCCCATAAAGAACTAAGCTTTTATGATTCATAGTCTAAACATTACAATACCAATCTTCCTTTGTTTCCTTGTAGGATTCCACTCTATACTTGGTCTAATAAAAATCTGTTGAACAAATTATTTACATTCTTTAAAATGTATCTGTGGTTTTGCTGAATCAATTGCCTTAAACAGCTTAGAGCTAAAGCGTAGCAATAATGTTAGCCTTGCTTTTCTGTAGATGTGTCTGTATTACTGGATCCTTCAAGAGAATGTGGAAGGAAAGCTGGTAATATATGCTGCAGTATAGTTCAACATAGGATAAACAGGCATTCTACCCTAATATGATGTGAAAATGAATGTTTCACTATAAATAAAAAGTGAAAATCAAATAGTAATAATAATAATAACCTCTGTCCTTCTTCCTGTTCCTGTGTTAGGTAACATGGAATTTAGCTTATTGCCCAATGTATGATGGAAAAGTTATCACGTTGACAGAAATTGGTGATTTATGCAGATTTCAGTGTAATACTGAGAGTACCTGACTGTGTTAGATATCAAACATGATTGATGTGTGTATGCTAGGGTTGTACAAACATTGCACTCAATGGGCATGTTTAACCAATAGACCAGTGTCTTTAAAGACCATGTTTGGCTTTCTTCACTGTGCCAGGGATCCTAGGCACATATATATGGATTTCTTAATATTTGCACAGCTAAATCTGCATTATCACACATCTGCCCTGAGAATCTAGAATGAAAATATGAATGTTTTCAATTTAAAATAATTATTGTTAAAGTTCATTGGAAACCACATTTGGGGATTTACCTCAAAAAATAAAATTGCCTGGCTGTTTCTTTACCTTTAAAATGTAAATGCCAGTTTTGGGGGTGTCTGCCTTGTTTCTCATGATAATCCTAAAATATCAAATGTGGAGTCTAGGTCTTTGTCTGTAAAAGAGCAAGGTGTAAATTGACATTTCCTTCATCATGCCAAGAATCTGAGTGTGCTGTGCTTCTACTGCAACTAGACAATTGTAATCAGATTTCCCAGGAGCAATTTGTGCCTAATTCCAAAGAACAATGGTGGGGTGTGTAGACAACTAAAGGTCTGAGACTGCTGATAATTGGAGAATTTGACTGGCAACTTCTATAGCTCAGACATTTCGTGTAGCGGGAAATGTAATAGAGCAGATTATGCCCTAGCTGGAAAGCATCTCACATGTGTTCCTAAGTCTTCCAAGTACATGCTGTGAACTGAAAGAAATCAGCCCACTTTGAAATTTTATCTTGCACTCAGCATTTGGCATATCCCTGTCCTAACCTCGACTGCAGCTTTTAGAGTCCACCACATGTTTATACTGGAAATTTCTCTGTACGCATATAGAGTTTGTTCTCTTATGAAATCATGTCTCAGGGGAAGGATAATTTAAAGACATTTCCGTTTGTTATGTCTGAGCTGAACTAGACTATTAAGGCTTGTTAATGCTGGATAAACTCAAGCCCTCGAACTGTCTTCCACCTTGAGTTTTAGAATCTTTGCAAATTTCCTTCTGATATCATCAGTATGTTTTTACTCAGGAGGTGTTGCAACTTGGTATGGTTTCTGTTCTTCCTTCTGTTACCTTCTTTGTTAGTGAGGAAGTGCTAGGTGGAATAGCATGGTGGTGAACTTTCCACAGCCCCATGATTGGAAACTTGTACATGCTTCACATGTAGTCTTTTCCGTATAACTCTGAGACTGCGCTACATTTTCACATGTAATCACATACATGCATTGCAACTGGTTCCAAACATAGGTACCCACAATCAAATATAGGCTGCAATCCAACATCTGCTCAGCATAGTGTGAACAGTCACGTGAGGAGAGACGCTATGCCAGCATTATACAACCCCCATGTAGAATAGCAACATTGTGCAGCATGTATCAGTCACAGGCTGCTGTTGTGTTATGTGCAACTTTGCTTCTACCACTGTCAACAGAACTCATCTGTTGCATCATGGCAAATAATTCACCCCACATATATAGCTTGACTTACGTATGTATATGTCACTAACAGGATGCCAGCCATAATGTGTAATCTGCAAACCTTATTATGCACATATCTATTCTTTGTTCTCATTTATGCCCTTGTAGAAAAGACATTTTATATGAAGTAGTCTTAAAGAGTTTGTTTATTACTTGAAATGTGCATAGTAATCTATTTTCATGCATCTATTCAGGAAGGAAATTGCAGGCACCATTATTTGAAGTGATTTAGAACAAAGGTAAAATTAAAGAATACTACAGGAAAATAACTGTAATATAATATAATATAATATAATATAATATAGCTGTAATATAAATTAAATCCTGACCATATTTTGGACATTTTAAAAGAATGCACTTCTAGCAGTTGTAATCTATTCTGCTACATTTTCCAGAGTTTGTAATCTGAGATCCCAGTTTATATGATTGTTAAGAGTACTGTAGATTTATAACAGCCCATTGATAAAATTATAAATGTTTTCTTCCCTGCTACAGATATCACTGAAGGAATAAACATACTCAATACTGTTTTTCTAAAGTCCCTGTTACCCTTCAAAATGTATGTAGGATAGCAAATCATTAATTTGCCATTTTGTAACACAAGTTATAAACTCAGGGAGAGAATGTGGTCCTACTCTGGGTTTTTTTCAACTTCAGCACAGAGATTCAAGTAAGGTAGGAATGTAGGATCAGTCACATTTACACTCTCTTTTAAAATCAGTTTGTGCTGACTTCAGCAACAGAGCCGATATTATATACCAAATTGCTATTACAGTAAGCTGCATCAAATATCTTACTTAATCTATGTAGCAGGCTGTCACTTTGTTGAATTTGGGTAATTTACAGAAGGATTATTAGGTTCTAAATAAAAAAACTTTTGCCTTTTCTGATCTCACATCTTTTTTTCTTCTGCAAGGTAAGTATAAATATAATTGTTATGCGAATGTTGAGAGAAAAAGCAATACAATGTAACATATTCTTTTCCTGATTTCTTCATTTCCCAGTGCAGTCACTAAGGTTTAATACAGTATAATTAAAACCAGACAGTGATTTGGTGTTATATCAGCAAGCCTTAGGCTCATGACTTTCTTTCTTCCAATTTTCCTTCTCCCTGCCCCACTACATACTGAAATCTTTGTGCCAAAGATTTATTATTGCATTTGAACTGTGCAAATCATGGTTTCCAATGCTGCTTTGCAAAAATTATAGATGGCATGATTTAGAGTTAATGGCAAACTATGGTTTGCTACAAAGCAAAATTGAGAAAGAGTACAAGTAGAAAGCAAGGAGGGAAAGCAGTGAGCTTGAAGCCTATTAATGTAAAGGCAAACCATAGTTTGCTGTAGCTGAACTAAGCAAATAAATAATCAATCGGTCATATGAAGTGCCTGAGGCACTTTTTCCTTACAGATCCTGACATCTGACTTGCATCACAAGATACTCAGTGGGGTGTGATTCTGTTGATTCTTCTGCAGTTCCTAGTGTCTTTTGTCAGCTTTAGCATTCAGAGTGACCCAGGAAGACTGAGCTAGTGAACTATATAGGTCGGTGGTCCTGCTCTTTCCTGTAAAGTTGCTCTTAGACTAAAGTGCTTGGGAAGTACTCTTCTACCGTATGACGTTTCAGCAATCCAGTGCTTCAGTTATTGTTTTTTTATATTATATGTATATGAGCTTCAACATCTATATGAAAAAGCTCTGAGTGGTCAGCTAGAGCTCTGGGCTGAAGAAGTACTGGTATACAGATAACACTTAACTCCAGCCTCATTTCTAGCATCTGATTGTAGAGATGCATTAGAGATGACAACCCGATATCTGGGAGTAATTAAATTGTAGATGGAGGTGAACAAATTGAAACTTAATCTGGAAAAGATAAAGCTTCTGGTGTTTATTAGGAATTGTGTCAACTATATAACCTCTTCTAGGTGGTATTGCACTCCCCTGAAGCTAATGGTGATATGTACCAACCATAGCTTTTTTTTGAACCAGTCAGACGTATCTGCGCTATCCACATAGTAATTACTTAGTTAATCTGAAAGATATTAAAGGACTCCATTATAATTTTTTAAATAATAATTGCCCTTAGCTTGTGTGTTTCAAAGATCTCAGAAGTATCTGTTGGACTAACTTATCCCAGTAGCCTTATAGTAAATGTTAAAACTACTGCTAATCCATTGGGTTAATATGTTAGTTTTTACATATGCCTTCTTACTTGCTCAAATAAAAGCATCTGTAATTTCCAAGGTTTTAAGTAAACATTTTGTGGCAGAAAAAAGGAAATGCTAAAGTTAAGAAACGGCTGTTTCTTGTGATAGTTGATCTTGTAGACCTTGGCCATTTCAATTTTTTAAATGACATAAATCTGCTTTAATTTAAACATGTAAAGGCTCATGATTTAGCTTGACTAAGACCTGCACTGATCCTTATCCCCTAGTACTTAATAGAATTATTGTTAAACTTTAACCCAAATTTAGAGGCTATTTCCTTTTCACTGGTCCATTCCAGATTTTATCCTCAATAATTCTAATGTTCATATTCGGTTTATATTTTAGAATATTCACAGTATTAAGTTCTAAACTGCCTTGTACAGATGATTTGTATATCCACACATAGCAACAAGTCTACCTTAAATGCAGAAGAGAGGAGACACAGCCTTGATGGCTTTCATGCATTCATGTGAATATTTCTGAAAGACTTATTTCTGAAAGATATCTAGCTGTTGGGAATACATAACTTAGTTTTCTCTAGCTTCAAATTGCATTCTCAAATAATTTTTCTCCATGGGCCTTTAAACAGGTAATAGGGAGTATGACCATGTGTGTCGGTTGTGAAGTAGATAAGTATGAGTTATGTGCTATACACATAATTATTTTAAAAATGGGTTATATAGTATGTAAATACTAAAAATGGCATGGGTATTCTACAGCTTGTGACAGAGAGAGAAAGAAAGAGAGAGAGAGAAATTCATTATCCAAAGAAGGAAACACTCAGCTGCCCTATTGCTCTACTGTCTGAAGTTAAGGCATTTATCCCCTTTTCCTGTTTAGTTTGTGTGCTGGCAGTTTCTTTTTTAGCTTGTATGTAATTATTGTTTGTCCCTTTTCAGCAGTTATTTTCTCTCTCTGCTCATTTGGATCACAAGGGAATTGCTTAAACTACACAGCTTTATTTTCTAAAAATATCATAGTGTAGTTTGATATTCAGGAATTATCATGTGTCATTTAAAATAAAATTCCTCAGTTGGGAAGGATATCATATAATATACTGATCTAAGCTTTAGGTTTTCATCATTCTTTGCGATAATAACATTTATTGCTCCCTCCATTTCTCCTTAAAAAAGAGAGAAAATTTATCATTCCTCTCCCATTCCTTTGGTGTGAGGGACATTAAAGTGGATCAAATTATTTTTACATCATGCTGGTATATTAATAATTCTTTACCTCAGCTGTCTTAATAAATCAGTAATCTAACTTTTTTTTTAATCCAATCCATTTAAACAGCCTTTACCGCTTCCAAAAACCATTTAGAGTCTTGCTTTTAGGCCTTTCAGACTTTATTTTTAATTCTTTAGTTCTTCCAAAGTTATATCTGTGTTTTCTTTTTCTCTCAAGCATGTTCTTCTTGCCTTGGCCCCTGGCCATACCTGGGCTTAGTTTCAGGTTTTTTATCACCTCAGTGAAAGCTATGCTGCGTACTTTGACATACTATACACTTAAACAATGGACCTATTACTTCTGTAGCCATTTATAGAGTTTGGTGGTACCTACTAATCCATCCCTAAATTCTAAAGCAAAAGAGGGAAAAATACAGGCCACCAAAACTGTTTTTACAGCTCTTGACCACTGTAGGCTCTTTGAACTGCCTTTTTTTGGCTCCCCAAAGGATGACTTTTCTCTTCTCTAAGAGACCAGAAGAAGCAATTCACCTTCAAATAGATTGCAGCCTCTCTTTGCATTATTTAAAACGAAATACTGGTGTTTTTTTCCCCAAACTAGAAGTGGGCTTCTGGCTACTTGCTTTGTTGTTGTTATTATTTGTTCATAGTTTGTGCAGCCTGCTTAGGATACCAGAATCATAAAATTAGCCCCTGGACCCACTGCTGTTGCTTACTCCAATTCTATAGGGAATCTCATTTGGGCCTTGTTTTCCTGGAGGAACCATTTCTTTTCTATGGATTTCTGAACTCATTGAACACTTTCTGTAGACGATGAGAGAGGTATTACTCAGCTTGTACTGAAGATGCTTGCATTTTTGATATGGGAGTAGAGAGAGACAGAGAGACTTCCTTAGGTTTCCTAGACTGTCCTTTGACTGCTCTAAGCTGGGCTCCTGTTCCTTCTCTCCAAGATTGACCGTCTTCTCACATTTCTCTCAACCTTCTCTTGGAGAGGAGGCAACTTAGTTGGGTTCAAAGAGGCGGCAGCAAGCATAGCTCTCTGGTTCTCCACCTTGGTTGTGGTTTTTCACTTATTTTTCATATCTTAGTGATTTTCGTATGAGAAGCATTAACAAACAGATAAACAAAGAGTCTTGGTGTGATTGCATTCCAGAAAATGTCTACCCCACTAACTATTCTTGTATTTTGAGGGCTGAATCTACAAAAAGCAACTACTTAGCTCACTTTACCAATGTGTTTGAGGCCTGCTGTTTGTCTTCACCCTATTTTGTGTGCCCACTATAGTATCTAGTATATGTCCTTACACTCTGCAGCCACATGCTTTACCACTCCAGATCTGCTTTTGTCTTTCTCCCTTGCAAAACTGTTAGTGAATTTTTTAAGGAGTGCATGATGTTATCATTCCCACTAAAATTATTCAGAACTCCCGAATAAAGAATTTGCAGCAGAATCAAGAACATACATTTACTCTTAATGCACACCCCCAGCCCCTGACACTTTGAAACTGGAAGCATCTTCACATTTTGTAGTGAAAAGTCCTCAGTGATAAACTGCTGCTACTTTGAGTTTTATGCCAGGGGAAAAGTGGGATATAAATAGAGTGGACCCTCCATATTGGCAGCCTCCACTTCCAGCTAATGTGTAATGTTGCTGTCCTATACCTAAAATGGTGGCAGCTTGAATACAGAAGCATTGAAAGGTTCGCATGCATGTTGGCGCTGTTTAATATTATAGCACATGAGCATTCACATTTTTTACTATATATGGGGGTTCCTGGAATGGAACCCCCCACAAATAGAGAGGGTCCACTGTAAAATAAATAAATTCTATTTAGGATTATCAAATATAGTGGTAAGGAGAAAAAAGTCCCAGTAAAAGAAAGAAGACTCATACAGAAGCAATTTAGATCTCTGAGTGTCTAAATGTCTGGGTTCTTGAAGGAGCATTCTTCATAAATATGAACACAGTCATTCCCATGACTGAATACACAGCTTCAGACAAATGCTGCCAGCTAACCCTGTGAAGAATGCTTCTTGAGGAAGCTGGATATTGTAGCTGTCTAAACCTGCTTAACCACTGAGTATCCTCCCCACCCCACCCCCTGTGGAATGATTTGTTTTTGCCGGCACTGGGCAGCTGCAAGTTGTTTGTTAGATTTGTACATTAGAACGTATCAAGTGTGTAATATTGATTGCTGAAGTTTTCTAAAATATTTGTCTCATGATTTAGATCTTTTGAACTGGGTTGAGTGAGAGGTTCCCACTCATTCACTTAATTGTTCAAAGGCTACATACCCAGAACTTTTGTGGACTTCTTTGTGCTTTTACTTTATTTGGCATATTTTAACATTCTTTTTATTATTTTCTTATTATTTTAATATTTATTTGACTTTTTAATTGATTTACTGAATTTTCTGCACTATCTTGGGACAACGTTGTAGATTGGAAACTGACTTACAAATCTTTTAAATAAATACCATAGTATAGTATGGAAATTTATGTAGATAGATGCCCACTGAACTGTTGTGTGTGAATGGAGTCTGTCAGATCTTGTATCTTCTTGTCCTTTCCGTCTGCTTTCAGAATCAGAGATGCGTATCTTTCTCCTCCCCCTCTTGGCAGATTGGATCTGAGCACTTGTATATAAAAACTACAAATAAATAAATAAATAAATAAATAAATAAATAAATAAAAAAATAAATTTGGACTATAGTTCAGATGTACTATGTGATTTACATTGAAAGCAAACAAACCTTGGACACTATTCATCCAAAGCTAAATCTTTTTACATGCTATTGATAATAATTTCAGATATGCCTTGCTGCATTTAGTGCACACATTTAATTCATCTATTGAAAGCAGTGAGGCTTTAAAGTGATCTTTAAATAGCTCATGTGACAGAATCATATGCCATGCCAGCAAGCACTGAATTATCCTGCAACAATTAAATGATAGTTTAAATTTATTCCCCTCCAAGAAACAGGCAAAAATTACCTTATTGCATATTTGCAGGAAATGTCATACTTTTAAGCAATTTGTTGGTGGGGTGTTTTTTTTTTTTTTGTATGATTTAATTTATGACCTCAGCTCTTAACAAGATGTTTATGTGGCATATCTGTATTTTGTACTTGCAAGCTGGAGTGGGAATGTGTGTTTTTCTCAGTACTGACATTTGGGCTGTCATGACTGGCTAGGTTAAGAGAACAGTTTCAAATGAAATGTTAGAATAGGGTGCTTTGTATTCTCATAAGCCATCAGTGTAATTTTATTCCTGGCTAGCCTGTATTTTGCAGTCCAATGGCATGAGCAATGTGTTTCTGCTGTGCCTGGAGATTGCTTAGTAGGATTCTGCTCATCCTGCAGCAGCACTACCTGGACTCCCCTCTCCTCTAGTCCGTTCCTTTACTTCTGAAGTTATACATGGCACTACAGCTTAGAGGTCATTTGTTTCCCACAGTTTTACAGGACTTTATAGCAGGCTAAGGAATGATTATAATTCACATAGGGCTCATTTGTCTAAAAGAATACCCTTAGCTATTGCTGGGATAGATATGTGTGCCCTGTGTATTGACGTGTCTCTCTGTATATGCATATATGACAATGAGTGTGTATAGGCTTTCCTCTTTATATTTTCAGTACTAAATTCCTCTCATGGAACCAACTAAGTCATAGTGATCCCAGGAGTTGCAACAACAACAATTTCTCTGAATACACTAACATTTCACCCCAGACACACTCACAGGAGCAGGGGACAAGTTGGGCTGATTTTGAGGCAGGCATCTCTACCCCCAGGCTTGGTTGAGTGGCTGCTGGGTTGGAGGCCTGAGAGGAAGTCTTGTCATGGCTGTGAATCACAGCCACCATGTGATTTCAACATGTTATCTCAGTGAAAATCTCATGTGAAGTCTTGAGAGACCACAAGTCTTGTGAGTCTTGATGGGATTTCAGCAGGTCTGTATACTGGTCTGCTGGCTTTCTGGTCAGCTATTTTTGACAGGGGTTTCAGTGTGACCCACCCGCCCTGTATTCTGTCATGCATCCTATGTGATTCCCCAAGCTCAAGCTGGTGGTCCTCAGGGTCTGGGAATAATTTTGTGTGTTATGGTAGCACATTATTTTCTTTCCACGGGATTTCACCTACTTTATGTGGAACTTCTCAGGCTGTATTCATGCTTAATAGTTTTATTGCTCTGTGGTGTGTTTTGTAGTGGTTGATAGACATAAAGAAAAAGAAGGAGAATGGTGATCACTATTCAGATTTGGGAAGGGGAAGCCTAGGAGAAGGGGGAGCAATCAATAGATGGGGACTAATGTATGGGTTTGGACATTTGCAGTTTTGGCTCACCTCTGTTGGACCATTCTTATCTCACCTTAGATTAGCAGCTCTTAGCAACCGTTGCCTTAATTGCTTCCTGCTCTACTTGTACAGACATTGTTCTGAATTACCTATTGCTTCATATTCTTCCCCCTTTCAACTGTTGGTTGACAAGTATTTCGATTTATGTTCATTTGTTATGTAATAAAGTTGCGGCCATCCACATTTATCCCATAATTTTGGCATCCAGTTTGTCTCAGTGCAGCATAGAGCATTATAGAGTTCCAGTACTGGTAAAGTTGTAGGATTAGTAAATGAACAACAGACCAGTTGTTCAATTATTAGGTTAAAATTTTAGAGGCAGTTCTTACGTTGCTGATGCCTAAATGAAATTCTTATTGACTCTAGAAGATACAGGCCTGTTCCTGTCCTCCACTCTGGATGAAAGAAACAAAAGGCTATTGCTAGCACATAGCACAAATTTCATAGATGTGGATTTGTTTGAGGAGAAAATCAGCTCTCTCAACTGGGTAATTGGAAAACTTCTAAAGGCCTTGAGGCTTTTACCAAATATATAATGTCATTTGTAACTTGGTTGCCTAAATTAGCTGGCAGCTCGCTATTGTTCATCCTCAAGTGCTTTGAAATATAAAATTGTAACTGTTCTGTTTGAAGTGTGGCCTTTGTGAAATGGCAGAAAGTTTTAAGCTCTGACTGGAAGCCAGAGCATAGCGATGTGAGCTTTGTGTTATGTAAATGTGAGGTCTAAGGATTGTAACAAGATAGGTATTTATTTTAACTGTGCAGCAAGTAGATGAAACTTGGAAAAGGTACCATTTGCTAACTTTCTCTGTGAAATGTAATGATGTAGAGAACCTCAGTGGCATAGGTCTTTAATTGAAGATCAGTATTTTTAGGCAAATATATCTGGATGTGTTGGGAACTGTACTTGTCTCTGGTTATTCGATGTTTGGCTTATAGCCAAGCCAGATTTATGGTTGATAAGATCCTGAATTCCTATATACGTTAATTCAAATGTAAGTCCTCTAGTATCCAAAGGAAATGGGCATCGGATTGCACTCTTCTTCCTTTACCAGGGAGGAAAGCAGTATCTTAGGCAGCCATTCCCAGTGCCTCAGCCAGACTCTCACTTCCCCCTGCATTGCATTGACAGTTTAGGTAGCCATGTTAGTTTAGCTGTGATTTGGCATCAGTCGGAGTCAGCGTGGTGTAGTAGTTTGAGCATTGGACTACGACTTTGGAGACCAGGGGGTGAATTCCTGCTCGGCCATAGAAACCCACTGAGTAACTTTAGGCAAGTGAAAGTCTCTTAGCCTCAGAGGAAGGCAAAGCCCCTGCCGCCGAACAAATCTTGCCAAGAAAGCCCCATGATAGGTTCACCTTATGGTCTCCATAAGTTGCAAATGACTTTGAAGTACACAAGAACAAAAGGCATCAGTCAGCCTTCTGCTAGACAGTAAAAAATAGTTATTTCTAATACAGGTCTTACTTCATGTGATTTTAAAACATGTTTTGGAATATGGAAGGGCAAATGCCATCATTCCTCTGGTAAATGATAGAAAATGAGTAAGTATTTCAGTTGAATGAGGAAGAAAGAGAGAGCTGTGACTGAGAGACAAGGCTATGATAGTCTTGCAAATTATTAATTTAACTGCTTTATAGGGGGGGCTGAAACTTTTTTGAATTTCCACTTAAAAATCCTTATGCAGTGAAACACTGTGCAGGTTGCAGCAAATGTCTATCTTCAATGCTGCTGTTTCAGAAATTGTTATGATCCAGATTCAGTGAATAAGTTTTAAAATCCCACTGGTTTGCAAACAAACTGATTGTACTTTTAAACATTTTAAAAAACTAAAATCAGATCCAGATTAGGTATTCATGCTGTTTCTGCTTCTCTATCTGGTTTGTATTTCAGGGAGTAATTGTGAATATCCAATCACAATTACTATAATCCTCAAGTTTCTCAATTATTTTGTGAGAAGATCTCAATCCTTTGGAGGGAAACGGCCTCCAAAATACTCCTTTGTTAGAGGAATATCCACAGCTGGAAACTGAAAGACTCTAACTAAATAAGTCTGTAAATGGGCAGGGTTCTAATATCTTTTTAGCATTTATCATTTTTCTTCCTTGGAAAACTGTAAGAGACGGTGTTCTGCTATTGAAGTGAATTGGATTTAAATATGCTTAATTTGCTGGCATATATTCTATTCATGTTCATTACTGCTCTGGGTAGGCAAGATATGTAGTATATTTAAATTCTAGCACAATTCTTGTGTTTCCTTTTTTTTTTTTAAGGGGCAAGCTCATTACAAGCTAGTTTTTCCATCATATGTTTTCCTGTGGGGAACATTTTGTGGGATACAAAGCTCATCTTGGAGACTTATCCTTCTTATCATGCCAAAGTAACAGCTGTCACAACCAAGAAAAATTCCTCATGAAGCACTGGGAATGTAAGAATCAGCTTGACTTTAACAAAAGTAAATGTGAGAAATGGCTCTTCCAAGCTGTTTCAAGAATATATGTCCATTGCATGATATTTATATATATTTACAATGATGCTTTATATTGTAAATATAAATATTTACAATAATGATTGAACTGACTCTGTTGAAAAACATCATGACTGGCATCCTGTTGGTGAATTATAATGACAGAAGTCAGGCATCTCATTGACTACTATAGGAAACAGGATTCTGAACTAGATAGGAGATTGGTGCAATCCAACAGTGTCCTTAATCTTTATCATTAAATAAAGTAATTGTTCCATTAACTCAGAATTAATGGTGAAACTGCACACACAATTTAATTCTGCTTGCTTTTGAGTGCATTTTTGGATGACGTCATGCAAGGTTTCAGAACTTTTGAGGTGTCTCTCATCCCATTTAGAGTCTTTGCAAAAGGTTCTCTACAAGATCTGAGGATAGTAGAAGTGTTGCAAATTCTTGTATCCTCTTTCCCCAGAGAAATCCAAATAGCTGGTATAGTTAACTTACCCACTCCATACTTATAAAACTGGTCTTTTTTAAAGAGTCATCATTGAAATCAATAGAGAAAAATCCCAATCTGGGTTTTGTAGATGGTACATTCCACACACCCCTCCACATGCCCTCCTAGACAGATACAAGGAGGTATATAACCTGGAGTCATTGACCAAGATGTCATCAGCAGCTTATAACTTTCTTTCCTAGGAAGGATGAATAGGACTGAGAATCTCATCCTGCTAGCTGTCTAAAATGGAACATAACCTAGGTGAAGGCAACCCATGTGCAACTTTATACATTTGATGTGTCTGCCCAGGAACAGAGAAAATCTATGAACAAATTTGTACATCAAGATTCAAACATACATGAACAGGGCAAAATATTGGTTTGGAGGTACATGCTTACTCTACTTATCTGACAGGTTAGGGACCAGAGCAGAGCACTGTCAGAAAGTAGAAAGCAGAACTCATCTACTATAGGGAGCATGAAGGACTTACAGAGGCTCACGTAGGGCCAACTGCATGCACATACTGCAAATTGGGATGCTGATTCAGAAGCAGTAGGGAAGGAGGCATGATGATTTGCCATTAGCACAGAAGTAGTTGTGCAAGCCATGTACAATCAGGCCTCCACATTTGCAGGCTTCACTTTTGTGGGTTTGATTATTCACAGATTATTTCCTCTCACCTCTGCTGCCTCCCTATGCCATTTTGAATAGGGACTGCAAGCCTCGTGAGACTGAGAAACTGTGAACGAGGCTTGTAAGTCCCTATTAGAAATAGTATGGGGCAGCAGTGGAGGTGGCAGTAAACCCCACCAGCCAGCCACTTCTGCCTTGTGGAAGAACCCTGATGCCTCAAAGGAATTGATGGTGGGTTGAATATGGTGATCATACTCTTTTTGTATGTTAAATATGGTTTAGGAGGACCTAGAGTTATTCATGGTTTTTCCAGTTTCATGGGGGTCCTGTGCTCTAGTGAATGTGGAGGGATGATTGTATTCTGTCATGATTTTAAAGGAAAGAATAAGAAGAGACGGGAAGAAAGAGGTATTCAAGAACAGGACTAAGGGAAAATATGGGAGTGAATAGGCTGCACTAAGGGACATGCACACATTGTGGATTAAGCATGCACACATTGTGGCTTGTATAGATTCTTCTTTACTTATATCACTGGAAATTTAAAACAAGAGAATTTTCATAAGACTGTAATTCTTGCCTCACCAGGAAACACCTTAACAATATCAGTTAAGGTCATGAATGCTGCAATTAGAATGTAGAACTTTAATGTCAATTCCTATGCTTTGTAAGATGATTTTATTTGAGAATCAACATCCACAAGTGTGAAGGATTTTTCTCAGTATATCTGATTCTTCAGTCTGATTGTTTGTTTGATTGATTGATTGATTGATTGCATTCACTTATTTCTCTTGACCCATCAAAGTTCCCAAAGCAATACACAATTGATAAAACACTTAAAAACCTTAAATAAGTAAGAAGGAATTAAAGCAGCCCAAACATTTCTTTAAAAATAATTCTAAAGCCAGGCAAACAGTTTTTAAAAAAAGGCAGAGGAGACACCCCTAATTTTACATGCCAAAGGCTACATGATCCAACATAAAAAGAAGAAAGGGAGGGAAGGAAAAAAAGGAATGTGGACACGGACCACTTCTTCAGATGCAGCACAGAGTGATCTTTCTTTACCTGCATCTGAAAAAGTGGGTTTATATCCACAAAAATTAGTGCTAAAATAAAAACCAGCTAGCCTTAAAGGTGCTACCACAGTCTCTTTTTCTCCCCCTCTTTTCCTTGTGTTTATGCTGCAAGAAGCTACCATAGCTACTTATTTGAAAATGACCCAACATAGGCTTCACTGCCTGCTGGAAACTAAGAAGAGATGAAGTCAGTCTGACATCTTTCAGAAGGGATTTCCACAGTTCAGGTGCTGGTACACAAAAAGCTTTGTCACATGTGTCTAGTCACATGTATCAACCTAGCCTTACAGAATTGTGGAATATGCAACAGAGTCTCTATCAGATGATCTCAGATTTCAGGCAGGCTCATATGGGAGGAAGTAGTCTTTCAGATACCCTGGCCCCATCTCTTTAGTGCTGAATTGGTCTTGGACGCAAACTGGAAGCTAGTCCAGTTCTTGTAAGACTGATATTATGTGATCTTGAGAATGTACACCTGATAACAGTCCGCTTGCCACATTTAACACTAACTGTAGCTTCTAAATACTTTTCAAGGTCAGCCCCACATGTAGCATACAGTAGTCTAATTAGGAGATGATTGAGGCATCAATAGCCTAATTGAGAGGCGATTAAGACAAACATTTGTAGCTAAATTTGTCTCTTCTAGGCAAGGGTGCAGCTGATGCATAAAATGATAGGATGGGGGACACATGGCTGGATAACAGTACGTGTGAAAGGGATCTAGGAGTTTTGGTAGACCACAAGCTGAACATGAGTCAGCAGTGTGATGCAGCAGCCAAGAAAGCCAATGCGATTCTTGGTTGCATCAATAAGAGTATGGTGTCTAGATCACAAGGGAGGTAATGATACTACTCTATTTTGCTTTGGTTAGACCTCATTTGGAATACTTTGTCCAGTTCTGGGCACCTCAGTTCAAGAAGGCTATCAACAAGCTGGAACGTGCCCAGAAGATGGTGACCAAAATGTTGAAGGGTCTGGAAACCATGCCCTATGAGGAGCAGCTTAGGGAGCTGGGGATGTTTAGTCTGCAGAAGAGAAGATTAAGAGGGAACATGATAGCCATGTTTAAATATTTGAAGGGATGTCATGTTGAGGAGGGAGCAGGCTTGTTTTCCGCTACTCCAGAGACTAGGACAAGGAGCAATGGATTCAAGCTGAAGGAAAGGAGATTCCACCTGAACCTCGGATGATCAGAGCTGTCCAGCAGTGGAATATGCTGCCTCAGAGTGTGGTGGAATCTCCTTCTTTGGAGGTTTTTAAACAAATGCTGGATGCCATATGTTGGGAATGTTTTGATAGGTGTTCCTGTGTAGCAGGGGGTTGGACTGGATGGCCCCTGTGGTCTCTTCCAACTCTATCATTCTATGAACCTGGGCAAAGCCACTTTATTTTTTTTAAAAGACAGTTGTAAGACAAATAGACAACATACTCAGGATGAAAGGTACATTTTAGTATAGATCATCCCTAGTATATCAACTACGTTTTGTTTGCTAATTTATTACTAAATTTATTTCCTTTGTGCTGCTTGGGCAGAGTTATAAATATACTACAATCCGTATTAGTAATATATCTGTTCCTATCACTCAATCAGTCACACATTTTCTCCATATAGTTCAGAAAAGGAGCTATCTCAACGAGGTCTTCAAAAAAACAAGAACATGTGAGAATTGTAGACATAAGAAGAATATTAAGAATATCCTGGACCAGGCCTATTTCATCAAACATTATGTTCTCACATTGGCCAGCCAGATGCTTATGAGGAGCCCACATGCAAGACATGTGTGAGACAGCACTTCCCCCATTGTTTTCCCCAGCAACTGGTTTTCAGGAACATGCACAGTATATAGACATCTTGGCTAGCAGCCATAGATATGCTTGTCCTCTGTGGCTTTCTCTAATTTCTTTTAAAGCTGCCCTTATTGATGGTTTTTTTGCAGCAGAAAATTCCGTAAGCACTGCCTGAAAACATACTTCCTTTTCTAATATTCCTACCCCCCCATACACACACACACACACACACACATCTACCTGCCAGATGATATTCCTCTTCTGAATCTCCCATCGTCTAGTGGATGAACCCAGATTCTAGTATTACAGGAAAAGCATATTTTCTTCCCCATCCATCCACTTTTCCTGTGCCGTGTGTACCTATATGCACTTCTCTCATGTCTCTGTCTCTTTTTTTCCTGAGTTAAACAGCATCAAACATTTCAACCTCCCTCTAAGAGAATTGCTCCAACCACTTGACCATCTGATTTGGGTTTTTTCTGCACTTTTCCAGCTCTACAATATCATTTTTTTTGAGGTGCAGTAAATAGAATTGTGTACAGTGTTCTCAGTGTGATTGCCCCAGAGATTTGTATAAAGACATTATCATACCGGCAGTTTTATTTTCCTTTCCTAATGATTCCCAAAATGGAATTTCCCCTTTTCACAGCTGCTGCATGCTTGGTCAAGGTTTTCATCAAGCTATCCACCACAACTAAAAAATTGTTTTACTCATCAGTCACTGCCAGCTCAGATCAGCAGATACTCAGTGTTGGGATTTTTGCTCTAATCTGCATCACTTTACACTTGTTTACATTGGATGGAAAATTTGGTCAACCTCATCACTTTCCCCTAACTTCAGATCATAAATGAACACACGGTTCCTAATAGAGATCTTTGGGCAGGTTTGGGCTGCAGTTTCACCAGTGTATCGATGATACTCAGCAATGATTCATTTTCTGCCTACTCAGAACAGGGAGGCTGTAGAATTCCTCAGTAGGTGCTTGAAGGTAATTTTAGCATGGATAAGAGTGTAACAGTTGAACTGAATTCAGTTAAGATGGATGGATTATATGTATAGAAATCTGTTGATCTTGATGGATGGGTTCAATTCTTGTTGAATAAGACTGTGCTTCCCCGTAGCTTCCCCCAAATCCATAGCTTAGGAAGACTTCTGGATTCAGCACTATCTCTGGAAGAATTAGGAATATAATTCACTGTATGCAGAATTGTTTTGGAAGACAGCTTCAACTGGTGCAGAGTATGACCACTTGCATTGGTTTCCAATGCGTTTCACAATGCTGGTTTTAACCTTTAAATGATTTGGGTATGGTTATTTGAAAGTTTATTTTCACCTTTATGAACCGGTCCGGATGTCTCTAATATCCTATTCTTGCTTAAAGTGTTGAAGCATATGGTGGGATCTGAGCTCCAGGCTCTCTAGATGAGATTCAGTCTGGCTTTAGGCCTGGTTACATGATGGAGACAGCATTGGTTGTCATGGTGGTTAATTTACTCTAATAACAGAAAACAGGGAGTGTGTTTTTATTGGTTTGGCTGACTTTTTAGCTTCTTTTAAAATCATTGACCATGGTATCCTTCTGGGCTCCTCTCTGGGATGGAACTCTTTTACAGTGGGCTTTCCTTCTTTTTGGAAGGATTAGTTAAGAAGGTGGTTTTGAAGTCTCCTGTTTGACTACATGACTGTTGAACAGAGATGCCCCTTAGGGTTCTGTGCTCTCCTCTGTAATGTTTAATACATACATCAAATTTCTGAGAGAGATTGTTCATTGTTTGGGGTTTTAATATTATCAGATGATGATGAGAACTCTCATTTCCATCTAAATCTAAGAGTTGAAAATTTTTAAATCACTACTGTCATCCCTTCACATTCGCTAGGGTTAGAGGTACAGGACCCCCGTGGCAGTAGAAAAACTGTGAATAACTGTAGGCCCTCCCAAACCATATTTAATACACAAAAAAAGTATAATCACCATATTCAACCCACCATGGATTCCTTTGAGGCATCAGGGCTCCTTCACAAGGCAGAAGTTGTTGGTTGGTGGGGCTTGCTGCCACCTCCACTGCTGCCACACACCATTTGTAATGGGGACTTATAAGCCTTGTTCGCAGTTTCTCATTCTCTTGAGGCTTGCAGTCTGTATTAAAAATGCCATAGGGAGGCAGCAGAGGTGACAGCAAATAATCCATGAATAATCAAATCCGCAAAAGTGAAGCCCACAAATGTGGAGGGCTGACTGTATTTGACATGATATTATTAATGGATTGACTAAGGGTGAACAAACTAAAGCTTAATTCAGTCAAGACAGAGGTGCTCCTAGATGAACAAAAATTTGGGAACAGGGTCCAGTATGTTCTGGGCAGGTTTAAACTCCCCTTGAAGATTCAAGTTAACAGTTGCATGTATTGAAGTAGATGCCAAGGTTTGGTGGTTGGCAGCCATGTATTTGCACGGTTGAAGCTAATGCTCTTGATGCACTCATTCCTTGAGAAGCTAATCAACTGGTGGTAATGTTGTCTTAACAACATATATTGGGACTACTATAATGTGCTTACAGTGGGTTGAATATTGTTTAAAACTTTCAGCGGGCCTAGACTGCTACAACCACATTGCCAAGCTGGGGATGTTTACAGGAACTATGCAGCTCTCTTAATAGGACAGCTTCACTGAGTGGTAGTCTGTTTCCCTGCATAATGCAAAGTGCTTGTTCTAACCTGCAGAGCATATACCATGAGTCCAGGCTATCTGTATTTTCCCCCATGAGCCTACCTGGGTTTCAAAATCCTCAGATGAAGTTCCTGTTTCGGTCATGATACCCTCAGGCATATTTGGTAGGGAAACCAAAGAGGGCTTTCTCTGCGGCCACTTCCACACTGTGGAATTCCCTTTTGATGGTTGCTTGGATGGCTTCCTCTGTGTGTTTCTGCTTGAGGACAAAGCCTTCAGGTGAACTTTGTGTCAACTGACCTTGCTTGCTGTGACAAAAGTCTTTTAACCATGTGTATACTGTGTTTTTATTACTGGTGTGTTTTAAATTGCATTTTTCACCTTTTACTAGTATTTTATGTTTTATTTGTATTTGTTCTGTTCAATTTCACTGCAAGCTACTTCCCATTTTCAGGAGGTAGGTAAGACTGTAAAGCTCAATCATTTGAATTTACACAGCCTTGCAAATAAAGATCAAGATGTAGCTTCCATTCCGTCCTCCCGTTGGCTTAGCAGACCCCTATGCTCCCTTATTCTTCTTCTCTTCAACCTCATTCTGCCCTCATATTCCCAGAAAGACAGAGGGAGTTGGGGCTAGTTTCTCTTGGTGCTGTAGCTCTCTGACTTTTACCATATATGGGGAACTTTAATTGATCTGAGGTAAGCGGATTAACCTCCCATAGCACACTGTGTTTCCTCTTTGAAGGGTCTCCCTTTCTTTTTTTGCTGTCTGTGTGTATTCATTTTCTAGCTGGTTCCTTTATATTTGCCTACAGTCATATTTCAAGTTTGATCAAACAACTGTTCTAGAATTTGAGTAATGTGGGCTTATGAGATGCTCTCAGAGAACATAAATCACCAGTTTGTTCAGTACTTTACATTTATTAATTTTTATCAGCCTAGTAATTATGCAGTTTGATTTATAATTGCAATAGGAGTTTCTTTAAAATATAATTCGTATAACACCAATTTGTTCTTTGGCACCTTGTAATTTGCTGTTCCTTCTTTCTCACTGAATGAAATATAAAAGACTAGTTATATTCCAAGGAATCTGATATTACTTAGTGGAATGTGACATACCTTTAGGACTGTGTTCCTGGGCAGGGGGTGATTTGGATCTGGCATAATGCAGCGCCTGTCTCACTCTGTTCCTTCTCTACTTCTTTTCTCTCTCTTCCAGTTCAGCCAGAAGATGCCTCTGCCAGCTGACTCTGGGATCTATCAACCCAAATTGCCAGCATTCAGTGAGCAAAATACCTCTTCAGCCAGCATTGTTACAGGGCAGGCAACCTTAATGATGCACTGGCTGTGAGGTTATGAACTGGCAGACACCTCTTGTGTCGCTGAACTGTCTTTTGCTGGCATAGCCCCCTTCACCCAGCTGGTCTCATGTATCAACTATAAGGTTTATGAGCTAGGCAGAATTAAATAGTTGAAAAATAGTTGAAAGAAGAGAAGATGAAATGAGTGTCATCTTTGGAGGGTGGTCATTAGAGTTCAACATATATAAAATTCTGTAAGATTCTTCTAGAACAAATGGCTTTATACCAGTGACTCTGAATTATGATGATAATTTCTAATGCTAGCAAAGATAGGCCCTTTCCACACAATGTCGCTGTCTCGTTTCTGCCACAGAATGGCAGCGGTTGGCAGGTCGCACTTCCACATGATGTCGCCATCCCACTGCCATCCTGTTGCAGAGCATTGCGCTTGCACAGTTTTCGCAAAACGGAAAAAAATCAATTTCTTGTCTGCAATCGCACAGCGCTCCCATCACTTTTGGCCATGCAGAAGCTGCAGAAGTGCATTAACGACGCTTCCTTCCATAGCGCAGCAATGGAAAAAGCCTGACTGCAGTGCGGAAGGAAGATGTGGCGCCACTGTGTTCTCTTCCACATGGATTGAGCGGGTGCAGAGGAGAGCGTTGCTGACGCACTGGACTGCAGCAAGATGACACAGAACAGCGTCGTCGTGCGGAAATAGCCCTAGTCTTTCATGCTGCCATTTTGTCAACATTCATATGAATATCCATTCAAATGCTAGTGTAGCATAGTGATTTGTGTAATCAGTTGTGAAACATCAGTGGATGATGTTGTGACACTCTGTATCTCTAGACTTGCTGTCTTAAAGGACTCTTTGGGAACAAAAGTGAGGAAGAGAAAGGGACCAGGGTATTTTAAGGCTGTATACCACATAGAAGCCTACCTTTGTGCTCTCATAAGGCCAGTAACCATGTAGCCAACCAATAAACCAAAAATGGAAAGGAAAAGAAGCGAAAGGAGGGAAGGAAAGGTATTTTCTACAATGTTTCTTGCTGCAACTAAATCATCAGCCGTGTATCCTATAACCACTGGTGAGCTAAGTAGTAGATAGTCTAATGGGTAGTGAATGCAGTTATAAAAAAAGAACAAGACATCTCTGAGGAAGATTCTTAAAGGGATATTCCTGGCGTCTGGTAACATCAATCATAGAAAAAATATAAATTTGACTATATCAATCAAGAATGATACTATAAAACCTTTCTCTCTCTCTCTCTCTCTCTCTCTCTCTCACACACACACACACACACACTCACACACACATAAAAGGACAAAGTACAAGTGTATACAGAATACAAATATAAAGCAACAAATACAGCAAATGATTCTTGCAAGATAGGGAGACAGAGAGTTACCAAGATGCAAAGTCCTCAAGGTGTGTGTTCCCAAAATAAACAAACATGCCCCTTTTGGTTTCAGTTGCAATTGTGCCCCTCAGTCATTGATTTTCTCCAGTTCCCAGAAACTTATACCTAATCTTGAATCTTGAAAGTGTTGCATCAGTTTGTTTTTTGTTGTGTGCCTTCAAGTTCTTTCTACTTATGGCGACCCTAAGGTGACCCTATCATGGGGGTTTATGGGGCTGAGAGAGAGTGACTTGCCCGAAGTCACCCTGTGGGTTTCCATGGCTGGGTAGGGAACTGAATCCTGGTCTCCACACACCACACAATAGTCTTACATTATACTCTTATGTTTGCGTTTTCTTATCTTGTCCTCTCCAGCGGTCTTGCAAACATCTAAGAAATCAGAAGGACATGGAATAACATAAAGTATATCCTTTGTATTGCCATTACATAAGTTACTGATTAAATAATTTGAACAAATTTAACCTTAATATGACCAAGCCAAATGCTGCAGGGTGCACACAGTACACTCCCAACAGGTACTGAAGGAGTTAAATTCAGAGAAGTATTGCATGAGTAGGAAAATAAGTGAATTGGACAGCAGATGTCCCTGCCTTATCTCAGTTTAAAAATATGATTGGCCTTGTAATGCTATGCTTAGGTGCCTGGGAAGTAAAAAGGGAGTCAGGCATACTCTCTCTGCCTCTGCTTTGTATTATCTGGTGACTGGGGTCTTTGTTCCCTTGTTTTGGGGGTGGTATTAAGCTCCAAATGTAATGGCTGACGTAGACTAAATGTGATTGATTGCTGACGTTGTTGACCAAAGGTATAAAAACTAAGTGTTTTAATCAATCGGGGCGGGCAGTTTTGGACATTGTATTTCCGCTGCTTGCCCTGCGCAGTAAATAAATGGTTTGGAAAATAAAGCTTTCTGTGATGGAACAACCTGAAGGTCTTCATCATTTCCTTGCCACTACATTTTTGGTGCATTGGCCGGGAAATTGAGAGAAGGGGCTTTGGAGCCCCCCTTGACAGACGCTTGAGTGCTAGGGTCGCTGCCCCCCCTCTTGGTGAAACCCAGGGCGCCCTCGACTGCTTTGGTCGAAGAGGTTTGGCTTTGAGCGGGGTGGTTTCCCTGGCAGCAGCGTTTTCCAGTCAACGGACTCTGGTCACGCAAAAAGCATAAGGCCTCCCCCGGCTAATTGGTGAAGTTGACTCCCTTGCGATTTCAAGGGAAAGAGAGAGCTTGATCACCTCTCTAAGTCTCGCCCTAGTAACTCATGGCTAGTGGGGCCGTGAGTGAAGCCGCGAAGACTTTGGTAAAGAGACGTCTCTTCAAGTCTGGTAAACGGTGGTGGGAGGCTGTGTTTGTTGTCTGAAAGCGCGTATGCGTGTATCGTTGCATTTCTTACTGCAGACCGTTGGAACTTCCGGCTGCGTAAGTCAGCGAGTCTGAAAGGTGTCTACCTCATTGTTTCGAGCTGTTGGGACCCCCTACCCTCAGCTCACCCCCACCCCTACTGTGTGTTGTCGTTTGGGAAGAAATCTGGGTGGAGGGTGGCAGTTGACAGACACTGCTTCAATGCATGTTGAAAACTTCATGAAAGGGTTAAGTGGAAACTTTACTATTTCTGTGCCATTTGTACTTTAATATGTGTAGGAAAAATTCCAGGAAAGGAAAATGGTTTATTCCTCTCTCTGATTATCTTTCGGTGCTTGAAGCCATCTCCCCACAGCCCCTCCTCCTCAGGCTCTCAGATTTAACCATATGGTTGCTGGCTGTTTTTAGGCTAGAAGTTTATTTAGCCAGAGGCTTGGAAATAGCAGAAATTAAGTCAGTATGGAAATGATGAAGCAAGCCCTAGGTGTTAATGAGAAATAGTGAGGAAACAATAGGGTTTCATTGTTTTCTCCAAATGCACAGGTCGGTGATTCAATCAACTGGAAAGAAAATCACTCTGCAAGAGGCAGAGAGAGTATCCCATGGGCTGGCACTTCAAAAGTCAAAGGACTTTCAGGAGAAAAAAAAAGAAAAAAAAAGGAAGCAGCAAGCTTTTGAAAAAGGAGTTGAATATAGGAGACTTTTTCTTACCTCGATGTTACTTAGCTCAAGTTTTGGGAGCAGGAAGGGGGTTGAGAAGAGCAGCATTCCTTTGCCTGCCTCCCTTTCCCCTCCCTGTAGCCCCTCCCTTCTCCTTTAGATGTTAACTCCATAGTTGCTGGTTTTTGGAGAATGGAAGTTTCTTTAGCCAAATGCTTAAGAATTCTGTCAGTGTGTACATAGGGAAAGCTATGAAGTAGTTTCAATAACTCATTTTCAGCCTGGCAGGCTGAGTGAGGATGTCATAGAAGCAGGGTCTGATTTCTAAATAACCGGAAGCAACCTTCAACACACATCAGAGGTAGAGGAAAAATAATAACAAAAAAGCAGGCTTTCAGGTAAATGAATACAGGATGGCAAAGTTTTGGAAAACATTGCTGAAGACTCTGGTGACAGCTGCCTGTTTCATGTTTTAAACTCTTCAGCCATCAAGAATCTCCCCCCCCCTTGGGCTCACATAGAAGGAAAAGAATAGGAAAAAAAAAAGAGAGAACTTTGGAAACTTCTCCTCCAGTACTTTTTGCAACATTTCTAAACAATACAGAGTCCCAATGTTTTCTCTAAGCACAGAGAAAAGCTGCATCTGGAGAAGAAGGGAAAAACAACAAAAACAAAGCAAAAACCCCACCTTGAGAGCCCGTATAGACAAACATGTCATACAAGAGGTGTTAGTTTCGTTTTTCCCTTACAATGAACAATGAACTATTCTTTCTAGTGTGGCAGCAGTTGTGTCTACCTTTTTGATACATTTCTACATCAAAGAGAGAAAACAAGATTACAGTGCAGCTTTAGCACAGGGAAGGCTGCTTCTCCAAAAGACATGGCTTTTTTCTCTCACTCCTTGTGGCCATCGGGCTGAATGCAACCCTCCCCCTCTTGAGACGGAGGGAATGAGGAGCGTGAATTTGCAATTCTGGCATTATTACGTCAACAACTTAGTTAAAAAGAGAAAAAAAAAAGGGGCTGCAAATCTCTATTTGACAATAAGTTTAAAAAAAAAAGCATTTAGCATACGAACTTTGGGGCACATGGGAATTGTAGTAACAAGAGAAGTAAAATATTGGGTGCCCCCCCCGGGGGAATTAAACACACCAACAGGAAACTGCCTCTCCCCTGAGGAGACAGACAGGGAGGGGGAAGAGCAAAAGAATCAGCATTTGCATGAAAGACACGCCTGCTTTTGCATGGAAGAGAAAAAAAGTAGGAATGGCGGCAGCAGTTCTTCCCCACCCCCAGCTTGCAATGAGAAGGAGGGGGAGGATGGGAGTAGCGGCAGACCCCACCAGAGAGGCTGCCTGAGGATTCTAAGCAGCAGAACCAGAAGCCATGGTACAGGTACATACCTGTTTAGGCTTATGCATATGTGTCCTTCACCACGTCTGATCTGTTGAATTGAAAGATAGTAGAACTGTGTTCTAGCATCATGGCAATGCACATGCCTAACTGGCAAGATTGCCAATCACTACGGAAGGAAGGAGCCAAATTATTTAGCAGGTAGAGCGGATCATCCAGGAGAGAACTCCCCACAGGCATGGACAGGGGGGAGAGTGTCTTTGATGGACCCCTGATGGGATCTGAATACACTAGGAATTCTTCCCAGTGTCAGACTCTGCGGTTTAAAGTTGTGAGTGGAGAATTACAGGAAACCACAATCCCTGGCTGCCCTTTCCTACCTGAGAGGAGAGGGAGGGGATGCTGCAGAACGGTGGCCAGTAGGAGGTGCCATCTAACATAGTAGGAAAAAGCTGCATGAAACCGAAGGGAGCTGAAAAAGAGAGGCTTAGCTGCCTACGGCCATACCACCCTGAACACGCCCGATCTCGTCTGATCTCGGAAGCTAAGCAGGGTCGGGCCTGGTTAGTACTTGGATGGGAGACCGCCTGGAAATACTGGGAGCTGTGGGCTGTTGTAAAAACCCAAGGCTATCTGAGTGTTTGGAGGAGGCTCCAGGAATCTGAAGGGACTCCTATTGTTAGCAACCTCTCATATGATGCAGCAGAGGAATCTCTTCAGGAAGTCTTTGAAAAGGCTTCAGGATACAGGATTCCACAGAACAATTAAGGAAGGTTTAGAGGGCCTGCGATTGTAAGGCTCTATGAAGCAAGATTTATGACTGGCTGTCAAGCGGAGAAAGAAAGAAGATTAACAAATGATGGAGCAGAGGTCAGAAGAGATAGAGACCCCAGAAGAGGATGAGGGTCTCTGAGAGCCAATGTGCCCAGTGGGGGCAGGAGAGATATAGGCAAGAGAGCCTGAAGAGAATCAGAGAAGGATGTGGACGTGTGTGGAAGAGGAAAGCAGAAAAGATGGTCCAACTGACAGATGCAGGGACTAATGGAAGTAGAATACTGTCAGTGGCCAGCAGTTAAGAGGAAAAGTTTTGTTCCTCATCCCACAGACAGAGAAGGGCAAGGGCTTGGAGTTGTGACATTCTGGAAAAGGAAAGTTGGCAGCAAAAGCATGAAGAATACAGGAAAGGGCAGAGTCCAAGATGAAAGGCAGTCCAAGCAGCAAAGGAGTGCCCCCTCACCAGTCCCTGATAAGGTGGAGATTGGAATGGCTCCCTAAGCGCAGCCTCAGCTGGATGGAGGAGGTGACAGAGCACCCCTACGAGTAAGCTGGGAGGAGAGGTGATGGTGCACCTCTGAGCTGGAAGGGAGAAAATAAGGGGGCACTTCTGAGAGGCGATTGTGTGCCCCTCCAGACTGGAAGTGGAACTGCAGCTGAAGGACGCTGACTGAAAAGGCAAGGGAGAGAGAAAAGAGAGATGCAAGCTGTGAGACAGCTAAAGGACCAACAACAGCCCTAAAGGCCCACACACCACATATGCTCAAGAGCAACAGACCTGCATCTGTCCACAGGATCACCAAAGGCAAGAACCACCGTTCTAGGAATCACCTGGAAGTCACATTGTACCTGCAGACCTCAGAACTCAGGAGAAGTGGAGGAAATGGGATAAAAGTCCCGAAGAAACAGTAGTTCAACGTGTATGGCCCAAACAACAGCCCTGGCTATGTCTTTGGACTGGATGCCAACACAGGGCAAGTGATATGATATCACCATCTACCTAGCCCATTTTACAGAGGCTTTTCACTTTTATTCCATGTGCAGCCCACAACAGAAAAACAAGGAGTATTTTTGTTCTTCCCAGAGCCCCATCATAGGATGGCATAGGATGAGGTGCACACCTCACAGAACCATAAGGCTGTTTGTTCCCTTTCAAGCCAAAGCATGAGGCCATTTTGGGTGGATCAAGGAGACATATAAGGGAGAGTTAGTAGATTAGGGAAAGCTCTGAGTACAACAAGGGAGAAAATGTGGGAATAGAGATTCCCCTTAGAGTGCAACTGGGTCATAGGTGGAGGGGATTGTATTAGGTGTTGCTGGTTGCCCCTACAGCTGTAAAGGTCGCAGGGTTGAAGCTTTGGATACTTTATGCCAGGGCTAAGAGAGCCTTTACTGATTGGGTTGTAAAATCCTCTGAAACTGAAGATCTCCAGACGAAAAGGGGGGAGAGAAAATTCGGACTAGACTCTGCTGTGGCCAGACCAGGAGAAATTGGTCACTCTAAGCACAGTCAGATCCGCAACTGGTGAATGAAGAAATCTAAGCTAGACCTTATTGCCTGACACACACCTGGAAGCTGTCAGGCTCTACTTACGGTCAGACTTAGCAACTGGAGAGGAAGAAGACGGGGACTAGGCCCTGTTGCAGGTGTGACCTGGGACGTACACGCTGCTCTACACACGGCCAGATCCCTGAATGTTGGAGACAATATTATGGGTTGTGGCAGGCATAGGAGGGGCAGGAAGCCTGGCCTGCCTGTTTTATCACTACAGACGGATGTTCTGTGGGGTTGGAAGATATGTGTATATGGTAATTGCTGGTAATGATGGTGATGATGAGAATGCTGGGCAGGAGAGGCTGGGAAGTGAATTGGTTTCACCAACTGGTCAATCAGATCTTGAACACCCTGAAGGTCAGTAATGGCTGGGTATGTTCTCATGGGCTAAGCTTAGGAGACTATCCCAATTGTTATGTAAAGTTTGAAATCCCTGAATCTCTACAGGCATGCCCAGGAAAGCATCCCAATGTTGACTTTTCCTTTAGTTATAGCAATGGTTTTATTGAGGTTATATGGGAAAAGGGGGGCCTGGTCCTCCATAAATGAGTTCTAGAAAGAAACCAGCTTTTACAATGGTAAATGGGTATATGGTTTGTCTTCTGGGATGAATTGGTGTGGCCACTGAGGGTATCACCTTTCACCCAGGGCACCAACCAATGAAGGTAGCCCAGCATGAAATTGGTTGAACTGTCTTACTATTGTGTAAATGAATTTGATTGTGAAGAGGGAAAATACATTTAGCAGTATTCAATGTTAGAAAGTCATTCTTGTACTCTGCAGGCATGTGGACATGATTATCTGGTTCCCTAAGTAAGTATGGGTAAAAGACGCTGTTTGTAGAATTGCTTTGTGCATAAATAATGGCCTTACTAAATCTGCTTTTCTGTACTCTGCATGTTAAATAGTTTTCAATCTGTAATGATTAGAGTAATAGAGGGAAAGGCTGCAGTATATGCTTTGATTGAAATCTCTCTGTGTTTGAAAGGAATACAATGGTACTCTGTGAGACAGTGTTAGGGAGGATGGAATTGTGCACAATAAATCTTTCCCCTAAAACCGTGGGTCTGAAAGCCCTGTTCACAGGTTTTGTATACTTGACTGCTGGAGGAATCCTACTGCTGCTATGAATCCGTTGTGTTATAAAGGAAATAGGGAAATGGTGCATGCTCCAAATTGCAAGGAATTGAATTTGGCATGAAGCGGGGAATGAAGGAGTTAAATTCAGAGAAGTATTGCATGAGTAGGAAAATAAGTGAATTGGACAGCAGATGTCCCTGCCTTATCTCAGTTTAAAAATATGATTGGCCTTGTAATGCTATGCTTAGGTGCCTGGGAAGTAAAAAGGGAGTCAGGCATACTCTCTCTGCCTCTGCTTTGTATTATCTGGTGACTGGGGTCTTTGTTCCCTTGTTTTGGGGGTGGTATTAAGCTCCAAATGTAATGGCTGACGTAGACTAAATGTGATTGATTGCTGACGTTGTTGACCAAAGGTATAAAAACTAAGTGTTTTAATCAATCGGGGCGGGCAGTTTTGGACATTGTATTTCCGCTGCTTGCCCTGCGCAGTAAATAAATGGTTTGGAAAATAAAGCTTTCTGTGATGGAACAACCTGAAGGTCTTCATCATTTCCTTGCCACTACAGTACAATCCCTACTTATTGTACCTCCAAAACTAAGATGTCTTTCTAGGTCCAGGAGCATTCATATGTAAACACGGATCTTTCTTTATACCTATCAGTATTAGACAAAGGGAACTGATAGTGACATGCCACACATCCAATTCAGTAAGCCAATCTTAACTGAGGGGTTGCAATCATTCTGTCAGAACCTTTGTGATGAGTCATAGGTGACAGTAGGGTGTGCCTATCAATATTTTTGGCCTTATATATGACATGTCTTGTAATTTTCCACAGCTGAATGATCAATATTTGAGCCTGTTTACAAAATTCCTCCATGTGGTTGCACAGTCTGAATAATAAAGGCATACTTCATTGTGACATTGAAGCTCCTTTTTATGAAGGCTTGCTATTCCCATTGAGCCCCCCCCATTTCCTCATTGTCTACCTGGAATTTTTTTTTTTAAGCAGCATCAGCTTTGGGAGGATAGCAAAAAGGGATGTCTATGTAAAAAATCCAATAAGCAAAGGTAAGGAAAGAGCAGGATTCTGTTCTAGTCAATCCTATTGTAGCTGCATATACTTGCATGCAACAGGCAAGGTGTTTAAATTTAAAAGTTTGCCCACTGACATGGAAATTTAAGAAAAGTGGAGGATGGAGAAAGAAAATGTATTCCCTAAATGCAATTTGGAAGAAGCCTTCAAGTAGTTTCTAGAATGTTGTAAAAACTGTTTTGGTTTGTTTACTTATTCAAGGCTTACCTGACCTAGTTGTATCATTTCACATGTGCATATTGTTTGTTTCAAATAAAAAATCTGAAACATTTTGATTTATGTTTCTTTTTTGTGATGTAGAAACCTATCTCTGTTATTTCGATGTTTTTTCTGTCTCTGGTACCAAATTTTCTGTTAAAGAAGTAATGCCCAGGAACACATTGACCCCATTAAGTGAGCTGTACCAGTATACTAGATTTCTATCATACTATGCTATCAAACCTATTAAGTTAGCATCAGTTCCCTTCCTTACATAGATTGGTACAAACCAGTGGGTCCCTCCTATTAATCTAAACATTTAAAAATATCTCAGAGGAGATATTCTGTGTGTTCATCTAACTCAAATCACTTGGGTGATCAGTCTGCTTTCCATGTACTTTCAGACATGAACATTTAATAAGTAAAGTTTTCCCCTTTTAGACAGTCAGAATCTTGAAGTCTAAGTCTTCAAAGCTTCGTTTTCAATTTGTCGCATTTGGTGGAGCAAGCATCTGATCTAAGCCTGGAAAGTAAGTTGCCTCTCACCTCCCGTAGTGAATGTCTCTATGGGTCAGAGTTGAAGTTCTTGGCAAAGAACGCAAAGGAAGTTTGCATCAGAGCTGCCTCCACCACATCTGGCCTTGTGAATAAATAGGACATTTATTTCTCAGTACAGCCAAATATCTGACATGCAGGACTGCAAATATTCACACACCCCACTGTTGCCCCCCTGTGTCTCAAGTATTTTTGAGAGTGCTTTAAAAGTCAACAAAGAAGAACAAGTTACCATATTCACTTGGCTCCCATGACAAATTCAGGGAAAAAGAGACCAAAGAGACTTTCAAAATAGTATAAAATATGTGTTTGTAGCTGATTGGTTGTCCAGCCATTGCTTTAAATCCAGCAACATCTGTCCTGTAATTCAAACACCCTGGGAGCACTGTCTTCTCAGCTTGAGGCACACTTTTTCTCAAAACAAATGTTGATTGTTTCCTAAAGTGTTACATCTTAAAACGTTCTATGTTCTACTTCAAAGGTGCACCGGTTTGGAAGGATGAATGTAGGAGATCCAAATATGGTTAAAGAATTTATTGGGATGACTCTAGATATCATTGTTGACTCAGTCAGATTGCAACATCATTTAGAGAAAGATATCTTTTTGATTTCTGAATTTCTGCCTGACACTTTTTCACCCATAATGTACATTCTTTGTGGTTTTTTTAAACAGCCTTGTATAATTTTCCACTTTAAACAGTGCAAAACAAAGGTCTTACAAGATGTTTGTTTGTTTGTTTGTTTCATTTTCCATTATTCTGTAGCCAAAGCTCTCAGGGCGACATACATAATAAAAATAGCACAATCAAACCAAAAGTAAAGCCAATAACATCCCATAAAAACATGGAATAAATTAAAAGCAGCGGTAAACAAAACCTATTAGAGAGACAAAATAAATATTAGGACAGAACAAAGAAGTCAACACGTCTTCAAAGTTATCTAGAATAATAAACAAAGGAATAAAAAGGTCTTGGTCTGGTGCCAAAAAGTCAACAAAATTGTTGCCAAACATTATTCTCTAATGAGTGCATTCCGCAGTTTAGGACAGGAGTGGGCAAAATGCAATCCAGCCCACATATAGTCCCTCGGCTCCACTTTTGTGACTCCCAAGCCCCCCACCCTGTAAAAAAATTGTAAAAATAGTGTGATTTTTAAAGCAATTTTCGCCCTAAAATCACTCAAGAAATCTGCAAGACACATGAAAATATGTGTAAATACCTCACCCTACCATCACAAGCACTGCAGAATACTGTACAGTATGACCCCCATATCTGCAGGGGATTGGTTCTGCCCCCCCCCCGTGGATACGGAAATCCGTGGGTAGTACAGAATGCCCTGGATGGGACCTGGGCCTCTGGCTGGAGGCGGGAAAACAGCGGGCAGCACGATCTTGCGCTGCCCGCTGTTTTCCCACCGGGCACTGTGGCAATCAGGCCCTCGGCCTGTGAGGCCTGGGCCTGTGGGAGCCGCAAATCGGGCCCTGGGCCTACAGCTGGAGATGAGAAAATGGTCAGTGCAATCCCGCGCTGCCCACTGTTTTCCTGCTAGGCGGTGCAGCAGTCAGACCCCGGGCCAGCAGATGTCGGCCCTGAGCGTGTGGGTGCCATGGCGATCGGGCCCTGGGCCTGCAGCTAGAGGCAGGAAAACAGCTGGCAGCGTGATCCCACAGTGCCTGCTGTTTTCAACTGTGGATATGGGGGTTGTACTGTACTACCGCGGATATGGGGGTCATACTGTACTACCTCCAAATACCTCCATTTTCTTCTGCAGGTATTTTCAAAATGGTGACAGAAGTAAATGTGCCTTCACTTTCTCTCACTATTTTGAGAAGGTCTTTAGAGGAAAACAGAGGTATTTGGGCTTGTGGTAGGGTGCAGCCCATGAGGGATGGGGGGCAAAATTAATTCCTAACAAAAAGGCTATTTCTGCCCAACACTGTTATAGTGCTATTATTCCACCCTCTCACATCCTATGGAGTCTTGGGGTTTGCAGTTTAGAGTGGGGCATTTAGAATTTGGAGCCAGAGAGCTTTTTGGCCTCAGTAAACTACAAACCCCAGAATCCCACAGGATGTGGAATGTGGAATAATAGCACTATAACAATGTAGTGTGGAAATGGCCATAATTGCAGTTGTCCATTTCTGGTTTAGGGGCTAATACTTAAGTACTGAATCCCAATTATGCATAGATAATTAGAGCAGGACTCAGACGAAGATCTGAGGGCGCAGGCAGGAACAAATCAGAGAACATGTTCCTTCAGATAACATCTGAAGGGCTCCAGAGATAAAAACCATCAAGTTGCACTGAGCCCAGAAATGAATCAGAATACAGTGCAGATGATATAGCAGTGGGCAAATTTGATGGTGATCTTTTACTGCCATATTCTGTATTCACCGAAACTTCCAGGCTGTCTCCAAAAACTGCCTCCCAAAAGCATGTTATTGAGAGATATTATATTATCATTGAGGTAGGATTATTGTTGGTGAGCCAGCCCAAGCTGGTAAAAGGCACTCCAGGCAACCATGAACCCTTATGCCTTGAGTGAAAAAATTGGAACCATAAGTACCTGAAAACTATAGTCTAATCCTTCTCTGACAAGAACCAGTTGAACACCAGTATCCCGAATAGATGAAGCGCCCTAGAACAGATCTCCCATTTTACCAAGATTATGTGTCAGCCCTCATTCAGTCCATTATTGTGGCCAGGCACTAATTAAGCATTTTCACGGCTTCATCTGGGTTTAATCTAAAACAGATGTCATATGTATGTTTGAACAGAAAAAAATACATGAAGTACAGCTGTGCACGCTCTAGTGTTTAAATTGTGCGGTGAGGATGTGCAACAATCATTTCCAAAAACTTAAACCTTTTTAAAAAAGGCTTTTACAAGGATAGTGTAGCATATTCAGTCCATCTGCCTAAATACTTCTTCCTATTGGGAATCTATTAGATTTTTATTGGATCTGTCTATTGGTATTATACAGGAAAATCAGCACATCTCAGTCTTTTAATCCAACATACCCTCGATTACTTTATGTTTATCCTTGTCCCAGGCTTCACCTTGGAAGTCTGTCATTCATAGAATTGCCATAGTTGATGCCAGCTTGATGGCAGAGAAGTACAAATTATCCCAAGTAGCAGAATTGTCCTCTGTTTTGTGATCAATAGGTATGTTTTCATTATTATTATATCTATATCTATAAAAATGCTATCTACTTGGGGAAAAATGAAACTTTTTGTGGAAAACTTAATTTGATTTGAAGTGCATCTGCATATTTAAAAACCATGCTTACCTGATTTAGAACTATTTCATACTACTTCTTGGAGGAAAACATGGACTGTAGTAGGGACTAAGTTTCAAGTATTCCATTGTGGAAGCATCCTTTCTACTCATGCTAGTGATGGAGGCAACCCAATGTTAACAACACAAATATACACACTTGGAAAAGTTCATCTTGTTAGGTTAGTGTCCAGATAGGGTGATACCCTTACCTGAAAAGCTGAAATCTGCTATTCTATGATTTGTTCCAATATATTAATGAAATTGTCACCTTTATGTATGTGTGCATGACTATAATGAGATTGCAAAACAACTATGAGCAAAAAGTTCAGTGGGGATTGTTGAGTCTAAACAAAACAATGGAAATAAACATAAATTTATCTGCTTTATAGTTTCAAAAAAGTGTATCATAATTACTATAGTTTAAGCTTCATCATATTCTACTGGAAAATAACTTATTCCCACTTGTTATGATGGATGTTAATGGCCTCCATAGCCATTAAATCCAGCAGCAATTTTATTCCAAGAACAGAGCATCAGCTCGTTGTTGTTTTTGCTTAACTGATTTTGCCATTTTGAACTCTTCTTTTTTCTATGATATCTTTTACTTTGTAGTTTAAAGGAAGATAAGGCAATAAAAAGGAAATAATCAAGAAAAAATCTTTTAATTTTGTACTTTTAAAATAGAAAGAATTATATAGAATATTGCCATTGCACCAAAAATTATTGAAATAATATTTGGGACTTTCACAGCTTATACTACCACTGTAAGTATAGAAAAGGAATAAATTACAAATTCCATACAAAAATGGAAGATTCAGTGGGATAAACAACAAAACAGTGCTAAAAAATTTTAGTGCTCTGTGCATATATATAATTAGCTTGTTCAAAATAGCCAGTGTAAATTGGTATAAAATGCATATCAATATGTGAAATGATTCATCATAGGAAGAATCATGAGTAATATCATTGCATGGCTTGCTGTAATCAAATCTAAACATTTTAATGGCATAAATCTTATTTGGAAGTGACAAGGAACTCGTATGCTTGTAGATAATGTAACAGATCAGTTAATATTTTTATATCTCATATCTGAAAACTCCCACTGTTCTTATGGCAGCCTAAAACTGCACTAGACAACAGATGTGTTCGATGGAATGTGTGGGAATATGCTTTGGGGACACCTGTCTTGAAATTTGAAAGACAGACCCAATTTGTGCAAGCACTGCTTCTTACATTGATATTAACCGTTCATTCATATATTTCTCTCTTGCAGTCTCTGTTGAAATAGGAGTTATTATATTGATATCAGACTAAGGCATTCTAAAGAAATGTGTGATAACAAGATGAATTTATTATTTACATCTGTGCTTTTTTTTTCTTTTTGGGTGCTCTACTTTATTTGGACCAAATTGTCTTCTGTTCCCACTGCAATTAATATAGCGGTTTATACAGCATGACCAATTTTAGAATTTGAAGATGTTGTGTCATCTGGTGCTGTAGACTGAATTGGTCAATGGCAGCTGGTGCCCACTGAGACCGGTAAATGGAACCAGGGCCAGAAACATAGCCAAAGCTGTGCAGAGTCAACTAACTTCAGTTTTGTCCCTATTCTCCCATTCTTAACATCTAATTGAATGTAAGAATTGTCTTTTACTCTGGTTCAGTATGCTTCTGCATTTCTGTGCTTCCATTAGGGAAGCAAGGTGTGGACTCTGCTACTCATTGTACCCTCATTCTCCAATTATCCACCTACTCTGGAAAGAAAAAGGCAGGTGTCTAGAACAGAGAATTGCTTTTTCCATCCATGTTCCACACACCAGCACAGAGAGATTGATGCCTTAGAAGCAATGTTTTTCAAATGTTTACGTTCCAGATGATTAGCTGTGCAAGTCCCAAAATCCCTGCCCATTGTTTGTGGTGCCTGGGGCTTCTGCAAGTGGAAGTCCAAAACATCCAAAGAACACATGGTTGAGAAGCGTGACTCTGAAGCTGTATTTTGTAACTGAGTTTGTTGGTGGGTTAGTCATCTGCAATAGGATCTGAGATAAGATGGGTGGCTGGAAGGCTGCAGTGCTGTAACCATTCCTTTAATAGACTACCCTCTGCCACTGACACCCAGAATACATACTGTAGTCAAGTGAACATGAAGGAATCCAGCAGTTCTTTCTGAGAAACATAGAATCACAGAGTCGGAAGAGACCACAGAGACCATCCGGTCCAACTCCTTGCTACGCAGGAACAGACATCAAAATATTCCCAACAGATGGCCATCCAGCTTCTGCTTAAAAACATCCAACGAAGGAGACTCCACCACACTCTGAGGCAGCAGATTCCACTGCTGGACAGCTTTGGCTGTCAGAAAGTTCTTCCTGAGGTTCAGGTGGAATCTCCTTTCCTGCAGCTTGAATCCATTACTCCTTGTCCTAATCTCTGGAGCAGCAGAAAACAAGCCTGCTCCCTCCTCAACATGACATCCCTTCAAATATTTAATTATGGCTATCATGTTCCCTCTTAACCTTCTCTTCTGCAGACTAAACATCCCCAGCTCCCTAAGCTGCTCCTCATAGGGCATGGCCTGCAGACCCTTCACCATTTTGATCACCTTCCTTTGGACACGCTCCGGCTTGTTGATACCTGAAACAGTGACTTCTGTAAGACACAGTTGGAATGGAGAAGAATCAAGTGGCTCACATTTTCCCTATTTGCCACTTTTCTATGACCGGACTTCCTCCTTAGTATGCTTAGACTGTGTGTACTTCCAGATGTATACTTGTGGAAACTATGAAGTGAGATGAGTCTTGTATCCCATTTGCTAAGCTAAAGGATGATGTTGTGGACTACAGGTTGCATAAGGGCCTGGAGTACTTAGTTGCTGGCCTTGACCACAATAGTCCAAAAGTCTCATCTATCTCACACATACATTTTCAGAGAGAAAAAAAATCCTTATCCTATATAAAGCATGCATCTTATATTTAAAAGTCACATGTGTCTGTTTTACTTGGAGCTAAATCCATAAAATACAATAAGGTTCCTTCCCCCAAATATGGATCAGCTGCACTGGGCTGATAAAGATGAACTGTGTATAGAACTACACTACAAATATACTGTTTCAGATGCTGATGCTATCAATGCTTGGGTTTCATTACTTCTCTGCCATTCCGCTAGTAATGCACTGTGTAGACATTAGGGTGTATGGGAGTATGCTGTAATGTTTACTTTATGTAAGTAAGACCATTTTCACACTACACTGTTATAGTGCTATTATTTCACTTTCAACATCCTGTGGAATTCTGGGAGTTTACTGAGGCCAAAGAATTCTCTGGCTGAGCATTCTAAATGCTCCTGAACGGCAAATCCCAGGATTTCATAGGATTTTGAAAGTGGAATAATAGCACTATAATAGTGTAGTGCAGAAATGGCCCAAGATACAAGAAGGGCCCATCAGTGTGCCCATGTTCTGAATTGAGGGGGTGATTGGTGGCCCAGTTTTCCTTGCTTTGGATGAATAGTTTCAACTATAACATATAATCTTAAATTAGAGGCTTTTCGCACGTTACCCATTGGTGCGACTGGGGAGGGTGTCTTGCGTGAAAAGCCTCATCCGGAACGCTGCTGCTTCCCCGCTCCTTTGTCCCGCAGGTCACTTCCTGGTAGCGCGACCGTCGCGCTAGCGCCCCTCCCCTTCCTTCTGCAGCACAGTCTCGGAGCTGTGGGCTGTGCTGGGGGAGGAAGCGCGGCCGGGCTGGCTTGTTCGGCGCACCGCACGCAGGTAAGTGCGCAAGGGCCCCACGAGTATTGCGCGACTGCGCAGTATTTTCGGCTTAGAGCCAAAAATAAGAAAATGCACGCTCGTCCTGCTTTAGGCTCGTGAGCGTCACATGAGTGGGAGTGCATCGTATGGACCGACGCTCCCATTTACGCGACGCTCAAGGGGCCCTCGTGCAAAAAGAAACTGCGTGCAAAAAGGGCCTTAGACTTTTCCTTCTCTTTTTGGGAACTGCTTTGGAAAAACAAGATAAAAAAAAAAATCAGTCAGATGAGCCTCTCATTCCCTCCAAGAATTCTGTTTCTTTCTTGTATGCTTGAAGCTCCTGGTGTGCAACATGATTTCAGTATTCATGGCTGCTGTTGTTTGTTCTCTCGCAGCTGAAATGGCTGCAGCTCTCAGCCTCCCCTACGTTAGGACCATGGGAAAACCTCTTGAGTGGTACTCATAAACATGGCCACCACAAAGCATTGCTGTGTTGTTCAAAGTGCCCCTACTACAGAAGGAACCATATTCTAGGCTTGGAAGTATATGACCCCAAGCAAGTCCTTCTCAAGGACAGATAGGTTTTGAAAACCTCAAGTTTTACTGCGTAATTGCCATTCTACATTTTAAGTTGGGGAAAAAAGATGAGTGGAGTTTTAAGGCTTTCAGAACACGACAGGATTGAGAAGCAGAACTGGAGCATCAGTGAATAGTAGCAATAAATAAAAAGGTAGCCAAAAAGACAGGAGATGAGGAAAGCACAGCATCCATCATTCTTTTCTGTGGGGAAATTGACATGGAAACCTGTCACTAACTCTGCCTATACAGTGAATAGAGCTAAGATATGTGTGTTTATGTGTGCACATGTATACAGATATCTGCGTATATGCATTATGTGTAAGTGAAAGAGAGATAGTACTTTATTCAGAGCATAGCAAGTTTGAAACTCCTGGATTATTACTGCGGTGAGGAAAAGGAAATCCTTAACAATGGCACAGGGGCAAGGAATCCAGGCAATGTCCACACAAATATTTCCTGCCCTCTGTTGCAAATGTGATGGAAAAAGGATATTTTACACACACAAAAAACAAAAGACCAGTACCAGCAACAATCAAATCCCCTGTAGTATCTCAAATCATGAGGGGGTTGTGTGTATTTTTTTAATATTTGCTATCTAAAATTTGGATTTTGATAAGTGCTTTAAATGTACCCAGCATCAGCAGAGGGAAAAAAAACTTTAATACAGTAATAGAATCTCTCCATACAATCTCTCTCCTCCCCAATCTCTGATACACACACATACACACACGTGCGTGTGCACACACACACACACACACACACACACCATTAGCCGTGTGATTCCCAGAGGAAGGCCAGTAATTAACTCTCCCAGAGCCGTGCTTGGGGGAGAGGGGGGTATCTCTGTGCTGTGCACACTAGAGAATGGGCTCAGTTAAGCCCGACTGTGGGAACTGCAGCTTTAAATTCTTTAAGTTTAAATCCCCCAGGCTTCTTGCACACAAAACCTCAAGCATTATCATTAGGGGGCTATGTCTGAAATATTTTTGTTTGCTGGAGGGAGTTCTTATGATTAAAGGGAGCAGTTTTCAATGAGCAAGACAAGTTCTGATCTGTCCTTTTTTTCACCTCAGCTCGGGGCAAAGACCAGCAGCTTGAGGTTGACCTCTTAAAGAAGCTTGCTCTGAAAAGGAAGATGTGAAAGGCTGGAAATGCTCTTTCTAATGCTCGGCTCTGGAGCCAGGAAAAGGCAGCTGTTTCTGGCCTTTCTATTTTTTTCTCTGATAGTTAAGACTTGGGCTTGCTGCCATATCTGTTTGTCTGTCTGTGTCTCCTTGTTTTTCTGAGAAAGCTTCAGAGGCCAGTTGCCCGTAGCGGGTTGCTGGGAACAGAGGTCGCTCCTTGTATCACCGTAACACTCTATGCCAGAGCATTCATGCTTGAATAGGAAACAGCAAGATCTGTCAATATAGGCCTTTTCTTCAGAGCTTTGAGTCTGCATTCTCCACGGCCATCTGTTCCCTTTCACCCTTTTGGACAATGTTGCTATTTGAAACTTCTCTTCCTTCTATCTCTCCCCCTCCTTCCTTCACTTCCATCTCTATTGCAAAAACAACAACACAAGTTTCTGTGAAATAGTTTGGTCTCTAACAGCTTTAACTATTTTCTTTTCCTTTTCCTTTTTTTGTTCACATTTTTACAAAGGCATTTTTTTGTTTTTCATTTGAATGAAGAGGGGCATTTCACAGAAGCGACAAGATCAGCTTTTCCTGTGTTGCAATTACTTTAAAATAGTGATGGTTTTTAATATGCTACAGATCTGGAGTGTATTTGTCGTTGTGATAGGTCATATGGCACTGACCATTATGGCATGGTTTATAGTCTAATTTCTTATTTTCAAGCTGCATTTGTATAGCCTTGATAAAAGCCTTGTAGGAATACAGAAAGTCATCTTTGACTGTAGAAAAAGTTCACTGTCTATTACAGCTGAAGAGAGCCAGCTTGGTGTAGTGTTTGAATGTTGGACTTTGACTTTGGAGACCAAAGTTCAAATCTCCACTAGGCCATGACAACCCACTAGGTGACCTTGGGTGCATCACACACACAGCCTCAGAAGAAGGCAAAGGCAAACCCTCTTTGAACAAATCTTGCCAAGTAAACCCTGTGATAGGTTCACCTTAAGATTGCCATAAGTGAAATGACTTGAAGTCTGGGAAACCTGGGAGCTATAGTCCAACAAAGTAATCTTTCTGGTTTTGATCTCTCTCTCCCTCCCCCCGTCTCTCTCTCACACACACACATGCACACACTCACGGAAGTATATTTTTCTGCCTGCTGTGGGCTACATGTATGACAAGTTAATAAGGTACCCATTATGCCCTTTGACAGGTTTAGTGAATTTGCAGCATGGCTGTAGTTGATTTACATTCATGGAGCTTGATCATCATTGGGTTCAGTAGAAAGTTCATTAGATTATGAGACAACTTCTACAAGCTAGTAGTAGTAAAGCTAGTAGTAACAGTTAGTGTTATCTTCATGGTGAAGACAGCTCTGATAGAAGTATTAAAATGATCCCAACCCACTTCAAGGCTTTATCTTTAAGCATACCAATATTTCTAGTTGGGAACGGCCCCTGTCTTGAACAGACAGCAGGACACGGAGTAGGAGAGGTAGAATGTACCCTTACAAACACAAGTCACATGACTTGGTCATACACATCTAAGCCTACAATCTATAGGAATAAGTAATATAGATTCTAAAGCTTTGGATAGTGGAGGTGGTCCTAGTTTTAATCCAGATTTTAAAGGAACTGGGCTTGTCCTCTAATAGGTTCCACATGTTGGATAGTTCCTATAAAATTCCCATCACTTTTCTGACATCAGCAGTACTAGCTGCCACTGGTTTGGACTTCTAGTATGTGAAGAATCCCAAACAAAGAAAAAAAACCCTGAAATACTTAGTTAATGAGATTACATGTAAACAAGGAAAGGTAGGATGTTAATGTTTTTGTTGTTATTACCTACCTCTTCCTACGGATAGAAGTGGAGAACAACAGATTAAAATATGACAACAGATAGATACCAGCTAAAAACACAGAACACCAATTAAAATACATAAGCAATTAAAAGAGCGTAACATCAGTTAAAAGAGCACACATATTAAAACAATCAAAAACTTCCCTCCAAAACAGGTGTATTAGTAATATGTTGCAGCTGAGATCTAACTGCATCTCTCCGCTGGATGATCAGCCAAGAAAGACAGGGATCAAGAGGACAGGTTGTCCTCATTCATCCTAGCAGTTTGTCCACATTTGTGGTACTCACCAATTGAAATTGATTCAATGTAATCCTAGTTAACAGAATTGCTGGACACTCCATTGTCAGCTTCTGCAATAACAACAGCATCTAAGCCTGCTCTTATCCAAGAGATTTTACCTTTGAAATGATTGTTAGAAGCATCATAGTGAACTGTAGAAGGTTCTAGAATTAGATTTGGGGGAACAATGTCTGAGTTAGACCCCCTCAAAATGCCAAATAGTCTAGCTGGACATGAATTCACAGACGCAATGCATGCAGAGAAAAAGGCTTTCTTCATTGCGCATATTACCACCTTATAGGAACAAAGGTGTTCTCAATTTTGTGCCTTGTCAGATATAAGTCAAGTTTTCTGCCATCTACATTCCAGTTTTCATCCTTCCTGTTTCAGCTCTCTGAGGTCTTTTCTGTACCAAAGAGTGTAATTAGTAATGGTTAGAAAGCGCTTTTGAGAGCAATCATGGCAATTAGCCCTAGTCAAGTCTTGATTCCATCTATTGACCAACAGGATTGTAATTGATACTGACCATAAAACCTTCTAAGGCTTTCTGGAATCCTGAAGGATCCATTCGCCTTCAAGGACAGACTATCTTAACAGATCCACCAGCCCTACAGGGACAGATAGTAGCCATGGTGCTAACTCTGACCAGAAAATGATCTGTCTGTGACATCTCAGAGGTATTAATCACCTCTGTCCACAGATCCATCTGCTCAGAACTGAAAACACCAGCTGCTGAATTTGTGGCTCCATGACCAGTTGGGATAGGCCCATGTTTGTCCTGGATGCCATGAACTCTCAGGTTGCACCTGACAGACTGACCTCAACTGGGATGTTGAAATCACCCAAGACCAAACAACTACAGACTCAAGTAGTTCCTTCTAGTGAGGAATGAAGAAAAAACATCATGCCTCAAACTAAAATTTAAGGCCTAAGCCCGGCATTGGCTTCAGCTGGAATACACCCATTGAATCAATGGACTTAGTTAAGTCAACACTAATGTAAATTCTGTTAATTCACTGGTTTACTCTAGTTGGGATTTGGTGCTCATCTTTTTTTTTAAATAAAAAAGTCTCTGTTAGTAACTTTTGTGAGAGTGTTTTACAAGTCTAGTTTATTCAAACCCCAAAAAACTTGATGGATTGTCTGACCAAATTTCACCAATAAGAAGTTACCGTCAGGAGAATAGTGATTTCATATTAGATATTCATTCAGGGTTTCCATCTTGCAAGAAAGGAATTTCTGACTAAATATTGGGCAAAGCTACTTATCGAGAAGAGCTGTTTGACAGTGCAACTTCACTGGAGCTTTTTGAACAGAAGTTGGATGGTCAGCCCTCAACACTGCTTTAGCTGTAGATTCCTGCACTGACAGGGTTGTGGTCATGATTCTACCATGAAGAATCAGAATGTGATATCCCCATCTGGAGTTTTGAAGTAGTGACCTGGCTGCAACACAGATAAATGTCTCTTAAGCATGTTATAATATTGATCCCATCTAAAACAGGTGCTGAAACCTATATGTATCATTTGTTATGTGTCTGGGCAAGTAGTGTCTGCCCATTCTGAGAAAGACTTGAGCTCCTCTGACTACTTTTGTCAGAAGAAGGCTAGGTGGCCTCAGGCTACCTTTTCCAGTATTGGCTGGTTTTCTATTTCTGGATAGTAATCCTGTGTCTAACTATAATGATCCATGCTCCGTGGGGGGCAGGTCTGTTCTCTGCTGCCCCAGAGGGTAGGACCAGATCTAATGGTTTGAAGTTACAGGAGAGTAGGTATCGATTGAACCTTAGAAGGAACATCTTGACAGCAAGAGTGATTTGACAATGGAATTAATTATCAAAAGAGATGGCAGGGTCTTCTTCCCCAGATGTTTTGGGATGCTTTGGCTGGTGATCCTGCATTGAGCAGGGGGTTGGACTTCATGGCCCATGAGGCTGTTTCCAACTCAATGATTCTTTGACTCTGTGAATCACTGTAATGGGAATATCCTTGAATACAATATAAAAGGTTTATTTTGTATTTCGAGTTATACAACCAGGTCTTAAAATTTTGCACTAATTTCTCTTTATTTCTGAGTGCTATTGAAGTAATGGCACTTACCTTTAAAGTTCCAAATGGCTTGGGACCCAAATATCTAAGGGAATATCTCTTCTCATCCCAGCTTGCCCATGTTTTGAGATCTCCTTTGAAAACTCTCCTTCAAGTGGTTTCTTTATTGAAAGTGTATTATTTAGTCACAAAAGAAAGTCTTACTGATAAGTGTTCTCTTGACTTTGGAATGCCTACCCTAAGACGGTATGTCTGCCACCTGTTTTACAGTCCTTTTTAATGCCAGATTAAGATGTTTAATTTATCCTGGCATTTTAATTTGTATAATTCCACAAAATGGCTGTGGCTGTTTTATCGTAGCTTTTTTATTGGATCACATTTTAAATATATGTTTCATTCATATGCAGATGAATAGATAGACACTTCACTTTGGAGCAGCGTTTAATGAAGTGGGGTATAAAAATATTCTGAATAAATGATCTGTATCTGTGTTGTTCAGTGTGTGAATACACAGTCAGCTGTGGGTTGAACAACTTCATTTTGAATCTGGCAGCATGCCAAAGTGATTCTGTGATGCTCCATCTGATCACAGTGTTTTGCATCTAAGTTTTTCCCCCCACGAAACTGCCATATTCTCATGGCTTTGAAAGCAGTATTTTCTGATGTTCATCTTCTCTATTTCTGTTGAGAAGAATGAGACTTGAGAGCCTGTTCTTAGTGTTATAGAACCAACATGATTTTTGCACTCTGCTAGTTCCCTAGATAGAATGCTTCAGTGCCAGTCTGGCCTGTGTTGTTGACTTTGTGTTTCCCGTATGATTTCAACTTTCTCATATTTTATTAATTAATTACACTTGTATCTCTCCTTTGCTCCAATAAGTTCAAAACTAATAGCTGTCCCACTTCCACTTTATCCTCACAACAACTGTATAAGGTAGGTCAGACAGAGAGAGAGAGACTGTCTGCTCCAGGTCAGTCAGCGAGTGTCATGGCTCAGTGTGGACTTCAGCATGGATCTTCCAGGTTTTACTCCTACATTCTGTATTCATCACATGGTTTTTTCTAATTCTATAGTGCCAAAGCAATGTTGGAAGCAGGCCCAGAAGAACAGTTACCCACAGTGCTCCTGTTATATAATAAAAGAGGTGGGCTACTGCTCTCAGAATCCCTCACCTGTTGGACATTTGTTCTGGGCCAAGCTCTGCATTAAAACCAGCCAAGGACAATTTGGGCTAGCATTTAGCTTAAAGGCTGAAAAACAGCTGCTTTTGCGATAACTCTATTTAACAGAAAAACTGTTTGCATCTGGATTTAGATGTACAAAATCTTCTTTTGTAGCTCAGACCTATCTTTTTGGAAACTCTTGTCAAGTATGGTCATTACCAGATGTTTCAGTCAGATGTTTCAAGTAATTTGAAAGACATATGAGTTCATCCTTCTCTTAGTGGTGAGGATTATCCAGCAGTTGGGCTAAATGCTTCAGAACTGCTTAGTTGGATATGAAGCTTATAAGAAACAGCAGTTGTAACCATTAACTGTTATTTACAAAAAGTGGATTTAATCCACAAGCCATAGACTCTCCCTGCTTTACTGCCTGTCTTTCCTTCACCCTTACCAAACTGCTTATTGTTATCCCTACGTAAACCTAGTCCTCTGTTTGCAGACATCATGCAGAAAAGGCACACTGTTTGCAGTTCAAAAATCACTCCTTTCCTTGACTATGTGGATTTTGCTTTGCTGACAGTGTCAATTCGCAGTTTGCTAGCTCCTCATTCCACGCTGTCTTGCATCTGTTTGGAATAGATGCCATCTTGCAATTTCATCTTGCTTTTCAGTGAGATGTTTAGTTTGACTTTCCTCCTAGAAAAGGCCTAGACTTGAGAGGTCCCAACCACATGGAGGGTATGAAATCCTCATTAGACAATACCACCAGGAGAGATTTTGTGGGCTTCTGTGAAATGAGCTTGAAGTAAGCTTGAAGCAGTTGTACACAAAAATCAGTCTAAAGCTGACTTGTTGGATGCTCTGTTGCCCATCTCTGTAGACAAAATAGCTAATTCCACTGATGACCCAGAGCAAGATTAAACTATGGATGAATCTGTGTTGTCGTTATTGCTGCTACTGCTGCTGTTTTTAAATACACTGAGGTTCCCTCCGCCCCCGCAGTTTATCCAAAATTGAAATCCACATGGAAATGGTTTGAACTATGTTTAAGAAGGTCATTTGGTAAATTCATTTTGGCCTGCAATGAAAACACCTTTGGACCTTTCTAGTACTTTGCTTTAATATGTGTGTCACAATTAGATGACTGCGCTGATTACAATAAAAGGAATGTCATGCATATAGATCTGATTGCAATACCATCTGCAGTTGAATAAAACATATACAGCATGATGAATCTTCCTGTGTGGTGATTTCATGTTTGCTGCATATGTGCGTGTATGTATGTGCTTTGAGGTCACTTGTTGACTTATGGTGACCCCATGGATTTCATAGGGTTTCTTAGGCAAGGAATACTCAGAGGTGGTTTTGCCAGTTTCTTCTGCTGCTGCATATGCTGAAGCATTTTATAAATAACATGGAACAGTATGCTGGAGAGGGACCATGTGAACTCCTACTAATTTTTAAAATAACAGTAGTAGTGGTGGTGAAGATATATTTATTCCCCCCCGCTTCCTTTGCTCTTTGACCTTCGCTTACTGTGTTTTTGCTTGTGGAATGTGAAAAAGTGGCAAATTGGAATGATGGGTGAATAGAAACAAAGAATGACATAGCATAACAGCTGAGAGAGACTGGTGTGAGAAAATGAAATGCTTTACCCTGAGGTTTTAAGTATAGTGTGTGGTACAGTTTGCATTTAGACTGAACATTTTGATCCCTCTTTTTTTCACTCAAGTCTTAAGGGACAAAAACACATGCAATTCAAGTATTCCATCTACCCTCTCCTGCACAAGCACCTTATATAATATGTTCAGATGCTAATACTAAAGGCTTGCATCTCTAACACTGAACTCATTTTTCCAAGTGTTGTTCCTTCTGTAGCAAAAAATGGCAGTGACACACAGGAGACAATCTAAAAGTCTATAAATGATGTTGAGAAGCGGATAAAAGCACTGCATTTTGTTTGCCAAGTTTCTAGTAAAACTAAAATAAGAATAAAATAATAGCAGGTAAAACAAGAGCTTTGCAAGAGAGAGTTTTCAAATTTGTGATCAGAAAAGATAGTATTTCAGCCTGTCTAATAGAACAGTGAGGAAAATTACAAATTAAATCAATAGCACCATGAACAGTTGGTAACAAGAGAAAATTCTTCCTCTTATACATTTTTTGTATTCTTCCACCATCACTTCAGAAAAAGCAGAATGGATAACATTCAGAAAGGAAAGGTGACTGGCATACTGGAAGTAGAAATATTTGTTATTGCGGGATCAGAAAAGGCTGTTTTTAATAGGGGGGACAATCTCATCAGTTTCTTAGGTTTGTGGGGTTTTTACGGTTCCAAATTTCACCAATCTCTGCTGCTATAAAATGACCACCTGCCTTTCCATTTCTACAGAGTCTGTGAAACCTGATCGTTTTACTCAGGTTTGGTGCATCCAGTGGATCATCTGGAGAGGATTCAGAGCAGCTGGGTCATTTCAGTTTTTTGCTTTGGTAGATGAGAACTTATATAAAGGTTTAGGGTCTCTTTGTCAATGAAAAGTTACAAAACAAAATGGAATTGTTGTGAATGTCTAACACTGGAAGTTAAGATGGCTTAATGCAAAACACATTGATGACAGTGCCAGACCATTCCAAAGATCCTGAAACGAGAAAGAAAACATTGTTTCAGTGGCCATAGACTTGAAGGATCTTAAATTTTCACTCTTAATACTAAATCACAATTCCAACTTATTTTTCTGAATGGTACATAGTTTGGATTTTGGTGTTGGTTTATTGGCGGCATTAAAAAAAACTCTTAAAATTGATTTCTTATAACATTTATATCTATTTATATGCTTGTTACTGAGTGTTATGATCCAAAGATTAAGAATAAAGAAAGCCAGTACTTTTTTTCAAAATAATAGCTCTAAAATACAGTGTTTTAAAAAAATAAATTGAGGCTACCTTGTTATTATTGTTGTTGTCTGCCTTAAAGTAATTTCTGATATATGGCAATTCTAAAGTGAACATATAACTGGCTTTTCTTGGGAAGATTTGTTCAGAAGGAGTTTGCCTTTGCCTTTCTCTGAGGTTGAGAGAATGTGACTTGCTCAAGATCACCCAGTGGATTTCCATAGCGGAGTGGGGACTGGAACTCTGATCTCTCAGGGTCCTAGTCCAACACTCAAAACCACTACACCATGCTGGTTTTGCCCTGGTTACTACCAAAACGTAAAGAAATGATAATAAAACTGGTTGTGGAAATAATAGGTTATGTATTTTGCTTATAATGGTGATGGGATAAAGTATAATGTTACTGTGAGTATCAACTAGCTTTTGAGAGTGTAATTGTCATTTTGTTTCAAATGGGAACTGAAACATAGTTAAGATAATGTAACTGATAAATACTCTTTAACTGACAATTCACTTCCAGACTGCCTGCCATTAGCTTTGAGTTCTCTGTAGCTAATAAATCCGTTGGCTTATTCTTCCTTTTTTTCTGTCCTGTATCAGGGAGGGCAATCCTAAATTGGTCCCAGAATGTGCTCCTGAACATTCAATATACTGGTAACCAGCTTACCATATAATTAATACAAAGGAGTTTGCATGCTTCTTAAATATGTGCTACAATGCACTGAAATGGAAAACTGGGGAGGTGACTGTGGCTGGCTTTGTTTTACTCCGTGTTAGCTATGAGTCCATCACTCCTTGCCATCTTGCATTACTGAAATTCTGCCTTTTCATTATGACACAACTTTTTTTTCCTCCTCAACAAGTTTTCTGTGGTAAGGAAAGAGATGGGAGAAGCAGTGGAGAGACAAAGGCCACTTCTAAGTCGAGAACCTCATCACCTGATATCTCTGTAGAATCCAGTGAATGAGGCAGGATGATGGTCTGATAAAAGTCTCATATGAAACTATTCTGCACCCTGGTTCTTTATTTACAACAGTGCATGATTAAACTGCCCTCACAATCCTAAAAGTTTAATTGTACTGTTAATGACATTCTTTGAAATACGGTAAGTCTTATGGTAATTATTCTCTTTCTCATAAAGAGAAATTCAGGGTTTGAAAGTAACATGTTACAAATAATGGTTTTAGCTATAACACATTATTTTGGGAGTAAGGAACACATAACCATGTTATTTTTTAAAATATAACAACTGATATCATCCTTGTTACTTTTTTGGACACAAATACAATTTTTCTTTTACTCCAAAAGCAATGCTTTGAGGGAGGTCATTTTGGTAAATTATTGGCCATTTTTGTTTTGTTTTTTAGTGTTTTTTTTTTAAGGACTGTCATGTATCATTTTTTTAACAATTGAGAATAATGGTTTACTTTTTGTCTTAAAATGGAGGGAGCAATAAACAACAAACTACATATGCAAAGATCTGGAAAAGCTCCTGTCTGTTTACAAAGATGATTCTCTTGCTTTTAAGCATGTGAAGCTATCTAATTTGTGTGATTTCACACCTGGAATCAACACTTGATGTCATATACAATGCACCTACCGGTACCATATATGTGGAGATTCTTTTCCATTGACCCCATGTAAAAAAACAAAAAGATGAATATCACATCCCATTGTAGTCAGTGGATATAGCAGCGTGGACATGTGCCTATCGCATCCCTTTATTATAGTGGGATGTGATGCTTCACACAGCCTCACATTTGTGTGTGTGGTGGTGGCTTCATAAGAGGGCATACTATAGGCATGCAGAAATGCCCAGTCCCATCACAGCAACACACAGAGAACTTTAAATCCAGAGCTGTGACTAACTTTTCACTGTAGTAATTAATTATAACGAAACTGCGCACATTAAAGTACTGCACTGATCAATAGATGTTAACCGTTACAGGTTTCAAATTAGAACATATTATTATGGAGCAAGACTTCACCCTTAGACCTGTATTTTCAGTTTGTGCTGCCACAAGATCCCTTTCTGGGTTTTAGGAAATTGCCCTCTACCACTACAATCCTGTAAAATATAGACCCTAACCTTCTGGAGAAGTTTTTGGGGGACAAGGATGAGGAAAACAGACTGCTTGTACAAGCTGTGTTCCACCCAAGCAGTCCTTTTGTTGTTGTTTAATTTCTCAGCTACCTTTTTTTCCCTCAAGAAAGGCTATAGGCATGTTACAATAAAAGTATGTAAAAGTTAGGGGAAAATTAATAAATAATATAAATCTAGACCTTCCTCAAGAACAAATTATAGAAACAATCACCTGTATGCATGCTGTCCCATCAAATGCATGGAAGCAGAGAAACCTCTTTAAGCTGCCACTGAGAAGATGATAATATAAAGACCACGCAGATCTCATTGCAGAGATCATTCCATAGACCAGTGGCCGCAACACCAAAGAGTCCCTCTCCCTTGCCGCGCCCCCCAAAAAACCTGTTCTCAGAAAAGATCATAGAATCCTAGAATCATAGAAATGTAGAATTGGAAGAGACCACACAACCCATCCAGTCCAACCCCCTGCCATGCAGGAACACCCTCAAAGCACTCCCGACAGATGGCCATCTAGCCTCTGCTTAAAAACCTCCAAGGAAGAAGACTCCACTACACTCGGAGGCAACAGATTCCGCTGCTGGACAGTCCTGACTGTCAGGAAGTTCTTCTTGAGGTTCAGGTGGAATCTCCTTACCTGCAGCTTGTGTCCATTGCTCCTTGTCCTGGTCTCTGGAGCAGCAGAAAACAAGCCCTCTCCTTCCTCTACATTTAAACATGGCTATCATGTCCTCTACATTTAAACATGGCTATCATGTCCCCTCTCAACCTTCTCTTCTGCAGACTAAACATGCCCAGCTCTCTAAGTCAATTCTCATAGGGCATGGCTTCCAGGCCTCTCACCATTTTGGTCACCCTCCTCTGGACTTGCTCCAGCTTGACCATGTCCTTCTTGAATTGGGGTGCCCAGAACTGGACACAGTATTCAAGATGAGTTCTAACCAAAGCAGAGTAGAGTGGTACCAGTACCTCCCTCGATCTAGACACCATACTCCTATTGATGCAGCCGAGAATTGCATTGGCTTTCTTGGCTGCCGCATCACACTGCTGACTCATGTTCAGCTTGTGGTCTATGAAGACTCCTAGATCCCTTTCACACGTACTGCTATCCAGCCACGTATCCCCCATCCTATATTTCTGTATTCCATTTTTTCTACCTAAGTGTAGGACCTTACACTTCTCTCTGTTGAATTTCATTTTGTTAGCCTTGGCCCAGCTCTCCAATCTATCCAGGTCATTTTGAATGTTGATCCTGTCCTCTGGCGTATTAGCAACCCCTCCCCATTTGGTGTCATCTGCAAATTTGATGAGCATGCCCTCTATTCCTTCATCCAAGTTGTTGATAAAAATATTGAACAGCACTGGGCCCAGGACAGAACCCTGTGGCACCCCACTAGTCACTTCTCTCCAGGATGAAAAGCAGCCATTCGTGATCACCCTTTGGGTTCGGTCGGTCAACCAGTTACAAATCCAACTAACAGTAGCCCTGTCCAGCCCACATTTTACCAGCTTCATACTTGGAGTAAGATACTTGGAGTAAGGCCACAGATGTTGATCAGGGGAAATAGGTAGCCCAGGAAACAGGATAGACGTTCTGTCAAATATTGGGGGTTTGGGGCATTATAAACCAAGCTTTTTATATTTAAACACCAGCACTTCAAATGGGGCCTGAAAGTAGTATATTGGCAGCTAGTGCAACTAGGCCAGAATCCATGTTATACTGTCAAATTGTTAAGTCTCCAGGACTACTTGCTACTGTTGGCTATTGTTGTTTTCTCCAGGTCCTTTTTCTTAACTGTCCTCAGAGGCAGCTCCACATACACACATAGTCTATCATATGAAGGAAAAAAAGTAGCATTATTCCGTGCTTTGTATCTACCACCCAAAAAGCCAAAGAGGCATCTGGTTTTCACCTCACCCTCAGTTTGTTGGCAGTCTCAAAATAATGAAAATGTTATCATTGTTTAAATTTCTATCCTTCCTAGCAGTGCTCTCAAAATGATTTGCAGAGCCAAGAAAGAGTGCCTGTGTTGACCTGGGCTGTCGTCTCAATCAGCTTACTAGCAACTGCTGCTTTCTCTGGAGGTGGCATGTGAAAGCACTTAGGAAAACACAAGGAATGAATAGCTGTGGGTGGATTTTATCCTGATATTCCAGGATGGGGAATGACTGTGGCTGTCTCTGCTTGAATGTTTTAGCATCAGCAAGCAGGAGAAATCTCTGCTTGTCTGAATAGTACGCACCTCTGAACTGCAGGTGAAGAAGGTTTTATCAACAAGCTCCTTTGCTGATATTCGATATTGGCAAAGTCCCATGTTAGAACAATAAAGTGATGGACTCTGCCTTCCAGTATACCTGTGGAACACATTGGATTGTTTGGGAGCAAGTGATGTGGAAACAGAGTGTCTCTCTAAACTCAGTATATCTGAACAACGTGTGCATCCTTATACCATGAGCCAGTGCTTCCCACTGTGTTTTCTTTTTTTTCCCAAGGGAATGCAGTGCAGACTGGTTACATATATGTAATTTGTGATTTATATGTAAAGTGTTGGCATGTACATTTGAATAGATTCCAGCCCTTTGTTTATTAGTAACACATGGATTGGCAGTGGAGCCTGTGCCATGTAATGGGTACGGAATGCACCTTGGCCTGCCTGTCCAAGGAGTGAGGTCATTGTTTTGGACATCAAGCCTGTCAGGCATACTTCCTGATCAAACTAAATACTGTCAAGAGGAAAAAGAGCTTGAAATGGAGAGGGTGAAGAGTGGGAGGTAAAAAAGAACGTGAAGGGCATCACATTTATGTAGGCATGTGTTTTGGTTGGAGGGGTGTCTTTTAAAAATGTGTATCCCCATTATTTTGATAGAGACTGTTCCGCTATTAAAAACGAATTTAAATCTGTTAATACATGTAATGATTAAGTTTGTGTGAATTTCATTGGAGTAAAGCTGACAGTTGCGGGGAGTAAGGGATATGATTCCTTCATTTTTAGACTTCTGTATACTTCTGGCACCAGCTACCATCTTAGAAAAAGCATTCCCTCCTGTGTGGGAAGTAAAATTTGGTGCCTCTTTCAATAAGATGCACACTGTCACTAAGAATTTTTTTTTAAAAAATACATGTTTATATTTAAATTAGATACATTTTTTAAAAGTCTGTTTTCCGATTAAATTGAGTCGATCAAGAAGTTTTCAAACAGACCAATCTACATTAGCAACTAAACATAGCTTTTTAAACTTTTTGAACGTGGACATTCTGGAAATCCTTGTTACACTACCAGAAATTCAACTTCAATATATCATTAAAATCATTACATTCCTTATCAAATAATAACTCATGCTTCTTGAGCACAAAGTAGAAAAATTATTTCCATTATTATTGAAGAGGTTTATCTTTTTCAAGCTCCGAATATTGATTTTTAAAACATTTTTTACAATATATAAATTTATTCAATATATATGATGTAAAGTATGGATTTCAGAAGTTGGAAGGAGACAAAGGGAGATGGAGCTTCTCTAAAATTGGTCCAGGGAGTTGGCATATTTTGTAAAAAATGAGGGAAGCTGCTATCTTTATGAATGAGTGGAGAAGTGACTGCTTGTTCTCATCCAATAATCAGCATGTAAAATACATTTGTTGTCTTTTTAAAATTGGGGGCATGTGTCCCAAAAGGTATTTCATGCTTGCTGTTTTGTTTTCTTTGACAACCTTTGCTCCCTCCCCACTTGTTTGGTTTGAAGTTAGGCCAGTGTTTCTCAAAGTGTGGGCCATGGCTCAAAGAGGTGCCATAGTTGCTCAAGGGAAGTGCAAGAAAAATCAGTGTGCAAGTACAGCAAATATGAAAAAGAAAGGCAAGTCTCTCTCTGTGTGTGCGCATGCACCATTGAGGATTGACTGGTCCCCACAAAAGAGTGATGCAAAGCATCTTCCCCCCTTATACAGTGCAGTTGATTGTTGTGCTCCTTTTTTTTTTAACTTCTTTGTGGATTCTGTGACTCACACAAATGGGTTTTCTGTGCCTGTGCAGTGCATCATTCAGAAAGTCAAAGGGCTGAATGATGGCTTTGATCCTGAGTATTACCTAGACCATCCATAATAGGATCAGGACAACAGTTGGGCCTGCGGTTGGAATCTGAACTTCTTTGAAGTTATCTGCATGTTATGTTTGTACTCCAACTTGTTCATACAGAACCCATAATCTGACTTGGACTGTCTGCTGCGTTGTTTAGACATCAGCCTCGCCCTGGCCTTTTACGTCAATAGGGCTTCTGACTTTTGTCAGTCTCAGACACTCTTTGTGTCTTACTCCTTGAACAAGAAGGGCCCACCTGTATCATCATGACACCTCTCTAAGATACCCATCTTTCACCATCCATTTGGCCTATGAACAGGCAAAGAAAGACCCTCCAGTTTGTGTGCATAGCTGTTCTACCAGAGCTATTCCTACTTTGTTGGTTTTAATTAAGGGCATGTCCCTGGAGGACATTTGCAATGTTGACCTTCATTACTCATTATAGGTTGGATATCAGGTCCCAGGCTGATACTACCTTTGGGAGAACTGTGCTTATTTTTTGATACTCCCATTTCCTATGAGTAGCTTACTATTTCATTTGTGTGAGTCACAGAGACCCCAAAGAAGAAGGATGGTTCAAGTGGTCATCTGTTAACTCACACAGTTCCCACCTCTCCTCTCCTCGATGTGTCATGCTCTCTCCTTTAGCTCCTTACCTGCTACTTTGACCTCTAGGGAACTGGGGGTTTGAGCAGGAATCAGGCTGGTCACGTGGACCAGGGTAGGAGGGGCTACTGCCAAAATGCTTACATAACAGCTTTAGAAGTTTCCAAATGATGGAGTGAGCAGAGGTAGTAATCCCCCATTTGTATGAGTTCACAGATAATCACTTGAAGAACTACTGTTACAGGTAAGCAACCTATCCATCTTGACTCAGTTGTAGTTTCCCAAACTGTCATGGGATAAGTCACACATCCCTTACAAGCCTGGCAAGATACATGTGCTGTACATGTTGTCTGGAAGCAAGGTGGTAACCCAATCTCCTCTCATCCATGGAAACTCACGGGATGACCTTGGGAAAGTTACACTCTCTCAGACTCAGGGGAGGGCAAAGGCAAACTCCTTCAGAGCAAATCTTCCCAAGAAAACTCCATGATAGGTTCACTTTAGGGTCATCATAAATCAGAAATGATTTGAGTAAGATGACATCCCATCCTATTCCATGCATGAAGGCCAGTGGGACTAGCTGAAAGACTAGCCTTTAGATGTCTGCCTAATAGTGTGTATTAATACAGGACTGATTTTAAAAAATGACAAACAAGAATAATCTAGGAACAAATGAACAGAGTTCATTGTGGAGTTTTGTGTTTTATATTTCATTAGCAACACACAGATGGGACATTTCAGAGGACACAAGCCTTGAGTCATTATCTAAGCAAGTTTTAAATTTTTTTAAAAAACAACAACAGTGGTACTTTTCGCAGTCCATTTTAGGGTAAGATGACATTCATCCCCAAATATTATCAGTGAAGTCAAAGACAGGATAGGACAAATCTGTTTAAATACACTAACTTCCATTTATCTTCTTTCATGTTCTTATTAAAATTCATTTCACAGTTGAAATAACAGAATAATTTTTAAGCAGCATATGTGAGCTGCTATCTCTTTTCCTGCCATTTCTGATTTCCTGCCCCTGAGACGTCTGCTATCTTCTGGAGTTCAGTGCTTGGAGAAAGAGCACAGTCTTTGGCAGTCAACTGCCACTGAACTCTCTTGGAGGGCTGGTCAGTTTCCTCTGTGGCTCACATTGCTTTCTTCCTGGTTTGTGTTCTTTGGTTTTCAGAACATGTATAGAAAGGGCTGCAAGAGGGTTTATAGTATTTTTCTTTTAAACAGAACGTTTTCCTACGAGCGATTTTTTCCACTTGCCCTGTAGAACGGAGACTGTACTCTTAAAAAATTGTTTTGCACTGCAGTACGCATATGGCATATCGGTAACTTTGTGGAGGGGAGTTATCTGAAAGTGGATCACACAAGTAGCCTTGCAAGGTGTTGTCAGGGCAGGTGCTGCTATAGCCTGGTACCACAAGCCTTATCTCCTTAGAAGTAAGAGCAAAGTAATTTATCTCCCTGTTCTGTTTTTAATCACTGTGCCCTGACCATGCCTCCCCTCTTCAGTCAGGGTACCTGTTGACATCAGTGGGAGTCCAGGATGTGTAGAGGAATGTGCCATGAGGATAATGATATATTTCCTCCACTTGGCTTAGCCATGTGCTAGCCATTTCCATCTCCATGTTGCTGTTTCCAGAATGGTAGTAGTGATAGATGGTGCAGAAATAAGAGCCATGGAAAATTTGGTATCAACTTGAACCCTTTGATTTTCTGATGAGTCAGACAGAATTTTCTAAATAATTTTTTGCTATGCCTAGTCATTTGATGATACAGTACACGGACTGGATTTGTATAGCTCTCCAAACTTTTTTATTGTGCAACTCTAGACTTTCCTTACCTTTGGCAATGCTGGCAAATGCTGCATTGCAGTTCAACAACATCCTGGAGGGCTGCATAGTTCCCACTGTAATCTGTCTCTGCTGCAATTTGAGTAGGTGCTCAGACCATCACCATGCCGCTGCTTAATTATAGCTAACTTCATCATCTCACTATGTTCTTTTTTATTAAAAATAAATTTCCAAGATATGATTTGGGGATGAGGAAATAGACATGAGTAAAAAATAAGAAACCCTTTATACCAGGAAGGCAGCCGGAGAGATTTGTTCTTGGTTATGAGGTTTATTAGAAAGAGTCTATCCTTGTTACCTTATGGGGAAAGGTAGAAACAAAAGAACCTTACATGAGATTAAACTTCCATATTTGGTAATGGTTCAAAGAACCTACTGTGAGTGTACCTGGGCAGTTTCAGTTATCTGTCCTTTTTAATGACTTGCTTTTTCAGAATGTTTGTAGTGAGATGCTTTTTCAGAATATTGTTCATAATTTGGCAGGTCACCATTAAATCTGCCTTTTAAAAATTAGTGCACTAAACTCAGTGATTGTGGCAAGTACTTTAGATAACAAGTGTGCCATGATTCCATTTTGTCTGCTAACAGGGGTTAAAAAAACCTGTCTGGCAGTGGATTGTACCATGATCAGTCCCTGCTTGAAGTAATCTGAACCACTGGAAGGTTCAAACACAGTATTGTCTAAGGTCCTTTCAGCACAACAGGGTTCCATGAAGTCCTTTTGTTGCAGCCCTTGTGGAGAGGGAAAGTGTGCCAGGAACACCACCCTCCGCACCTCACTTGGTCGCTACAAAGGGGAGTGCGCTGGTCCTGCCTCTTCCTTTCCAGAGCGCAGCTGGGCATTTGTCATTGCTGCGCTAGGGAGGGAGGCATCGCAACTGCGCTTCTGCCCTTCCTCATGGCCGGGAAAGGTGCATAAAAGAAATTGTTCCCATTTTACAAATACCATGCTTGCCTGACACACAGGGACAAGATGGCAGTGGGACTGAGACAATGTCATGCAGAGGTACGACCCACGAAGTGCTGCCATTGTGTCCCAACTGTGGGGCAGCCATGCTGTGCAGAAAGGGCCTTAGTAGTTGCCATCTTCTGAGCAATTAAACTAAACAGCAGAAAAGTCACCTGCTTCATTCTCAGGACTGCTCTAGATATTTAAAGATTCATACAAAGAAGATTCTTATGTGTAGTCATAAATCCTGTTAGTGTGTATAAAATGGCAACAGGAAAATGATCTGCTTCTTTGAATAGTCTGTTTAGTATGATATCAAAGACACGGACATTTGGGAGATTGTGGCTCTTCTGTAAGAAGATAAACCACATCTTAGATTTTAGAACCAGGTGTGGATTTCATTCTATTTTTTTTGACAGATTTTTTTTTTAAAAAATCAAAACTTCTTTGGATACACATTACAGGTCTTTTACAGAAGAGTCTGGTGCAAGCTCACTTAGGCTGATGGTGTCTAATCATCTTACTCACTGTAAGAATTAACTTTTAAAAAAATCTTGTATTAGCACTGACAATAATAAGCACACCCAGCCTAACATCAGCACATTATATGTTTCCTTTTTTGGTTTAATACTGTCCTGTTAGCTTGAATAATACATTGGACTCAAAAGTTTAGTTATACTTTAGTTCTAACATCATTACATTGATGGTTCACCGTTTTTCTTTATAATTCCAGGATTTTCTAGAAGTGGAAATGGAGAATCTGGCTATATAACTGCAGCACTGGGGAATACTTGGAGTCATAGTGTAAATACCAGACTCATCTTGCAGTATTTGGATTCACAGACAAGACAGGTGAGGAACCCAAGGAGGCTTGTTTCTCTTACAGGTTCTGCTTTAGGTCCAGCTGATCCATACTGCTTGGAGAAGGTACTCTTATCTAGCAATTCTGATGTTGCTATTACTATGTATGAGTGGCATCACAGTTAGAAGGGGAGGGGGAAGACTTTAATTCTTTGCTCCACTTTCCTCTCCACTACAGCAAATCAATCAATCTGAGGGCTGTCCTCGAAATCCCTTCCTCCCTTATCCTCACAGTTGCTATAATAAGCAAAAGGAGGACGTAGCCAAGTTTGTTTGCCAAGCAATAATTGTTGGCAATTAGTAGAAGAAGACTAATGAAAACATTATGGGAGATCTTATCCAATGCTTTGCTGAAATCCAGATACAGGAATCCCCCAATTTTCAATGACTTGTTTTTCAATATTCCATCTTTTGGCCATGCTAAATTATAGACATGTACCATTCTTTCAGTGCAGGATTTGCTCTTTCAACCCTTTTCAACAAGTAGATGGGGTTAAAAGAGTGGACCCTGTGTTGAAATAATGGTACATGTCTGTAAGAGGAGGCCATGGAGGTGGGATTTAAAAGAGAAAGACTCCAGTCACGATTTTCTGTTGGGAGGCAAAGTTGGTATCCTTCCCCAGAAACATTCTTGTTGGCTTCTGGGGCCATCCATCTTGCTTTAGATCTTGCATGGTGCTAGCCCATGGAGAAAGAAGGCAGATGATGTAGGCCAACCAGCCAGCAGAAGGGGACTGGTGCAGGCCTGGTGCATGTGCATTGTGGACGGCATTCATGCCAATGTTGCTGCGTCCTCAGGAGTGTATGTGAGTGTGTGTATTTGTGTGTCCTGGCTGGAGATGAGTCTGAGTCTGTCCATCCATCTGCCTGATGGAGCTGGAGGGGTGGGCAACAGCGTGAGTGGAGCTCTTGGCTGGAAATGAATGGAAATCCTTGAGGACTAAACAAAAAGATGGCACCCAGTCAATTTGCTTCTGCATTTCAACAATTTCCACTTTTTGACAGTGCTCTGGTACCTAAACTGTTAAATAAGTGAGAGACACCTGTAAGTGATACTTGCAGCATTCTCACCATCTAGTAAACTAGTGATGCAATCAGAAAAAGATATAAGATTAGTTTGCCAGGATTTGTTCTTGACAAACCCATGTTGGCTCCTATTGATCACTGCACTCCCATCAAGATACTTGCAGACAGACTCCTTATAATCTATTCTAATGTTTTTCCTGCTATTGAGGTTAGGCTGACTGGTCTGTAGTTTCCTAGATCTTCCTTTTTGTCTTTTTTGAAAAAAAAGACAGTGTTTACCCCTCTCTAGTCCTTTGGCACCTCACCTATTCTCCATGATTTCTCAAAAATGATGGCAAAGGATCAGAGATTATGTCAGCAAGTTACTTCATTACTTGGGATGTAGTTTATCTGGCTGTGCAGATTTGAACTTGTTTAGGTTAGCTGCTGCATGGAAATACACAGTTCTCTTTTTGGAAAGTTCTGCCTTTTCATTTTGATCTGTTAGCATTTTGCCGTCCTTACTGAACGGTGGCTCCACTGCTCCCTTATTCATTCTCTGACCTTGAGTGTATCTGGAAAAAAAAAACTTTTTGCTGGTTTTTGCTTGCCTAGCCAATTTCAGCTAATTTTGAGCTGCAGCTTTCTTTATTCTATTCCTGCAAGCTTAGGCTGTGTGTCTGTACTCTTCCTTGGAGATTTGTCCTTCCTTCCATTCTGTATTACATACTCTTTTTTTCTTTTCACTTCCTCCTTGGGTTTGCTATGCAGCCACGTTGGCTTTTTCAGATGTTTTCTATTTTTCTTCTTCTATGAGAATTACTTGTGATTTTGCTTTTTGTAACTCCTTCAAGAATTCCCACCCTTGCTGGGTATCTTTTTCTTTTAGCATGTTTATCTGTGGGATTCTACCCTGTAATTCCCTGAACTTGTTAAAATCAGCTTTCCTGAAATCCAAGATCTATGTTTGCCCTATTCCGCAATTGCAAATTCTAGCATTAAATGGTCACTTCCCCCTAAAGTACTGACTGCTTTTATTTCAGTAACCAATTTCTTCCTGTTGGTTAGGATTGCCATCTCCCTTGTTCCTTCCCCTATCTTTTGAAATAAGAAGTGATCTGCCAGGCATATCAGGAATTTGTTAGAGAGCCTATGCTTAGCAGAGTTAGTCTCACAGTAGATAATCAGGAAAATTGAAGTCCCCCATAACCACTAATTCTTGCATCTTTGAGATTTCTGACGTTTGTTTCTGAAAAGCATTGCCTACTACCTTTTCATGGTTTGGTAGCCCATAGTAAACTTCTATCACAATGCTGCATTTATTTATTTCTCTATTTATTTTTACCTAAATGCTCTCAACTGATCCACTCTGATCACTCTCATGGGTACATCTGAATTCATCTTTGACATATAATATTATTCTCCCTCCTTTTCAGCCACATGTATTCGTTTTGAATAGGTTATACTCTTCAGTTGTGATATTCCAATCATAGGAGTCATCCCACCAGGTCTCTGCTATCCCTGTCATATTTACTTTCCTGCACTAGGTCTTCAAGCTCATCTTGTTTGCTTCCCAAACTCTACACATTGGTGTATAGACATCAACAGTGGCAGAGCTTGGAGTATGGGGAGGGGAGAGGCGGAGCTACAGTGCAAATGGTGTGGCCACTGTGTGTGGGGGCATGGCTGCAGTGCATAGAGGTGTGGCCAGGGTGCGCGGGTGCATGGCTATGGGCCAAGATCCCCCCAAAACATTGCTGCCCTCCTTGCCCCCTGTACCTATGCAAATGGACATCAAAAGCATTGCTTGTTGTAATCTTTTATTTTCCTGTGAGTTTTCCTGTGGCTCCCATTCTCTCCCTCAGCTTTTCCTCTAGAATTCACATCCCTGTGTTTAGAATTTGCTTTTAGACTGATGTTTGAGCTGTCATGTCCAGCCACCCCCCATCACAATCAGTAGTTCTATTTCCTGATTCATGGAGCAAGAAAAGTTTCTCTTGCAGAATATAAAAATCTCCTGGTGTTCATTTTAGCTTCTTCAGAGTCATATTGTTATTAATTTGGAGGGTACACTTAGAGATAATATCCTATGCTGTGCACGTGGATTTCCACTTTTGCAAAGATTTTCCCATCCTTTTCTCATTCACTATGGCAACCCCCTGTGCATCCCAGACACTTCCCTGGTGGGTTCTTCAGGAGAATAAGACACATTTGGAGGGTTCAGGCAGAGATGATGCCATTGTGTCAGCAAACAGACACAATTAGATATGACGGTTTGCTTTGCTGTAGCAGTTCCAGGCATAGACTTTTAGGTGCATAAACATAATCTTATTTTTCCGGTAATTTAATGGAAATGTCTGTTTTACATTTTGAGGAATAAATGTTTATCTTTTTGTAGCTATTTGTGAGTAGGGTTGTCATCTCCATCTGCCAACACAGTTTTTCCTTCCTTCCGATAACTTGAAAAAAACAGGAGTAAAAATATACCCTCCAATTTGATAGGCAGGACTCACAAATTCAAGTGATGTCTTTGAGAATATTTTAGTGGGTGGGCTTGGGGGTGGGGAAGATTATTTTTGAGAAGGAACTGTGAGATACAGAAAGACAAGATCCAAGAACATATTTTTCCAGCAAGCATGTTATTGAATTTTCTCCTTTTGGCGTATGTAGTTGAAATTCTATTATCACTGAATGTATTTTTCATTGGCTTTAAATCCCCAGCTTTACCACAAGTTTTGTAGATGTATGATGGATTATTTTGCACCCTTTGGTAAAGAATATACACTACTCAAAATCACAAAACATTATTTGTGTAATTTTACAGTTTAGGCCCTTGCTGATAGGATGACATAGAAAAGGCTTCATGCTCAGATGCTTCTGTTCCTAAGATCTTATTGAGAGTTGCCAGATGCCTTCTGACTATGGTGAGATCCCCCTTGGAAGGGTGGCAAAGGAAACTGTAATGGCCATTTCCTTTTAACATGTCTCTTACAAGCAAAAGTTGCAAAAAAATTCCTCCCCTACTCCACATCCCGTGTGTGTGGACACATAGAGTTTGTATCTTATGCAAGAGTATTTAGAATTAAAGAATATTGTACAGGAATATTTAGAATTAAAGAAAATTATACAAGACCTGAGACAGATCCCCTTTTGAGGCAGGCCCCATAGTTCCTAACTCTGTGTATTTGTCACCCTCACCCTGCTCTAAGGTCCCTGCTTAAATCCCCCCTTGGATTTGGAACGTGGGCCTCCAGATGACCTTGGTGAGGATCAATTTATTTTACAAGTAGTTCCTATAATGGTAAGTGTGATACTCTTTGATCCAGGCTTAAGGAAGCCGGTCAGAATCAGGTTTAAAAAGTAACCAAAAATTCAGCTTTATTTTCTTAACATACAGAATGGTTGCTTTATCAAGTTCCAGTACTCAGTTGTAAACATACAATAATATTCAAACTGAGTAATGTCAGATCTTTTCCTTCAATCAGTTCAGACACCCAGTACACATTCACTCCCCTCTGACTCTCACAACTTCTTCAAAAGTCTTCCTCCAGCTGTCACCAGCAAACTCTCCTGGGTTGTTTTTTTTTTCTTTTCTTTTCAATTCTTCTCTCCCTCACTGAAGCCCCCCTCTCCCCTCACAGAATTCTCTATGCTGGAATTGGCTGCCCTCTGTTAATCACAAGCATGTTTCACACCCTTTCATCCAATAGTTCTTCAGTATCATTCTTTCAGATTATCTTCCTCTTTGCTTTTCCTGTTACAGTATCTCTACAGTTCAGGAATTACTGGAATGAAGAGGCAGTGTGAGTATAGTGGTGTTCCATGTTGAATCCTGCTCCCAAAATGGTTACCCACTTCCTCCTTGCTCTTCTCATGTTAAAGGATGACTTCTGCAGGAAAGCCTCCTTGTGTGGGTTAGAACCCTGACCTCCCAGTCTTCCTAATTATAAATGAAGCTTTCGACAGTATTTTTACTGTAGATCAGTGGTTCTCAACCTGGCGGTCGGGACCCCTTTGGGGGTCGAACGACCATTTCACAGGGGTCGCCGCTCCTCAATCCTGCCCCCCTTTTAAAAGAAGGTGACCTCACAGCCAATGGGAGCAGTGCTTCTGAGACCCCTGCGCTGGGGTTCAAACTGCAAACCCCAGGATTCCATAGGATGGTGAAAGTGGAATAATAGTGCTATAACAGTCTAGTGCAGAAATAGCCAGGATGACTTTCTCCTCTCACTTTTGTTGTGCGTGGACCCTTGGCGCTTGCCACATGCACGTGTTGTGTTCTTTGCCCTGACTGTCTTGTATTCCTTGCTTTTTGAATGTTCAGCGTCTGCACTCCCTTTAAGGGAGGGAGGAAGGGAGGGAGTGAAACAAAACACGTCTGCTTATGCTGCCGCCATCTTTCCTCTCTCCCTGTCTTTTCCTCCCTGCGCCTCACGTAAAATGTGGGCTGTTTCGGCATTGCCTTTGGGAGTGACTGGCTTTTTGAACTGTGGAAACCCAACATTCAGAACTAGAACTACTGCCTTAATTCTGGCATTGATGGACGCTTTCTGTGCTTAAAAAAAGGGGGAAGGTTACCAGTTTTTAGGCATTAGAAGTCTATCCAGAGCAGTGATTTAGGGCAGTGTTTGCAATCTATTGGATGTTGGAAATAACTAACTAACTAACTAAATAATAAATAAATAAATAATAACGAAAATGATTTTATGGTTAGGGGTGACCACAACAAGAGGAACTGTATTAAGGGATCGCGGCATTAGGAAGGTTGAGAACCACTGCTGTAGAGGGATTTTTTAGAAGTCTCTCTTTTATCATGGGAGGAGTCAGATGACCTTAGGAATGAGGCTAAAGCAGCAGCTCTACAGAATCCTTGTTGCGTCTTAGTGCACCTAACACACAAAGAGGGCTACTGTCCATAAATGTGTCAGGAGCTATGGATTAGTAATTTTCCCAGGTTGTAAGAAGAAATACAAGATTCCTCTGGCCTGCTAATGCCAGACATAACTTTCTGGGTGTACTTGGTTACAGACCAGCTGTCCCTGCCCTTGTCTTGTTAGAACTGTATAAATAGTATCCCAGCTTAATGACCATCACATAAACATAATCTTGAGTAGTGGCAAGGGACAGCTACATTAAAAACATTTCATTCCCACTATGAATATAGTTGAGTGTTAAATGATGAAAATTTTTTATCATTTTTTTTTTAATTTTTAAAAATATCTTTCTTCTCTTAATCACAAGACTGGGGGAGAAACACATTCCTTCTTCAATGCATTTACAGTGACTGTGTTATTTTTTTAAAATCTAGTTTCTCCCAGTGACTCAGCTGTGATTGTTGCAGTGGGCCTGGAAATCAAAATGAGTGAGGATAGGAGGAGACATAGGCGATAATAATTTTACAGCCTGTTCTTCAATTACGAAATTTTATTATTTATGCGAGTGTTTATATGCTGCTTTTCAACCCCATATGGTTATGATCACTGAAAGGGTACAAGCCCTCAATAAAATGAGAGGAGTTCTTATACTAGAAGTGACATGACAGAGAGAAGACAGCTGTCATGGACTGTCTAAAGGCATCCAGAAGACAAGCATACAGGGTATTTAAATAACTAGCTTTGGATCTGAAAAGGACCTTGAATACAAAGATGTCTTGATTTTTTTTTTAAAAAAATGATAGGACATGATAAAAACTCTTTAGAAACTTCCCTTCTTTAGAGGGGGAAAACCCACTTTACAAATGCTGTTATCAAATGTACAGCAAAGGAGAAATGCTATGGGAAAGGAAAGGGATCTGAAACCCTGCTTAAGGATCCTAGTACTTTAATATGAACGAAATGCTGTCTCGTGCCCTAAGAACCATACGTGGGTGGTGGTGCATGCACATTTGCTGGAAAACATTCAGCTTAGTCCTGTGAAATAAATACAGCTTTGTTCTGCTGACTGCTGTTTATAATGGCTATGACACTCACTATATATGATAGTAAAACAATTAACTTAGTATTTTACAATGTTCACCTGAATACCCAAATGTATAGGTAGTTTTTAAAAGGATCTGTTTGTTTTGTTTCTGATGCTAAAACTGAAGCTTCTTTTTTTAAAAAAATATTATTATTATTATAAAGAAAAAGGAACAATACATAACAGAATAAAACAAAAACACCATGTGAATAACATAAATGTGAAAAAGAGAAAAATTACAACACAAATGTTACATTTCTTTTTCTCTCCAGATCCTTTATCATCATATACTTATTCAACATATTATATATCTTATTGATTATATATTTTTATTTCATGTATTAAATCTCATTCTCCTTGTACTCATTATTGCTATAATAATTTCATTCTTAAATCTATACTTTTCAGCTATATTTAACCTATTGCTAATACTATATATGATCCTGTTATTAACCATAAGCTCTAACCTTAAATGTGAACCCATTGCAAGAGCCAATTATATTTCAGCTTACTCTGCTTTCCAAAATTTTAATTCTTCTTGTGGAAGTGGGACACTTCCTTCTTTTGTTAAAGCCTTTTCCAGAAATATTTTCCATATTGCTTCAAAGTCATTACTTTTCATTATCCCTTTTTTAACCTAGATTCAACATGTTAACTTATCATTGATTGCAATTTTCCACACTTCTATATACCAATCCTTTATTTGAAAATCTTCTTGAGTTTTCCATTTTCCTGATATAATTAGCCTTGCTGCAGTTAATAAATTTGTAGTTAACTCCTTCATTGTCTGGAGACAATTAACCTTATCAAATATAGATAATAATGCTATACTCGGACATATTTGTAAATCAATTCCTCTTATCTCTTTTATCTCTTTAAACACCATTTGCCAAAATTTCCGTACACCTTCACAATTCCACCACATATGGATATATGTGCCAATCTCTTGGCAATCCCTCCAACATAACCTTGAATGATTCTTGTCTATGTGTTTTAAATTTACTGGTGTTAGGTACCATCTCCAAACCAATTTATAATAATTCTCTTTTATCCTTACAGATAAATTTTTTAAATGACGGTGATTCCAAATTTTCCTCATCTTGAATATCTATTTTTGGTACTAATTCTTCCTCCCATATTTTTCTAAGATATTCATCTTCATCTTTTGATAATATTTTACATATTTTATATATTTCTCTTGTGGTACCCTTCAATATTTCATTTTCTTCTGTATCATCTATTTTTCTTTCTTTTAAAAAGTCTTGCTCTTCTGTCTTAGTATAGTTAAACAACATTAGCTCTGATTTTGCCCAGTTTATTTGTAACCCTGTCATTTCCCCAAATTCTTTTAAATGTCCCTTTACTCTGTCTATTTTCTTTATCGGATCTTGGATTGTCAACAAGATGTCATCAGCAAATAAACTCACTTTATTCTTTTCCTTGGTCCCAATTCCTTCCAGATTTTCATCATTTCTAATAACATTTGCCAAAATTTCTGTAACAACCACAAATAAAATCAGAGATAAGGGACAACCTCTAGCTATTTGAATTTGTTTTGTTAATCTATCAAAAGCTTCTAAGCCTAGATTTCTCTTAAGATTTCATTTTTTTTTTTTTTTGGCCATACCATTGATGGTTTCTATTTTCAATTATTCTTTTTGTATTTTCCATCCAGCAAATACTGAGCCTTGTTTATGAATTATGCAGTTTTGATAAGAAATAGGATATATTCCAATGTTTCCCCAAAATACCAATTTTAATTAAAAACACAAGATATTTTGCCATGTTTTCAAGATGTCTAGAAATGTTACAACACTATTATGTACAGATAAACTTTGGCCTTCAATACTTTAATTAGAAATGGAATGCTTTCCTCCATTTCAGTTTTGATTTCTTTTTCCCTTGCTGTGTATTGAAATAGTACTGGACCCTCATTATTTAAAGCGTGTTTTTGTAGTAGTGATAGACAATAAGAGTTATGTACCTTTTGGGAACTTCTGATCAGGGGGTTCTGTTTACTCATTATTCATCCACTAATAATAATAATATTTAACAGCTTTTAACAAATCCATAGCCACCTTCACTGCAGCTGTTCTATATGAACACGATAGCTCTAGGTCAGCATCTTTAAGTCCATCTAACAGTAATACTTTGATATGAAAATACTGTTAGATTAGAGAGAAAATTAAATGCTGCTACATTTCAAAAATGGTTTTCACCAGGAAATTTTCTGGGTTAGGTTTTTTTCCCCTTGTCAACTAGCTGTACAAGCTCAAACTTCTTTCTCCTTTCCTGATTATATTTATACTGGCCAGCTGTTTTCTCTGCCTGTCTTGACACTTGTACACATAGGCAGAGCATTGGTTTCTACCTCCATACTCCAGGGAGGTGTGACTTGCAGTTTGGCTATAGGCTTGGATTTTACTTTTAATTTGTCATTTATCATACTAAACTATGGAAAAGCCTTGGGGAAGGTTAGATTTTGCATACATGCAGAGTGACAATCTAGAAATGAGACATTTTGAGTCTGAATCAAAGGACAAAAGATTGGAGTGGAGGTATAGCGAGTAAGACCATTTTTCATGCTTTCAGGGCTTCCCATCACCCCTTTATTTTAACAAATATTTTTTGAAAAAGGTGCCTACAAATGACTCCAATATCCATTAGAAGGAGGTGTTACAGAAATTTTACAACATGGAGGGAGGGAGGTTTGGACTATTTTATGTTCTGTAGAGACCTTCTTGAAAACAGAAAGAAGTATAGTGGTTATTATTTACAAAGAAAAAAAGAAAAAAAAGACTGTACTCCAAATTTGGATAAACTAATTGAACAGAATATATTAAAAGCAAAGGCTGGAATACCGTCCTGTTCCTTTCCAATAATTTTGTTATTGTTAACTGCCATCAGAAACCCAATGAATGAGAGATTTCAGGTCACTCTGTTATCAACCGTTCTGCTCAGGTCTTGCAGACTCAGGGACATATGTTCCTTGATTGAGTCTATCCATCTGTAATGCCGTCTCCCTCTTGTCTTGCTGCCTTTTACCTTACCAAGCATTATTGTCTCTTCTAGTGAGTCATGTTTTCTCCTGATATGGCCAAAGTATAATAGCCTCAGTTTAGTCATCTTGGCTTCTAGGGAGAGTCCAAACTTGAATTGTTCTAAGACCCATTCATTTGTCTTTTTAGCAGTTCAGAGTATCCAAAGAACTCTTCTCCAGCACCACATTTCAAAGGAGTTGATTTTCTTCCTATCAGTTTCTTCACTGTCCAGCTTTCATAATGATACATAGCAGTTGGAAATACAATGGCATGGACAATCCTAACTTTAGTATTCAATTATATATACACTTCAAGATCTTGTCTAGCTCCTTCATGGCTGCCCTTCCAAGTCCTGGTGTTTTTCTGATTTCTTGACTGCATTCTCCATTCTAATTACTGATTGAGCCAAAGTATGGAAAATCTTGAACTATTTCAAAGTCCATTGTCTCTTTTAAGGTTATGTAAATAATCTGTGATTGTGATCACCTTCCTCCAGTTTTCCTTCCTCCAAAAAATGCCACCCCATTCTTCTTCAATTTTTATTTTTATTTTGTTATTTTTATTTCCTGAGTAACACACTATGTAATTATCTGACTCAGAATGTCTCATTCCTGTCCACTTCAGTTTGCTCACCCCAGGCATTGTAATATTTATACATTCCATTTCATGCTTTACTGTGTCCCGCTTCCCTGATTCGTGCTTCTCACATTCCATGTTACTACAATATGTGTTGTGCAGCTTCAGAATTTCTTTTCACCTCTGAACATGTCAACAGCTGAACGTCCTTTCATTTTGAGTTCAGTTGTGTCGTTAGCCACAGCACTGCTCGTAATTGTCTCCTGCTCTGATAAATACAAAATTGTATTCTATGACATACTAATTTGAGACAGTTGTGAGTGGCAAATGACAAGATGTTATCCCCTTGTGGGTTTCTTACTTCTGTGGCAGCTGAGGCCCCAAGCCCTTTATTTTCCCTTTGATTTGCTCACTGTGGGAATCTGGTGTGACTGGTAGTGGCTAATTAAGCCAGTCCGCTGGCTCTCTCCTGCAAAAATGTTTGCTGTCTCTATTTGTGAAGCACTGGTAGAAAGAGAAAATCCAGAAAACAGACTTCAAGTGCTAAACCTTGGCTAGAGAATTATGTGCTCTATATATTTATTCATGATGCTACTAAGACTCAGTCCTCCTAATGGATATGTGGAGGATGTATGCATAAAACAAGCATTGTCAGAGCACTGCAGTAGGGCAGGATTTATGTCCATCTCCTCTTCAGAAAGTCTTTTTGTAGAGAAAAAAATGTTTATTTTACAGTGTCTGATATTAATTTATTGAGCATTCAGATATCAGTGCTGACTTCTTTATAGGAACTAAATTAGAAGCTACACTAAATTGAATGGAAAAACGATACAGCGTTTAACATACTTTTCCCAGTTTCACCTGGTAATTGTTTGTGCCATGGGTGTGGGCAGAATTTATATCAAGGGAATACCATTTTGGTAATTTTATCCACCACAGCAGAGAAACCAAGATCTAGGAAATTTATTTCTTAGAAGTTAACAATATTTTTCTCATGGCAGTATTCAGGAAATAAAAATGGATTAAGACCAGCATGAACTTAAAAATAATAAACAAACTGAACAACAAAGATGAAAATTTAAAAAAGCAATCCAGATCCCAGTATCATCTCATATCATGTAAGCAATCTATTCCCTGGGTAAATATCTTCTCCTTTCCTTCTCTCTCTCCTTCTTCTGCCCTCATATCTATTTCCAGTCATTTTATCCCTCTTTGCTTAGCTCCCCCTTTGTTCATCCTCTTTCTCTTTCACTCCTACCCAGTTTTCTTGTTTACATTTGTCTTCTCTTTACCTCACCCTCTCTCTCTTTCTCTCTTTATTCTATCACCAATTTTGCTAACTGCATTCAATATCTTCCTCCTCCCCCTCACTGTCTCTTCAGCTTTTTCTCCTTTGCTCTTCTCCAACTCCAGAAGACTTTAAAACCATGACTTCAGTTTGTTATATTCTCAGCATTTTAAAATTGTAAGTTCAATTAAATTGAATAGGACTTATTTCTGAATAGGCATACATAGATAGGGTTGTCTTGTTAATGTCTCTTGCTCTGTTGGTTTATCATCATCATAATCACAATCTGTCTGTCCCTCAAAATATTTGATGATTTTAAGTAGCATCATAATGATTAGGCTTTATGACCTGATTGTAAAAAGAGGGGGGGAAATGGCCAGTAAGAGACAGTGGTTAGTAGAAGTAATCCATTAAAAGCAATTTGAAAAACATTTGTTTTACTTGGGAAGCCTTTATGATTGGAATGTAACTTCCACATGTTGCTAAAAGCAGTGTTTGCAAATGTGTTAAAAACCAAGCTGGGAAAAAGTGCATCTCCCCTCACTATCAATGGAGAGCTTAGCAAACTTCATTTCAAACTAGTGAAATACTTTCTTGTTTGATTTGGTGATTTTTTTAAAGGTTAAAATACATCCTCTTACCAACTGTGGTTGATGCTTAATGTATCACAGTGATATTACCAGGGGGCACGCCTTTTAACATCACCGGATGCTGCTATGTGTAACATCACCAAGATCTATCTCTAGGTCTCAGCTTTGGATTCTGAACGTTCCTGACCTGGAAGCCCTAATTCAAAATCTGAAAGCTAGTGCAGTTGAAGCAGGGTTGCACATGCAAACATTTTGGCCCTTGCCAACATAGACACTGCTACATTCTGAACCATTTGAAGCTTATTAATTGTGTTCAAAAGCAGCCCTGTATACTATGCTTTACACTTATTTAATCTGGATGTAACCAAGGCACAATTAACTGGGGCAAAATCTGGCATGGCAGAAACTTAGGTTTGCAAAAAGATACTTCTGCCTTCTGTATTTGCTGAGCTCTTTCTAAAGCTATAGTTTTTCAGACTGCATTGCCATCCAGAATTCTGGACATCACTGTCTAAAACAATCATTTTCCCTTCACCCAAACCTTTGGATGACTTCTCTGAATGATATTAAAATGTATTGGGGACAGAATAGAACCTTGTGATAGCCAGTGAGCCAAAGGCCCTGGGGGTAGAAGAGGCATTCCCCAGGATGACCTTTCAGAAGAGACCAGAGCTGGCACAAAACTGTGTCTCCTAAAGTCAGTGTGAAAAGACAGTCCCAAAGGAAGCTGATTAGTCCAGGAGATCTATCAGGACTGCACACATCCTTACTATTCTTTGGCGTATAATTTACCAGGGTTACCAAGAATTTTCCTCTTCTATGACTAGACAAGAAAGTAGATTGAAACAGATTTACACAATCTCTTTGGATTCCCTGAAGCTGGAAAACAGCACTTTCTCTGTCACCTTTCACAGAAATGGAACATTTGAAAGAGGACAAAAGAGGACAACAATTATCCAGTGCCATGCAACCCATTGGTGTTTTCAATCAGGTTCTCACTACTGCTTTTTAAAGGTTTTATAAAGCCTGTTTAGAGCAGTGGGAACTACTTCTTGGAAACAATAGGTGCGAATATGCTTGAGTCATCACTATAGACCATAAATATCTTCAGCTTTCCATTTCTTGCAAAGAGACCTATGTGTTTAAAAGCAAGAACAGCTGACCATTAAGTTACTGTTTGGTGTGGTGCAATGCTATGCTTGTCATCACTAGTTAGAACCAATGTCTGGCATAAATATCTATGGACAAATGGGAAACTTACTGTTTTTATTGGGATTTATTTATTTTGCAGCTGAGGAACCTCTTGTTTAATTTCACTTGGTGCTTCTAGAAATTCTTGGTAGGTTAGTACATGAGGACACAAGTTATTTCCCCCCTTTTTCTTATCTAGGGGGACCTGGAATACAGCTTATATACGCCCTGTAATGTGCGTGGGGGGGAGAGGGAGATGGAGCTCATGTGCCTTCAAGTTGCATGTATGTTCCCTACTGATACATTTTTTTCATTGACTAAAAGATAAAAATTTCAAAAATTATTATTTTTTTCTACATATTATGATTTAGAGGTGGTGATTAAGTTATTTTATGCTAAAAACATTTTGTAACCAGTGCTGTGGGTAAAAATATTTACGATGTGGTGTACAACTTGGATAAATATCATTGTATTTTGGCTACAGCCTGAGCTTCTTGTTATTAGCTTAGCTTAGATATGTGTGTAAGAAAATGCTCACAACCCTTCACAAAACAATGAGGGGAAGATACACTGTAGCTTTTCTTTCATGCCTATCCCCATAGCTGTCAACCTGTCATCACATGAAAACTCCAAAGCATTTGTGGCTAGTCAGAATGAGCTAGAGAATGGTTTCCTGGAGATTACGAACTAGGAACTCAGATGTTGATTTTCTCACATTTATTGATGCCCAGAAGAAACAAAATTAAAAGTGCTACATTTTCTTATCAGGTTAGGAAAAAAAGAAGTATAAACAGTGAACAGGTAGCCACAAATATATTTGTTCTGTTGTTGTGTGCTTTCAAATAATTTCCAACTTATTGAAACCCTAAGGCAAACCTATCACAAGGTTTTTTCTTGGCTAAATTTGTTTAGAGGAGTTTGCCATTTCCATCCTCTGAGGCTGAGAGATATGACTTGCCCAAGGTCACCTAGTAGGTTTCCATTGCTGAGTGAAGATTTGAACCCTGGTCTCAAGAGTTGTGGTCCAACGCTCAAACCGTTGCATGAGGCTGGCTCTATAAATATCTTTACCCAATAGAAAGATCAATAAAAAGTTTTCATGTATTAAACTACCAAACAATATGCATTCACAGGCATGGACAGGTTCTTGGATCACCATTGGAAATTCTGATTCTTGGACTCCCCAAGTTCTTGAAAGTGCGTGAAGAAGAAAACTTGTACCATTTTAGACTTGTATTTGGTATTTTTTATCCGAAGTGAGAACATTATAAAATAACTAAATAACATCCTAAATAACAATTTGATGGGTGAATTTTATCCTGGTATGCCTCACTTGTTTTGTATTATGGATCAAGAAATATTGGTAATGTATCTTTTCCTCTAGTTTATCTAACTTCCAAGCAAGACCGCTGATATATTTTTATTATAATAGTACTGAACATTTGAGAAAGTGAAGAATATGTGTTTTTTTTTCTTCAAATGACAAATGCCAGCAACCAAATTACCAATCATGCAGAGTTAGAATAATGCTGGTGAAACCTAGACAATATAAAATAAGATTGTAACAAGAATGTTGTAGCTAGTTTTTGAATTTAGATATTTAATCATTGATGGAGAATGTCTTATAATCAGTTACCTGCAACAGGTAATTAAAAATGTCACTATAATTTATTGTTTTTTATCAAGCTCCGTGTACCTGAATGATACATTACAAATCCTTTTTCTTCTCCTGGTGCTGGAGAGATAAGAAATTAATATTGGGGAAAGGTTTTCTCAACAGAAAGCATATGCAAACACTTTGCATGCTGTCTGAAGTCTGAGTGTTAAACTGAATGAGTGGGCAAGAGGAGGGGACTGCAAACAAGGCAAGAAAATATCATCTTGAATTTCTGGAGAAGGGGCCACTTTAGTGGCTTATGTTTGTTCATCTTGCTTCTGTTTATTCTGATCCCTACCTCCTGAAGTGTTCTTGTGTGGGATATATACTCAACACGAATGGTGCCTGTGTACTGTCTGCACTAATTGGACAGGATTTATGGCCCACTTCTCATAAAGTGCCCCAAGCTACCATTGCTGCTGTTCTATAAAATAGGAGAGAGGAAATCCCTTTCTAAGCAGCTTCCGTTGGACAGGATTTTCTCATGGGGAAGGGAGAGGTATGTTGCATTTAGACTGCTCCATAAAGAGTTTTATTGAATTGTGACCCACTAACCTGATTTTAATTAAAATCCCTCTTCAAACTTACTACTCTTTGGCGGTCTGACTTTTTCCACTGCGGTACAGAATAAGTGCATGAATTTTTCTTGTTTCAGGACAAATTTTGAGCTATTATTCATAGATGAACTATGTCTGCTGGTAAGCTTTAGCCTTATGCAGTATGAATTCACTTAACACTAGTAAGAAATACCACAGGTTTCTGCCTAGAGAAAGAAAAATACACAAGTACATTTGCTTTTGGCTTTCTCCTCACTCAGATGAATCACCCAGTCTTTCAAATGGTTGGCTAAAATCCTTTAATACCTATTGATGAGGTTGCTGGAGAATTCTCCCCACCCATGACTTCTTTCTAGAATGGATCAGATACTAAAATACTGGAATCATAGCGTTGGAAGGCCATTTGGTGCAATCTCTTTTCTTGTAATTTCAAGTCACTAATTTGTGTTCTAGCTTCTGAAGAAACAGGAGAAAAGTCTGTGTGATATCCTTTCAGATATTTAAAGATGGCTGTCATGTCAGCTCTCAGTCTTCTTTTCTCCAAGGTAAATATACCTAGCTCCCCTAGTTGTTCCTCCAGACCTTTTAATACCTTGGTCATTCTCCTCTGGATATGTTATTACTTCCCTTGATTTGGACATTATAATCAGGTTGATGCAGGCTAGAGTTGCATTGATTCTTTGTCTTTGTAACATATTGTTGAACCTACCAGTCACTTCTCTCCTAGATGAAGAACAAACATGTGCAAGCGCTTTCTGGGTTCAGTCCATCAGCCAAGTACAAATCCACCTAACAGTAGCACTGTCCAGCCCATAGTTCCCAGTTTGTCTGCAAGAATACCATGGGGACCTTGTCAAATGTCTTACTAAAATAAAGATATACTACATCCACAGCATTCCTTTGATCTACCAAGCTTGTAGCTGTCAAAAAAAAAAGGATAGGAGGGATTACTCTGGCATGACTTGCTTTGAAAAACATGCTGGCTCTTACTATTCACAGTATTCCTGTCTAAGTATGAACAGACTGACTGATGGTCTGTTATAGAAACTTTTATGATTCTGAAGTGCAGCTGATCAGGTTGGTTATTGCTTGTGTCCTTTTTTGACCTTTCTGAAGATGGGGACAACATTTGCTGGCCCTCTCCTGTTTTCCAGGAATTCTCAAAGGTTGATGACAGTGGCTCTGAGATTACATCTGCAAGTTCTTCTAGTGCTCTTGGATGCAGTTTATCTAGTGCATAAAACTTGGATTCATTTAGAGGAGCTAGTATTTCTTTAGTACTTCTTTACCTCTGCTGGGCTGCAGTCCTCTTACTCACTCATTTGTTTCTCTTTTTACCAGTTAGAACACTATTTCCCTTTTGGCAGAAGACTGAGACAAAGAAAGTGTTGAACAATTCTGCCTTCTCTTTTTCCCCTGTTAGCGTTTCACCATCTTCTTTAGTATATTGGCCCTACTATTTCCTTGTTCTTCCTCTCACTGAACTTAGCCATTAAAAGCCATTTTTGTTATTTTAACTTCTCTACAAGTCTGAGCTCTTTCTGAGCTTTAGCTTTTCTGACTTCCCCTGTGTAAGTACTGGCTATTTATTTGCATACTTCTTTGGTGATTTCCCCCTTTTTCCATTGCTTGTACATGCATCTTTTAAAGCTCGCTGAAAGTTCCTTGTACATCTACCCTAGTTTCCTTAGACACCTCCCACTTTTCTTGCTCATTGACATTGTTTGAAACTGTGCTTTCAGTGTCTTATCTTTAATATACTCCCATGCATTATGAACTCCCTTGACTTTGAGCATTTCTGACCATGGGATTGCATCCAGTAAAATCTAAAATCAGTTGTCTTAAAGTCCAGATTATGTGTGTCTGACTACATTTGGCTTCTCCTTTCCTTTGTATAACAAATCCTAAGAGATAAGATAATTCCCACCCAAGGATTCTACTACTTCTACACTGTTGACCAATTCCTCTCTAGTCATTAGCATCAAATCCAGAATTTGCCTCCTCTACCTGCTGCACAATGAAATAATTTGCAAGACAAGTGAGGAATTTGCTGGACCTTACATTCTTGGCAGAGTATGACTTCTGGCAATATCAGGGTAGTTGAAAATTCCCGTTACTACTATCACTCTCCTTTTTTCAATGTTTGGTCATTTGTTCCAGAAAGGCATCATCCAAACTTTCTGTTTAACTGGGATGCCTGTAGTAGACCCTACACACACACCATGATGTCACCATTGTTTCTCTTCTCTTTAGTATTTACTGAAATTCTCTCAACCTGCTTTCTAAGCTCTAAGTCATGAATCTCCTTAGGTTTACACATCCTTGACATATAATGTTAGTCTTCTTTATTTCCTGTTAGGTTCATCTTTGAAATACATTATAGTCCTCCATTGCAGTTATGAGACTGCCAGGTTTCAATGGTGCTTATTAAGTTGTATTTGCCTTCTATTGTTAAGAATTCAAATTCATCTTGTTTATTTCACATGCTCCGTGCATTAGTGTACAGACTTCTAAGACCATTTGTCATTCTCTCCAGGTGATTCTCTGTTGTTGTGTTTCTGCCCATTGTTGTGTTCTTATCCTGTTGGCCCATTTCCAACTGTAGCAATGAGACTATTGCCCTAGTACTTGCTGTCCCACTGCCCTCTGAAATAGTGTCTCCCTCTTCCATGTAACTCAGTTTAAGATGCTCTTGATCAGGTTTGCAAGACTAGCAATTAAGTTCTTCACAACTGCTGTAAAGTACAAGCCAACTCTTGCAAGAAATCCTTATTTCTAAATGAGCAAATAATGGTCCAAGAGGCCAAATCTTTCCTGACAGCACCATCTGCAGAGCCAGCTGTTCACTTTTAGTATGCTTCTTCCTCTTCCTGAGCCATATCCAGGAAGGAGTGATGAAATAATAACCTAGGCCCCAAGCTTCATACCCAGAGCCTCATAGTGCCTTGCAATATGTTGAAGTCTATATCTTACAGTATCATTTGTTCCTGCAAATGGTAGATGGTGCCAGTGAAATAGGAGCCCTGGTGGCGCAGTGGTTAAATGCCAGTACTGCAAGCCACAAGGTTGTGAGTTCGATCCTGCCGGGCTCCAAGGTTGACTCAGCCTTCCATCCTTTCGCAGGTCGGTAAAATGAGTACCCAGCTTGTTGGGGGCATGTATAGAAATGTTTCGAAATACATGCTATTTGTAAGTTGTTCGCCGCCTCGATCCATATGGAGAGGCGGGATACAAATAAATAAAATTAATAATAATAATAATAATAATAATAATAATAATAATAATAATAATAATAATAAAAACCTCTCTGCTGGTCTTTTCCTTTGCTCAAGACAGATAGTCACTGGCTTCTATAGTAACAGTGAGATATTCCAGGTATGGATTGTCTATATGTAGGAAGAACTGAGGAGCAAGTGTGGCATACTAGTTTGGGTGCTGGACTAAATCCCTTTTCCAACTGTAGCAATGAGACTATTTCTTAAGCGAAAGGGCCCCTTGAGCATTGCGTAAATGGGAGGAGTGGTATGCATGACGCACTCCCATTTATACGACGCTCAAGAGCCTCATGTGCAGTGCATATGCACCTTTTTATTTTTGGCTTTTAGCTGAAAATGGTGCGTGCTTGCGCACCATTCAGGGGCCTGGGGCAAACTTACCTGCCCTGCGGAGCCTCTGGAGCTGGACTGGTCATGCTTCCTGTCCTCAGTGCAGCCTACAGCTCCCAGGCTGCACTGCAGAAGGAAGAGGCAGGGCATGGGCGACCAGGAAGCTGCTGCGGAGCCCAAGCAGCAGGGACGCGAAAGCCTTCCTCCAAAGGCTTCTCGTGCAAGTGCCACCCCCCACCTCCAGAAAAAGGTAAGGTGCAGAAAGGGCCTAAGATTGAACTGCTTAGAGGTAGATTTGCTGGTGTCCCTTATCTGGAAAGGTGGTGCCCTTGTAACAGTGTGGAAGTTGAATTGATGAAGCATATTCTTTTGGCTTGTAGGTTCTATAATATGGTCTGTCACTATTTAATTACCCCACTGTTGAGTAAATTTCCTGGAAGTTCAGATTATTTTTGTATCAAGTTCTTGTTGCAAGATAAGTCTCCAAAAGTGACCCTGGCTGTTGCTAAATTTCTTATAGAGGCAGCCAGGATTAAAGCTCACTGTGTATTAGATAACAGTTGATCGTGATTATCTTACTGTTCTGACTTTTCCTTTTCAGTACTTTATTGTACATGTTATGATTTATCCTCTAGTTCTTCTTTTGTTGGATCTATGGATTGTAATAAATAAATAAATAAATGATTGACTGACTAAGATTTCCGGGGACCATGGTTCAAATTCCTACTCAACTGGTGAGCCCCACAGAGTGACCTTTGGCAAATCACACTCTTTCAGACTTAGAGGAAGGCAATAGCAAACCTCTTTGGAATAAATCTTGCCAAGAAAATCCTATTGATAGGGTTGTCATAAATTTGAGTTGACTTGAAGGTACACAATTACACAGCAAGGAAAAGTTCATATACACAAGAAGAGTTTTCAGTAATTTTGATGAATGTAAAAGACTAATTTATTTTAAAGACTTTCTCTGTAGTGATCAATGTTTATGTGTGTGTACTCATTCTCACCTGCATAGTTGCTTTATTCATATTCCTGGTTCTCCCCACCTTTAACTTGCTCCATTAATGTGATACTGGGACCATATGGTATCTTCTTAGCATGTCACTTTATCAAGTCAAGTCACACTGCTTGCTATACCTAGTGTCATGCCATTAGCATAGGGAACCACTATGCAGGGAGGGATCCATCATATCTACCTACATCCATCGTTTTAAGACCGGCATTCTCATGAGAAGATCTGGTCTCCAGTTTTTTATTTGGATCTCTAGATTGCAATGGGCAACTGCAGCAAGTTTTGAGGGGCCCGAATTTTCTCTCCCCGAGACCCTCTTTGGACTGTAACAACTTCCTAGAAAGCCAAGGGGGGGAGGGAAACAGAAATGGTTGGAAGTATTTGAAAACTGGTGTTTTTATGTTCAACATTATGGGAGTGAGGGAGAGACTGCAATCCATTTAAAAGGTAACTTGTTCCTTCAGGAGATTTCTAGCAGAGACAAGTCATCCCCCTGTGTTTTGGCCAGATCTGAGGAGTTTGGAGGAGTCAAGGGCCACATAAGGGCCACATAAACAGTCTTGCCTATGCTTCACTTTCCCCTGCTCTAAACATAGTGGTTGTACCTTGAGGCCTGTTTCCTATTCTGACATGGGGGTTCATTTAACAGTTAAGGAGCAGGGGGAAGCATCCAAAGGAGTTTGCAGAAGAAACAAGAAACATATCTCGAGATGCTCAAAAGATGGTTGTTCTATTAGTGGAAAAGCTTTTCTACTAATAAAAACAACCATCTTTTGAGCATTTAGAAATATGTTGCTTCTTTCTTCTGTGGGGTTCATTTAACCACCTCTCCATCTATGCCAGGGAATTTCATTGTGCCCAGAAGGAAATAAGCAGTTTCAGGACTAGTCCACTGTGGCTGATCTATGAAAGCGAAATCAGACCTCTGAGGACTGTATGTTGGGGCTAGACTCTTGAGTTTACTGAGTCTGAGTTGGACTCCCGAGGGTTATAAATGTAGTGGAAAGCTTCTTCTGTTAAAGCAGTAAGGAGACTGTTCTTTACTTAGCTGAATCCAGCTTATACTGGGGCTCTTTGGAGTACAAATGGCATTGGTACTGGCATGACCTGGGTAGATTGATCAAGTTTTCCCTACCTTAGCAGACTCTCTTTCCTTTTAGCAGTCCTCCTGTGCTTCTGAATTCTCTGTGCTTGTGTATCCTGGCTGGCCAGTCCTGGCATTTCTGTGCAGTGGCCATTTTTTTTAACATGCTCTTCAAGTTTTGAGGTTGTCTTCCATTCCAGCCACAGCACTTTATTGGCTCCATTGTGACGAAGGAGCGTAGTGGTTCCGAACTGTCTCTCACACTAGCCTGCTATGGCTAGAATCCTGTTAAGCAGCACAGTGGCATAATCACCACCACCCCTGTGAGCACTGGTATATTTACTTTTGTGGACATTGAAGAGAAGTGAACCTCTACCTCTTTGGGCAGTGCCCCTTGCCCAGCTGCCTTATGGCAACCAGCAGTCTCTGGATGCAGCACTGTCCTCATGGCTGTTGACTAGCTGCAAGTATGTGCCTAGGTACATTTTGGCTATCCTTGAGTAGCTGATGAAGGAGCAGGATTAACTGCTCTGTTGTAGGTGCCTTAGGCAGCCCCCCTCCACATCCACTCAATTGGCAAGGGATGAAGGTATGTTGAGAGTTGCACAGCCAGAGGAGAAAGGAGGCAAAGAGGAAGTCTCCACTTGACTCCCCCGACCCCAAATGCTACAGTGGCTCCATAAAAAAAGGCATGGAGTGATCAGTGAACTAATATAATCTTCCAGTGTTTAGTTATGACTTCTAAATGTAAGCCCAAGCAAAATAGGTAGAAAGTATTAGTGGTTAGGCTTTACTATACCTCCAGGAGAGGGGAATTCTACCAGTGTGGACGAATACAGAGATTGGTTTTCTGTGTTTGTATTGATCATTTAAGGTACAAATGACATCTCCAAGAAGCAGCTCTCTAAGTTGCTCATAGGAGGTCATTAGAGGGAAGGGTATGATGTGTTGTACAAGAACTAAATGTTCAAAACTAACATTGGACTAATAAAGCTCTAAGAAATCAATACAAAATGCTAGAGAAATGATGTAATGTGCTCCTGGTGATGTGTAATTTTCTTATCCAGCTGCAGCTTCCAAACTGTCCTTAAGGGTAGGTGTTATATAAAGCTTATTATAAGTGTCAAGGCTATTAAGGCATCAGGAATGAATGAGAATTGTTAAATTCAAAACAATCTGACAATCCAGGTGCATTGATGGATCCAAGAATACTCTTAAGGCTGTGCATATTTTGATGAACAAGGGAACTAAAGCCTTGTAATTTACAGATGCTCATACTTCCTTCAGGTCACAGGGCTTGCTAACCTTTGTTACAATCAAATCTTGCATAGATTCACATAAGCCACATGCTAGATTCTTGGAGGATTTGGGGAAAGAATTGCAACACAATGGCAGAACATGTACTTTGTTTTGCAAAGTCTCCTGGGTTCAGTTACTGACATCTTCAGCCTAGGCTAGGAATGGCCTCTGTTTGAAACCCTGAAGAGCCATTATTGTTGACACAGAGCTAGATGGACAAACCCAGATAGGAGTACTTCCTAGGCTCCTTATTGTATTCCTAACTATAGCTAGCACTTGAGAGGTAGAATTCCAGCTTCCTTATTTTTACTTTGGGATGGGAGATATTTGCCTCTATGCTTTTATGTAAGAACAGCAAATTAAGCCCCTAAATGGTAAAGAATACGTGAGCAAACAGGAGAAAGTGAAGTTTGTTAAACTGATGCAACAATGAACTGAGTTGTTTTCCCCACTGGCCCTTCCCCTGTTTTCCTGAAGCAGCTGAAAAAACAAATTTTCTCAATCTACAATAAGAATGGAAACTCTGGAATAAGGATTGTCTGTCTCAGACATTTGGCATGATCAAACAAAAGATTTGGTTGCTTCACAGTGGTTTTATTAGAACATGAATCCAATGGAAAATTCTAAGATAATCACATCCTTTCCTGAATGACATTGCTGATTGAATTCTTCTCACTGTGCTTTTCTATGCAAATATAGTCACACACTAGATAATTAGAGAGTTTTGCTTGAAATTAAAGATTAGCCATCTGAACCTAGTCCTGTACAATTTGCTTTGGATAATTGGTTTATAAATGTTGTTGTTGACAATAACGTACTTGTGGTAAAAGCAAAAACAATGTAGCAAATTAAGAAAACTTTTTAAATGAAACATGTACAGTTTAATTTTGTGGCTTTTAAGAATAAGGCTTTGTTTTCTTTGATCGCCCATGGAGTCCCACATGTGGATTCTGAGCCTGTGTAGAGCAACATTCTGAACCTTCTAAAGTGCTAGACAAGAGATGGGACATCATGCGTACCTAGGCCAGATCCAGCTATGGGGCCTTTCCTCCTGTGCCTTGCCATGGCAGCCAGGTGAGCTGCCTGATTTTGCTTTGCAAGCGTTGCAAGACCACCTGTTTCTCTTGGGTAACTTTCCCAGAAGTGTGTCTGTGTTTGTTTAACCCTTAAAGATCATTCCAGGAAACGAACTGTTATATTTTCAGGGAGACACTGAGGAATAGAAGGGTTTTCATTGCCGCTATTTTTCCTCTTTTGATTCCCCCCCCCTCAGTATCTCAGAATACAGTTACTTGTCTAGGAGTAGCCAACTCTTCTTTTGATTTTTTGCCATGTGGTGCCAGCAGGTTTTAATTTCTTCCTCTTCATTCTGATATCGTTTTCTTTCTCCTTCTCTTGGACCACTTTGCCATGGCAAACAAAGCATCCCACCCTGATTTTTCTTTTTTAACTTTCTGCTTGTTGACCTCTAAGAAAGAAATGATAATTGGATTTGGAAGGAAAGATAGACACAGGTGCTTGTATACATCTGTAGGCAAAATGTTGTGGATTTGGTTTTTAGATTTCTTTTTCTAAAAAACAATTTTTCCTGGCACAGCAAGAGCTTTCTCCCATTGTCTGAGATTCTTACAACATCAGAGGTGCTTCACCCTAACCCTTGGCTTTCCTCTTCAGCAGTGATAGTACAGATTGAGATCTTCTCCATGCTATTTACTTCAGCTAGGCCAGGATTTCTCTTGAGATTCTAGGATTATTCTGCAAATACTGCCTTCTGCTAAAATTTGATTGAAGAAAGAGCCGGCATGATGTAGTGGTTTGAGCACTGAATTACAACCCTAGAGGCCAGGGTTTGATTCTCCACTCAGTCATGGAAACCCACTGAGTGACCTTGGACATGTCACACACTCTTAGCCCCCAAAAAACCCTGTGATAGGTTTGCCTTAGGGTCACCATAAGTCAGAAACAACTTGAAGGCCCACAATAAGAGCAACAAGAACAATAATAGACACAACAGCTCTTCCTACACTAGGTGGCTTTTATCTCCACTGTACCTCCCTATACAGCTAGCAGACATTCTTTAACTCTGTTGATAAGACCGTATGGTAGCCTGGTGACAGTGAAAAAAGGCCTTCTCATGTAAAGCAAGGCATCCATTTTTTTTTCTTATCCCTTCTTACCTCTTGCACCTTTCAAAACCATATGTCACACCTTTCCAGAGGTAGCAAGAGCTGTTGTGGGATGAACTTATGTGGACTTCATCCCACTTCTTCAGATGTTCTAGGGATTTCTCCAGCTTTCAGAAGTAGCTGGGGTGGCAGAATGGGGCAAATGGCACACAGGCTGCATTTGTTAAGTTGGGTTGTTGAAATTCACATGTTCTATCCAGGACAAGCATTTGATACAAATCCATCACTAGATGCAACCCATTAACTAGAACTGGGATGCAACTGAAACAACCCAAAAAGTCTAGTACTTGCAGGCCAGGACTCCTACATGAATTTAACCTTATAGTTTCCTATTATATCATCTACTGTTTACTATTTAGGTTTAATATGTTAAAATTTATAGCCTACTTTTCTCTGGATGGCTTATGAATAACTCCAAGGATTAGTTAAGACCAGCATAACTTCACTGATCTTGTTTTAACTATTTATTTCTTATAAAGCTCTGACTGCAGATTTTTTTGATCTACATTTATTCTTGTTCCACTCCCCTTGAAAAGTGTACATTTTGTGATTTGATTGACTAGAACTGAAAATTTGGTTTCATACGTACCATTATGTTTGTCCTTTTTGGAGGTATTGCTAAAGCCACCTCAGCTACTCTCAGCCACAGAAAACTCTGGGACAGGTTCACTTTAGGGTTGCAATGAGTTGGAAATGGCTTGAAGGGACACAACAACAGGAAAGTTTTCAGTGTGGTAGTCTTTTTCTACAGAGATCCAGGGGTAGTGATTTGAGCATTTGGCCCTTGTCGGACGTACAACTAAAACTGCCTCCTCTGGACACTTTTCAGGAGTGAGTACCTTTACTTCTGAATAAGCATGTGTAGCATTGCACAATAGGACAGTAGCTCTGATAATAACCCTTCTCTTTTGTTCTTGTTTGTAAAACATATGAGCTGAAGTACATCTTCAGAAGTAGCCAATGTGGTACTACTTTCCTGGAACTTTCCTACTTCAGCCTTGCATTGCATAAGGACATACTTCAGCGGCCACCCTACATTAAAATAAATTCTTTCAAGTGCAAAGTTCAAGTGCTTGGGATGGAAGATTCCTCTCTGACATACAGCAGAATGTTGTTATGCATTTTTACCTGTTGTGCAGAGCCTGACATGATACAGTGTTAGTAACTATTCCCTGTTGTAACTCCAGAATGTGCTGTTCAGGGGTGGTAATCATGAGGCCTTCCAGTTGTTGCACAGCATCCTTAGCCACAATAGCCAGTGATGAGGAATGCTGGGAGCTGAAGTCCAAAAACAGTGGGAAGACTGCTTATTTCCCACTCTGGTGTCATTAAATTATTATTCCATGAAGAATTAAATGGAAGAACAGTCCATATGTGTCAGTGACATTTACTGCAATGCCTCTGGATCCTTTTTAAAGAAAAGTTAGGGTCTTTGCAAGTTCTGCAATGGTTCCTAAGGCACTTGTTGGTTCTCTTGGTACTGTACATCTCAGCATAATATGCTATTTGTATGGACATAGCAGCTGAATCACACTAATTAGTGTAACTGCAACTTCTCCAAACAGAATACTAGATGCACTATTTTCCTCTCACCATTTCCAGTAATAGAATACCATCACCGTTAAATTGTGGTTAGAGGAATTCAAAACTGTAATTGCAGCAATCATTGCCATGTGACAAATTAACTCCTCCAGAAAGCACTGCTTTCAGGTAAAGACTTACCGCAGCTGAGTGCATATTTTGAATTTAAAATCTCAACTACCATCAGACTGTGAAGCCTTCCTTAATCTCTAGAAGCATTCTGTGAATATATTTTTGCCAATGCAAAGTTGTTACTATTACTATCCAGCGTGGTTAGGTGCAGGAAAGCGAATTTTGTTTCTGTGAGGATTCATTATGACTACAAGTGACCCCTTTCCTCTTCTTCTAGCATTCTTTTTCTTATTGGGAATAACTGTATCTTATGCTAACAAAGGGAAAGTGCTTACACTGCAGATAGATGTCACGAAGTAGGACACTGAGTTTATATCACAGTATGAGGTGCTATCTAATTACTCAGAGCAAAACACAGACACTGAACTTGTGGTTTCTCTCATACTTTTATACCTCACCAGTTAGTAAAGTTACCAGTCAGTAAAGATTTGTATGCATAAGCAGATGTCATATTTAAATTGGAAGAAAAGGTTTGTAATAGCATCTACAATATATCTTTTAAGTGGGACCAGGCACAGTTTCTTCTATTATGGAATGAGTTTAGTGCCCCCTGTGTTCCAGCATGTTCTACAAATATAGTCGCTCATAATCTTGATGCTGATATAAGCCTTGCCCCCTCCTGCCTAGTTTTCAGATAGGCTGTCTACCTTTTTGGTTTTTAAAAACTGTACCATGAAGATTTACTAATGCAAACAGCTATCACTTAAAAGAAAAACACTATTTATAAAATGCTTGAAGACTGCTCAAGAGATCGTTGCAAATTCTAGTGAGTTTAGAGTCTAGTTTGTCTGCCTTGAGCATAGTTGACTTCTGCTCCAAGCTAGCAGAATTTGCTTCTCTGAGTTCAGTTTGGTTGGGAATAGTATGTCTATATATACAATCTGCTGAGTCCCAAAATAGTTTCTTGGAAAATGAAGAACAAAGTGTTTTGTCTCAAGCCCCTTTAAGTGGTTGTATGTGATGGAATGGAGGTTCCAGCATCATGCCATCTATGTCAATCTCTTTGCCTTTTGTTTAGCCACTTGGCACATTAACGAAGATAAACTCATTTCCTGCAGTTATTACAGGACAGAATTGTATTGCCTGGAGCTTTAAAGCATAGGTACAAGAGCCCTGATTTTCAAGTACTTGTAGGGAAAATATTGTTGAAATTTCAAAGGTTTTAATAGTGTTCAGGTTCTGGAATAGTTCACCTATGGGTGAACTCTATGCATATTCAGTAAGACAACAGATAGTTTTACCCACACATTTTTAAAGCTATAGCATTGCTCAATCAAATGATGATCTAACCACCATTTCTGGAGGTGCTTCCTCTTACAGAAGACGTTTACCTTTGTTTTGGAATTGTTAATAACTAAATCCTCCTGACTCCAATCTCTACTTCATTTGTTTAGAAAAGAACAACAAATAAAAAGTGAGAATGTAGTAATCTCTTAGGATTTATGACAGATTGCCCACATGCATTGACTATATAAATGATATGTCAGGTGGTATGCCAAATTGTCTGGTTGGCTTTAAATTTTGACTGATAAAAATAATCTTATAAAGACTTCTTTTTGATATCTGTGTAGAAATTCTGGGTCTTGCCCATATAGTGTTGCTGCACAATAATCTACAAAAAGTATTTCACATTAGCTGAATACTTCAGCTATACTTCAGGGTCATCAAACCCTTTGGTTTGTGAAATGGTAATTTAAACATAATTATGATTGTTGGTATGCTAGTAATAAACATGAGGCTCTTACATCTAAACTGTGTTATTTAATGACCAATAGGAAATGGTAGAGTTTGTCATGGCCCAAAGTTGATAATAGTTACAAGAGGTCTAGCTGGAGAACTTTAATCCTGAGACAGAAGAATGGCCATGGTTGTGCTGTTTGCAGTTGCAGTCATTGTGATATTTTCCAAATATACATGTACATGCATATATAAAAATAAAGAAAGAGGCATGTTCTGGTGTATTTCCTGGGTCTTGGTGAAATGGGCATGACATCATGATAATTGAATCAGAGCTCTGAAAGGAACCAGAATTTGGGTGGATTGGCAGCCTTGTTAAGTGGTGCCCTAAGGGCTACAAAGTTGGAAATGCCACTGTGAAAACCATAAACTGGGAAATTGCTTTCCAGTTCCTTTCCCTTTTCTTTCTAAGGCAGAAATGAATGAGGAATTCTGCTTCGAATTTGGATTGTGTGGCAGCAGTGAGTCCTCAGAACTTGAGGAATTGCCAATGTCCATTTTGGAGTTTCTGTGTGCAAATCATCATATAAGAGGCTGGTAACATGCACTTGTATTAGCCTTACAGTGCAACATTTTGTGCCATAAGTGCCTTGAGGAAACCTCAACCAGTCCAAGTACAGCCTTTGGCTAGTTTATGTTTGAAATGACTCTTTGTTCTTAATGCAAAGACTTCTTTGCACTCTGACATAGTGCCCCTTTTCTCCTGTGTTTGCCAGGCATTCGGTCCTTCTCTGTTCGTACTGGCTATTACACAGCTAAAAGGAAGGGCATGTTTAAAGAGTGTGGAAGTTTGTAAACTTTAGATCAGTATTTTGAACCTAAAGAACTATGACACATTTTTAGAAATAAAAGAAATGTTAGCACAAAATCTTGGTAGTGCTGCTGTGAGACTGTATGCTAGCATACTTGTGGCTGGAGTCGTTAAATTTCACTGCAAACTGAAACTGTAATGAGCACCCCATAGGAATTACTGCTTGTTTTCTCTTTGTTTTTGCAGCTTCTGATTGCCAAATCTCCTTCTGCACCATTCACATCTTTCTTATATGTGATTGAAAAGTCTGGTTTGGTTCTTCGAGGTAAGGCTATAAAGTTAAAATACAGGTTTTTTTTATTGCTTTTCAAAATTCTGAAGTTATACTATCTAGCAGGTCTATACTATGTATTACATTGGATTAATTTCTTGAAACATAGTGTCTGTGGGCTCACTCCTTCTGCACAATGTGGTTTATTTGGGGTATCAAAAACCTTGATTTGTTTGGTTTCAGAAACACAGCCCAGCTATAGCTCTGTGAAGATGACAGAGGGCTCTTAAAGCTAGACAAACATTTTTAGATATTGCTTCCCCTCCTCCACCTGTGCACAGAGACTGGGAGTGGCTCTCAAGTTCCCTCCCCTAGTTCATTCACCATAAGTAGGAAGTGAAACCCAAATGAGGCATCCTGCATCTGTTTGAACACAGATGCTCTCTGACCACTGGAAACAACTGGGTGGTCAGGCAGATCTCACATTCGAATAAATCTGAGGTTTCTGTGTTCAGGTGTTACTTTGTTTGTGTGCTAAGAGGCACAGACTACTTGGGAATTGTTTCTATGAGTGCCTGCTGCTGGAGTCCAACCAAGAAGTTGGGAGTTTATTGGTTGTTAATGAGAGAGTGGCATAGAAGTATGCCAGCCACAAATTGTCCCCATTCTCATTGCATTTAGAGATGACTGGAGGAGAATAACTTGCAAACAAGACCATGTTGGATTGCCTAAAAGTAAGAATGTTTTTTTCTAGTGGGAAGCCTGTAGAGAAAAGTCAGGTAAAGGATGATGTCTACGCTGGTGGCAGCAGAACATTTCAGAGCTAATAAATGAGCTCTGTTCCATAGTCTGACTGCAGAAGCAATGTTTCCATTCATTCTTTATTGTGTGAGGCCGTCAGTGTCAGGAGGAGTGCACATTCAAAGTATATGACAAGTGAACAAGTGGATGCGTGTGGGAACTGGTGAAGAACAACAGCTGTCTGAAAAATGGATCTGGGTATGGGGAGGAGGGGAAGTCCCATCACAACTCTGTTAAGTAGGGGGTGAAAAAAAGTCTCTTGCTATTTGAAATCATATCTGAAAACTACTTTATTGCAGAGGACAGGAAGAAAGCGCCATAGAAGAAATCTATAGTAAAAAAAAGTTTGATTTAACTGCTCTGCAGGCAATTCCTTTTGCCATCCCTAGGGGATTAAGAAGTGGGGATAGAGCTAAAACTCCAAGTTGTTCTCCCCTTTTGTTCCTGTGGGCTGGTGATTAATAAAAACGGCAGGAGCGGATGGCTAGTTAGAGATTTCCCTGACTGCTGTTTGATGCAGTTTAAGGAGCTCTTTCGCTATTGTTACAGTTAAAATGGAAAGCGGAACTGTTCTCCATTTGCAAAAGTTTCCAGCGTCCTAGGCTGAGAGTGAAAAAGCTATTAACATGGTAATGCTGCCCCATTCAGAGAAGTGCATCAAAATCCCCTTTGTTGATGTAAATTGCTGCTCTATTGCCTGATTTCTTTGGATCTCATGGTCTAGGTACAAGCAGAGAAAATTGTTTAGTAAGACTTGGGTGGAGGGAAGACCGCACCTCTTATATCATTTTAGATGATCACCAAGAGCACTGTAGTGGGAGACTTCTGTGCTTTTGTAAACCTGAAGTACTCAGTGGTGAAAAGAATCCAATTATTCAGTGGCTCTTTTATTGCTGCTTTCACTCTTGAGAAATGCTGCTCAACAGTTTAAAGACAAGGATGGCTGGTCAAAGAGTTCCGTTATATTTTGAACCATGTTTCAAGCACATTGTCCAAACAAGGAGAAAGATAAGCAAGTCTCAGTGGGGCTTATAGGCTTGATCAGACTCCTGAGTTTAAAATTCTGATTTTGTAAGGTTTATAATGTATACAAAGGAAGGAATCAAGAGTCTGAATTTGCACATTGTCAATTATATACTCAAAGATAGATCTCTATTTTTTTACCTGAATTGTACAATGGTACATTTGATGATGGTTGGAAGTGCATTCTTACTAAACCCTCTAAAAGTCTTCTGAAAACATAAACAGGATACCATATTTATATTTACTCTCTCCCCCTGTGTCTGATATTATGAGACTAAACATGCAGGTTTAAAGGTGGTTTTTCTATCAGAGATATGACCATGGACAAACGCACACACACATGCATGGGGGGGCAGGGAGACTGGGAGATCATTTGGAGGACTATCTGTATTTCATATATGCATTATCCAGTGATATCTTTTCTTCATTCAGCTAATTGACTCTGTTCTGTTGATGGTATATAAGTAAGAGGAGAACACTTCCTCCTCACCTTACTATAGCTGGTTAGTAGAGGAGAAATAGTGAAATGGCTTTATGCTAGAAAAGGAAGTAATTGTGTGTCAGAGAAGGAAACTTTTATGAGGAAGTGGCTGTTTTAGATAGAAAAACAGGATTTTTCCCCAGTGGCACAGCAGCAGCCCTTGCAACTCCCTTGCTTTGATTGGGGGCTTGCAGTGCATTCCCTGTTCCCAGCAATTGCTTACCCCTGTTTTGGTACATGAGAAAAGATTTGTACAGGGCTACTTTTCTATTTACGGATTGTCTCAAAAGTATACTATTCTTCATATTCTGGCCCTACCACTTGGTCAAATATGCTTGAGCACACAAGACGCATGCATTATCCCATTATACCATCTGCCCTTTACTTTCTAGGTTTAATCTGTTTAAATTTATAGCCTGCTTTTCTCTGCTTTTCTTTGAGTGATTTATGAATTATTCCAAGGATTAATTAAGACCAGCATAACCTCTATTATTTTATTTTATCAATTTATTTGTTATAAATCTGTGGCTACAGTTTAACTTTTATGTACATTTATTCTTGTTCCCCTTACCTTGAAAAGTGTATATTTTGTGATTTGATTGACTAAAATTGAAAATTTGGCTTCATATGCACTGTTATGTTTGTCCCTTTTTGGAGGTACTGGCAAAGCCACCTCAGCCATGCTCAGCCCCAGAAAACCCTGTTGTAAGTTGGAAACGACTTGAAGGCATGCAACAAGCAGAAAATTTTCACTGCAGTAATCTTATTGTAGAGAGATCCAGTGTGGTGTAGTGGTTTGAGCATTGGACTACCACACTGGAGACCAAGGTTAGATTCCCCATTCAGCCATGGAAACCCACTGGGTGACCTTAGATTAGTCACACACTTTCAGCCTCTGAAAAAACCTGTGATCAGTTTGCCTTAGGGCTGCCATAAGTCGGAAACGACTTGGAGGCACACGACAACAATGACAACAACAATAGTCTTTTTTTAGTCTCCCTTTTTCAGTACGCTGTACAGCATGGATCCCCTTTCATTTTGCTGTTAGATGTCTGTCCATCTCCTCTCTTTCAATTCTCTGTTTTAATTCTTCTTTCTTACATTTCACTTATGCCTATCAACGTCTTTCTTTTGTTAGTAAAATTTAAAAATAATGATGGCATTGCTGGCATATCTACTGTACACAAATGTAGTCCCTTCAGATTAGGATCATCAGGCACCAAATGAAAACAAATGCTAGGACTATGGGCTGGGGGCTTGAACTATGTAGTTAGACTGACTCAGCAGAGGTTTTAAAAGGTTTCAAGACAATCTAAAGATGCTTAACTTTCCTAATACAACAAGGAGATTTGCCTGAGAAATCAATCTGCAGTTAGGAATTATGTAAGGCCAGGAGGAACACTGATGGATTCTCCTGAAGTGAAGACTACAATTTACCCTGTGGCTGAATGCAGTGGTGATGCTTTAGTCTCATAATAGTCAACACAGAAATTCCCTCTGCCTGCAAGCAAGAGTGGGTGAGAGTTCTGTTTAACCTGGGGTGGTGGTGTAAGGGCTGCACAGAATTAATAGTTGCTCATTCACTTTCTTTATAGCTCATTTTTGAAGCCTAATCAGGACCAAGGTGGAGCATTGTCCAAGAACCAGGATTTAATCAAATTTCTTGCATTAAGAAATTGTTATATTTCTTTGTAAATTCAGTGGATACAGAAAGTCCAGCTTCTTTGCCTCTGTGTTTAGTGAACTGGACAGAGAGTATAAGGCTAAATACTTGAAGGCAGTTACAACCCTGAATAGGCTTGCATGTATCCAGCACTTAAGTATGAATCCTCTCTACTACTAGTTCTCTTCACATTTTGAATTAGCTTGGGAGCAGGAAATCTGCCTTGGAAAGATACAGTAACCTCTCCTGGATTTACTTTTCTGAGTTTTCTTGGATAAAACTCGGAAAGACCAGAGAGTTTTTCAAGAATTGTCGTACAAATTTCAAAGACAAAAAGCAGAATTCATTGTAACATAAACAAGGGGTTGCTCACCCAGCTTTCATAGCAGTGCTGAAGATATGATTATATATGAGTCCTTTCCCAACAGAAAAAGGCTCAACATCCTGATATGAGTCTCTCTTCCCTCATCCCTCAATAAGCTGGCATGGTAAAGGCCTTCGAAGACAACTTTCTAGAAAGAGAAATGCCTTAAACAGATGAAGGGTGTTATAGAACAGTGCAACTGTAACACGAAGATGAGAACTAAAGTCTATCAGGGATCAATATGATCTTTGTTAAAAAAAATGAGTAGACCATAGAACTTTAAAAAAAATCAACTCAGTTATTTCCATTGTGTCTACACAGACAAGCCAATTTATAAATTTCACTAGTCAAAACAAATGTAACAGACACAGCAAAGAAAAACACAACCAGGCAGCTGCTTTTCCTTCAGGTGGCTTGTTGCTGGAATAAGTTAACTCTGCTCTTACATTGTTCTGCAAGTGCCCTCTTTGCCCTGTAAGCACTGTCCAATATGTTATTAAGAGGTGTGGCTATGGAAAATAAAACTAAACTTTTGTCCTGGCAAAAACCTCAGTCTAGAACTTATTCAATATGTAGGGTTTCCTTGTTCTCCCTCACAGTCTAGGATTGCTTTATCGGGCAGATGAAATCAAGATGTGCTTAAGTGGCTTGTTGGACCAGACCCAAAGTCCCAAAATGTAATTAAATAGCAAGTTTTATGAACTAATTTAATACAAAAAGGAATGTGCGCATGAGTTTTATTTAGAGCTGAGCTAAGTTTTGTAAGATTTTATTTCTAAACTTCAGTCTGTATGTTTGACAAACGAGAACCTTCTGTCAAAGTGCTAAGCAGACTGAAGAAAAATCAGAAGTGTTTCTCTGCTTTTCATCCAAGTCTGAAATATCCCAAAGACTGGTTCTTAGGAAACTTGAGCTTGCTTATAGGTCACAGCACAGGAAAACTCCCCAACTGTAGGAACAAGGGAGCTGTGCAGTTCTTGAACTTGTAGTCATGCTCTGCTCGATGTGGTTACAAAGTTCCTGCAGTTGTGAACAGTGCCTCATCAGGGTTCCCTGGAACCTAAAAAGTTTGGTCCACCAGTGTTGCAGAACACCACAGACACCTTCATGTTCACTATTCAAAGGTTCAAAATGTTGCTGAGCAGCTTGGGAGATTCACCCCATCTCTTTGCCCCCACTTGCTCATTCTACACGTGAGCAAATACTTGCTTATGGCTCTATAAGTACATGGGCTACATGAAGGGAATATGGGGTTCTGTCTAAGCTCTACTCAGTCCAAGGAAGCTTGGTGAGGTGGGGTCAGATGTTGCATAACTCCCTTGCTTACAATTCAGAATAGATTATGCTGCGTCTACAGTCTATTTAAGCTTTTAAAAACAGTGTAGAAGAGGGTCTTTTTCAGCTTCTCCTCCAGCATTCAGGATATGGACAAAAACAGATGCGGTTGCAAGAGCTACTTAAAAGGACACACACCCCTGCACAAAAAAAAGGAGATGTGTTTTTGATAATAACCAAAGTGAAAATGAAACTAGAAGGGCTATTTTGGTTTAGTTTGACTTTTTAAAAATGGAAACAGATACTCATCCTGGTTAATGTAAATCACACCTTGAACTATAGTGCTAGAAACCAGCCTTGTCTGGAGCCTGAAAACGAAAGTGAAAAAGAACAAAAAGCAGACTTTTCAATTTCCTCCTTTTCTCTCTTTACCAGACTGAACAAGAGCAGAAAATAAATAGCAAAGCTATATTGTTTGGAGGAGAGGGTCTTGATAAATATCTCAGAGTGCAAAACTGTCTTTAACTTTTACTTCTATGAATGAATGGCTTCATATTGTTGTTGCTGTTAACTGTTGTCAAGTCGACTTCAACTTTTGGTGAGTCTATGAATGAGAAACCTTGAGATCACTCTATCTACAGCCTCTCTGCTCTCAGGCCTTGCAGATTCAAGGACATTTCTTCCTTGATCGAGTCTATCCATCTGTATTGCAGTCTTCCTCCTTTCCTGAAGCCTTCACATGTTGTCTTATAATTCCTCCTTAGGAGGTATGGTAGGGAATGGGTCACAGTTTCTTTGTTGTAACTAGCCAACCCTTAGCAGGCATTTTGAAAGTAATCCTGGACAGTGACAACTAGGCTCCCCATCTTCAGGTGTCTCTTCTTAATATGGAGCTAGTCATATCATGCATGTGTAGTCCTGTTTCACAAATGCAGGAGATCTGTATCTAATAATAAGAAAATATTTCTTCCTGCAGCTGCCAGAGTGTGCTGCAGTATTAGCTGAAGAACACACTCAGCACTTACCTGCTCCTCATAATTGTGACAAGCTGTACTCCTGGCTGGTTCTGCCAATGAATGCTTTTTTCCTCTGAGTGGCAAACAGATGAGCTGCCTTCCTTCCTCTTCTGATCTCTATTAGACATTCCAGAATAGGACTTCCAGAGAGATTACAGAAGTTCTTCACTAAAGGGTCCGAACTAACAAGCAATCATGGAACTAGAGGACCCACTTGTGGAACAATAGGAAGCTGAGGGTAGTTAGAAGTCACTACATTCCTTGCAAATGAATTAAGAAAAAAATTGAGTTCTGTAGGGGTCACTATCTAGATTGATATCAGGGTTGTATTTGTAGGGCAAGCAGTTTACACATAATGCCATGACATTTTGATTGAAAACTAGGATGATGGATTGCTTTTCCAGATAAAATTATGAAATGATTTTGGGGATAGCAACATCCCCTTTTTAACAACTACTTGCTTCCACTTCTAAGGACAGTGGTGATAAGTTCCTTGCAGTAGTCCTGGGTTGAGTATCAGGAGTGGGTGTCATTTGCCCCTGTAATCTCACCTTGCAGGCTGCAGCATCTCCCCCTATATGATAGCAAGTAATGGAAATTTAAAAAAATATGTTTTTCTTCATGGGAGAGTCTCTTGGAGTTAGAGGACAAGAGAAGCCCAAATTGCCATGTTTTTGTGATGGTTTGGATGTGCGGAGGCCCAAAAAAGAGAGGCTTGGGGGAAGTTTGGGCTGCAACATAGGGATTCAGGGGCTACATACAAGCTCCAGCTTGCATTTACCCCACTCCTGCAATAGCCAGATGCCTCTGAGGTTCACTTTGCAGCCAGGTTCCAGCCACCACTACTCTGCTCCAGAATATCACTGACCTGATTCTATTGTGAAGATGTTCCAGAAAAGACGCAGCACTTGGCTGTTGACAGCCATGCAGCTGCATGATTGAGCAGAACAATTTTTTAGAAAGGAAAAAGAATACATTAAAAAGATATTCTTTCCCAAAACATTTTCATATCTTTGACCCTGTTCAAGCCAGCTCCCCATTTCAGATTGCTGTTGAGCATCCTAAAATGCCAAGTTTAATATCAGCATTAAAGCTTTGTTTTTGTTTGCACATGCCCAGTAGAAATCAACTGTACTACAAAAGATCATATAGATCACTCTAAATTTGCACAAACATACATATTCCTATGTGAAAGAACTACATGTAGTTTTCTTGCATGTATTTTCTATGCAAAAAGCAGTATTTTTGCATAAGATGTACTATATTTTGTGTAAAATACACTGATTCCTGTAAAAAACTATTGCCTTTCTAACTAAAATCTCATTTATTTATTTTTTTGGAAAAACTGAATTTTCTCCCCCAAAGTCCTGAGGTACATGTGATGCTCAACAATTGCATAGAAATCCCAATTTTTTCAAGGAGCAGGGAGAAAATTGCTTAAATTATTTGTTCTCGCATGGCCAGGGGGTAGAGAGGAACTAAGAGAAACTTAACATCCTTGCTACCCAGAAAGGAAATCTTAAAGTTGGAATGGAAAGCTCAGTGAAAGTTTCAACTCAGTGTGTAATTGCAGCAGAGCATGAAGAGGAGGAGGAGGTGGAGGAGAGAGAAAAAAAAAGAGAGAAGGAGAAGAAAGCTATCAATTGCATCCATTTTCTCTCTCTCCCTCATGCCCTTTACAGTTTTTCAGTCTTCTGTCTCATAATTTTTTTAAAATCACGTATTGTCTTAGTTTTCCCTTTGTCAGACTTCCTCTATCACTGTTTCAAGTTCAAGATAGCAAAATACAGCAAAATGTGAAGTTGTTGATGTGTTGTTTTTTGAAGAAAGGAAGGAAGAAAAGAATTTGCTTAAATAAGATGATCCTTTATCTGTTCTGTGATATGGGTATTATTGCACATGGTGATTTACAAAACACATTCTTATGCTTCCTTTCACGTCACACTAAATCTTTAAAGTAATGGATTTTGAAGCCACTAATGATGTTTTGGTTATGTATAACTGAAAGAGAGAGCAGGACTTGGTCTTCACTATGCACATTCCTCCAATAGCCATCGTCAGAAAGGGGAGTTTTCCCATGCGATTTTCTCACTAATGAATTCCTGATCCTAGCAGGCTGCACTCATATGCTTTTAGTAAACCATTGAGGCAAATGCTGCCTTGAGTTGTTTCCAGGTGGCTCTTGTGCAGGACGATTGAAGGTCTTGCGTCGATGGGAGCTTGGGATTTGTGGCAATAAACCGTTCTGGAAATGGAAACATTAAACAGAGAATGATTTAGATATTTGATAGTCCTGGTTGTTGTAGGGAAGATATCATATATTTAATGCTTTTCTGTCAGATGTTTGTATGGTGAAATTAGTTTTAATTGCAGTGACCATGGGGAATTCCAACTAGAATTGTTCTGAATATGTTCTAAGACATGACATCTGAAAATACTTCCATCATGTGTTTTATGAACTTAAGAGACCTAAGGAGCCTAATATTGATGAATTATTCTCTTGTGAGACCCAAGCAGCATTCACTTTATATTCATGTACTGCTGTGAGGATATCATTTTAAAATGCAGATCCGTTTCAGCCTGACTTGGGTTGTGCATGTTGTGTCCAAACTGAACCGAGATGCTGAGATTTTACCTCTGCTTTTGATGTAAGCAAAGAGGTGAATTTGGCAATTTGTCAGGTGTGAAGCAGGGCCTCACTGTTCTCATTTATCCCCTAGGTAATGATGTTCATCCACAACAATATTCCCAAATAACTTCTGGGATGAGGGAACCCTAATGGCTAGAAAGAGCACTCCTTACTGCCCATACAAAACAAGCAGTGTTGGTGAAAACAGCCAAGGAAGTAATGATTTTTCCTTTTTTTGTTTCCTTATCTTCTGTCTCAAATCTGAGACAAAAATTTTCATCTGAGAACATTAGGCTTGAGGGTGTTCCTGCATGGCAGGGGGTTGGACTGGATGGCCCCTGTGGTCTCTTCCAACTCTACATTTCTATGATTCTATGATTCTAGTTTAACCTCAAAAATAATTTAAGCTCAATTATACATAGGGTTTTTGTTCAATGTGACAACTTTATATGTGTTTTAACAAATACTAATGGTTAGGAGATTTTTTTGAGCTCTCCATGTGTTCTAAATTACTATTAGCCCCAAAATTCTATGTCTAACTTCATGACAGACACCTCCAACAAAATAAATCCATCTTTAATTAATATTGGTGGAAGATAGTAAGTATAATGAGTATGCATGACATACAAATAATCAGCATGAACCATCATTGGTTCTGTTTTTGAAGATTGTAAGCTCCATGATCATTTTGAAATTCATGGCTGCACCAGAAACCACCTGCCATTTTAGTTTCTTTGAAACACTTCTCCTGTAGAGGAACCTTATAGTCCTAGGATACATTATTTATGGCAGGGATTCCAAAATAGTGAGTGGAAAGCCTACAGAGGTGTGAACAGGTACCTAGTGTAAGTTATAAAGGCAGTGTAGAACATAAGCCACTTTTTGTCACAGAGAAAGAAAATATTTGTGAGACTGCCCTTGGCCAGTCTCTAAGTCAGTCCACAGCTGGAGTCCAGCTCTGGCACAAAGACTCCAATCATCCAAGGAGGACAACAATGTCAAAGATAGACTAATAGTTAGTCTATTAACTATAGTGGGACAAACTACTCAGACTAAATAACTAAACCTGGAGAACATTATACAAGGCAAGAATAGACCCTTTACTTCTTTAGGTCCAAATGAGCTGATGAATTGCTTTGGTCTCTAGCCATGGAGGAGGGCAGCAGTGCGGGTGCTACAGGATGGAGAAGAGAAAGTGGTCACTTATTCAGCCAGTGAAATGTCTGAGTCAATTATTCAGGAGCTGAAATGCCTCAATTTTCCAGCATATTACAGAATAAAATGTTTGGAAACCATATTTTTAAAACAAAGGGCCATCACTATAATGGCATTGCCAAACCAACACTGTAATCTAGCCATATTCAAAGATATGACATGTCTGACATATGAAAGATAGAGCACACTTGTTTTCAGCTGTTCCAGAGGTTAAGACCCACTCCAATGGATTCAAATGACAAGAAAGGAGATTTCAGCTAAATATTACAAAGAATGTCCGGAAGGTAAGAGTTGTTCAACCGTGGAATGGATTACCTTAGAAGTGGCTGGAATCTCCTTTGTTGAAGATTTTTAAACAGAGATGGGATGGCCATCTATCAGGGATGTTTTAATTGTGAATTTCCAGCATTGCCAAAGATTTGGACTAGGTTATCTTTGGGGTACCCTCCAGTTCTAGCATTCTAAATATTCTCTGGGGTTTCTCCATGATCTCTTTCATGACTCTAACAGTTCAATTAAGCAGAAGGTGAGAAATACCAGTCTACTGTAGCCACTTACTTGTAACCCAATATGCCTCTGTTTCCTGAACATAATTCACAGCTTTACAGTGCATCCTGTTTGTGTCTCTGAATCAAACACATATCAGGGAAAATAGGGAGCAATTCCTGTCCAAAGAACATAGTCCAGCTTTTATCTTTGCATTCCACTCTGAAATAGGATATGAAAACATATTATTTTCCTCAGTTGCTTGGAAGTGGTAAGGATGTCCGATTGCTGAGAGTCCATATTATAAAAATCTCAGAAAAGGAAGAGTGAATTGGATGGTATCAGTGTTGCACTGCAGGGTGCAGGATACATCCAAAGGAAAACTTAACAAAAGATGAAATAGAATTAATCTGAAAGAGGTCTGATGTGCTAATCAAAACTTTCGATCCTTCTTTGTTTTCCTTTATCTTTGCCCATTATGCAGAGCATAGAATATCCTATGCCTACTATGCAGTGAGAATTTTTAAAAAGCAGTTTTTAGGAAAATTGGGATGCTGTAGGTGTTGAAGATGTAGAAACATAGAACTTTATACAACATTGTAATGAACAATGTACTCTTCTTTGTAGTCTTTATTCAGATAACTATATAAGTTCCTTCAAAGATTGTACCTCAGAAACTTTCTAGAGCTCAGATCTAGGAGCTGATGCTCGCATGCCTCCCCGTGAGAAGGAATCTTTGCTTTGTATAAATATTGGAAAGGATGAAACAGCATTGTGCTAAACTGACAGGCAGCAGTTTTTCTGGGTCTCACAAAGCATTCTTTCTTAATTCTAATATTCTGGTAGGGCTTCTCTTCCTGGTAAAGTATCATGTTTACAGTTTGGGGTTGCCTGCTGAGTAATCTCTATTGCTAGAAATCAAAGTGGCCTGAACAGTACAGAGTACGTTTTACGAACTAATGCTACTGCATCAGTTCCAGCTGCTCCATAACACAGAGAGCCTAACTATAATTATCCAGATCTCAGTAACTTCCAAGTTAGACTACTACAATTCATAAGGGGGTGCCTTTGAAAACTACCCAGAAATTACAGTTCTTTTCTTTTATTTTTTTTTTATTATTTATTTGTATCCCGCCTCTCCATATGGATCGAGGCGGTGAACAACTTACAAATAGCATGTATTTTGATACATTTTTCTATACATGCCCCCAACAAGCTCGGTACTCATTTTACCGACCTGCGGAAGGATGGAAGGCTGAGTCAACCTTGGAGCCCGGCAGGATCGAACTCACAACCTTGTGGCTTGCAGTACTGGCATTTAACCACTGCACCACCAGGGCATTTTAAAATGCAGTCACTGTGTTATTAGCTGAGAGCAGGCCTTGGGGACACATCCTACCAGTGGTTAAAGAGCCCTATTGGCTCCTAGACTATTTTGGGACACAACACAAAATGTTAAATTCCTTTAAAGTTTTCCTGGCTATTTGAGAAAACATCTTCTCCCATAGCAGGCTTACATATTACACTGGGTTTTTTTCTCAGAGGCCCTCCTTCAAGTGCCTCTCCCATTTGAACTGAGGCAAATGGGTACGGTAGAGACGGCCTTTTGGGCTGTGATGCATTTCTTGTGTGACTCTGTCCCCAGGGAGGGCTGCTTATGCTAATATCTTTTAGGCACCAGGCAAAACCCCTTCCATTTTCCCTAGATGTTAAACTCAGATATATTTCCTGATTCTCCCTTTCCTCCCTATGGTTGTTATTTGTACTTTTATTACATTATTGCTATGCTTTTACTGTGTTTATTGTATTTTTATTAGTATAGAAGTATTATAAATAACAAAATAAAGCCAGTCTCATCTTCTGATATTCCCTAAAATCTACAATTTCAGAGTTGTCATGCTGCCTGGCATTAGGGATCTATAGATAGTCTGTATCAGCTAAGATTGGCTCTTGTACAGTAAACAACCTCAACTTCATATAGACCATCTAAGGTTAAAAACAGGGTGAACAAAGATTAAAACCTCTGGAAAGGGCCATAGAACACTTCTTTTTTACCTCAGTTAAATGGCCTGCTCTTGATCTGCAATTCAGCAGAAAGTTTTCCTGAGATTTCATTGGCCTCTGAGTAAGGTTTTAGTGTTGAGGTTGACTGCAAATGATCTCTGTTGGAAGTGTGACAAGCCACAGGCTAATTAAACCCATGTGTTCTGGCACTGCCCTGTCAGCTCGCCCGTCTGGGAAGAAGTGGGAGACTGCATAAACATTACCTTATCCACAGGATCTAACTCTTACCTTTAATCATTTAATATTTGGATACATATCATCCATCTGGGTACTCCCAAGGAAATGGAATGATTGGATTGCCAGGGCGGATTTAGTGGTTAAGAGAATTATCTGGATCCAACACTGGAAAGAAATGAATACCCTAAAATATTGAGAAGGGTTTTCAGAAATGTTAAATGTTGCCGGGAGTGGGGTGGGGGTTGAATTGCTTATAATTCACCTGATACATTCAGTTTTAAATGGTACCAGTTCCCCGAGCTTGTGAAAATCATCTCAAAAAAAAAAAAAAAAGAAAAGAAAAGAAAAAAGAAAAAAAAAGAAGACGGGGGGCTGGCTTTGATCATCAGTTTATTTCCTTTTCTAACCCTTTCCTTCCCTTCTCTTTTCTTCTTTCTCATTTTCTCATAACATTGTATCAGTTGAATACAATTCAAAGAAGGGAAAAGATTGGATGGATATATTTTAAAAGGAGGCATGATTGTGAATAGGAAATTGTGAAATGGGTATCTCTTCCAAAATTATCATGATTAATAGCTGCATTGTACAGAAGTGTTGTACAGAGTGGGACCCTCTTCTCTGTCTCTCCATTAGGATCAATACCTTGTATGAAAACATGGGAGAGGGACTTCTGAGCTTCAGACCCCAGTTCTGGAATGCCTTTACCTTGGGGACCCAATTGGCATCAGTGCTGACTGCAACTTAAAAATATGGCTACTTGCTAAAGTCTTTGGGGCAAACTGATTCAGTCCAAAATGTTTATGCACATGGCTTTAAAACTGTTTTAACCTTTTAATCCTGTTTTAACTTATTAATATCTCAGACTGCTTGAACTATTGGAAAGAGTCAGTGATATGGGCCTATCTAGTCAGTCTCTCATTCATGATACTTGCTATAACAAATACCACTAATTACTATCAACCTCCTGCTATTATTGAATAGCACCTCTTTGGTCACTGTCAAAGCTGTCCTTTATTATGACTGAGTAGGTGAAGGGAAATGATCTTAGTTCCTGCTTTCCATAGTTTTTCTGCACAGATCTTTCTGCTTCAGGCAAGGAGGAACCAATAGTAGGTATTGAATTTCCCACATAGCATAGCACTACAACAGGACTTTATAGCCACTAGAAAGCTTGCTTCATTTGCAGTTTAAAAAAAACCAATATTTTCAAACACTCCCTTGAAGGAGAAAGACTCACAGGCAATTGAAGAGGCTGAGAGTGACTCCAGTTTTCTCCTCCTGGAAAATTAAGTGTAAAATGAGTTAAATTCCGCCTCCAAGTCTGAACAGGAGAAAGCAAAGGCAACCTGCTAGCTGGTCACAGCTGCGTGATTTGGCAGAGGCTTCACCAATTGATGTATACCCCTAAAGGCACAGGAAACGTCAGCACACCGCTGTATGTACACAAATCAAACCCATCCATTGAAGAAGGGTTAAACTTGCTTACTGAGTCCTGGGAATACAATGAGCAATTTCAGCACCTCATTCATTCCTAGCAGATTTCAGCTCTTCTTTCATTCCTGCTTCATTTTCTATTGCTGTTCTGGCACATCCTTTGAGAGAGAAAAGAGAGAGAAGATGATTCAGGAGGAAGCTCATTAGAATCCTTCCCTCACCCAGCCCTTTCATCTTTCACTTTTTCTTATCTATTACTCTCCAAACTGGCCAAGAAACAAAGGTTTGTGTGTCTGTGACTGGTAGTGTTCCTTCATTGTCTCTTTTCCTTAAAATTATGATTAATTAGCATTTAATAGCCAGCATGACAATTTAATAAACTAGTTTGTTTGTTGCTTGCATTTGCCCTACTGTTTAATTTCATGTTTTTCTGCAGCTTATCCAATAGTCTCTCCAATTTATATCTAAAACAAGCCCTAGTTCTCATAATGAAAGATGAGCTTCCTTGAAGAGAAACAGTGTTAATATGAACTCAGTAGTTTCTTAATCATTCCTGGAGAGTGTACATACTGAGGAAAACAATACACAGAATGTACCCCCCCCACTTTCATTATCCAGACAACTGATTACAAGAGTATGCCATCTCTCTTTCTATATAAGTATTGCTTTCCTAGAATACCTCTCTCCAAGAGCATTAAATACAGTTATATCACTGTATGATACCCTTCATTTCTGCTCTAGTTGAGAAAGATTGAATAGTTCTTTTCTTGACGTGTAGAATCTTGGTAGGATTCAATAAAAGAAAGTTTCTTGGAAGGAGATTGTCTGATTTCTAGTTGTTATGAGATAGTATGGCCAAATATAAAAATCTGAATATCTACAAGCAGAAATGATAGCTTCTTCTTTAAATCCACAGCAGATAGTAAACTCATCCTAGCCTCTGCCCTCTTGACTTTCTTACTCCTTTGCTTGTTTGATCCATAGGCTCCTTCTCTCTCTGTCCATCAATAGCTCATAAACCTTGCCAATACTACTTGCCTTTTTCCCACCCACCAGTCAACCTCTTCCTCCAGGAAATATAATATGAAGCCTGAATCCAATTACTGGTCTCACTAAGGTAGACCATTGAATCAACTGCTGAATGGGAATCACCACATACTTAAATCCCATTGATTCGGGGTCTCTTCTCTGGATTTAGGCCTGGAGAGAATATTTGCCATTTTCAACTTCCTAGCTGAAAAATGGGTTTTCAGACAGGAAGAACTAATACTGGTAGCATAAGCTTTCATAGACTGATTCTATTGATGAAGTAGACTCAGTTTGCAAAAATTTATTCTACATCCTTCTTTCTCTCAGTCTCAAAGATGGTACAATATCCCTTTGCATACTGATCCAGACTAATACTGCTGTATCTTTGAATTGTACCAGACAGGAAGACTAACACAGTGACAAGTGACAATGATTAACACAGTGACAATCCACACATGTCGATTCTTTGTTCCTTTTTCCAAAAAACATTATTTCTACTGGAGTTTTTGTGTGTGTGCGTGTGCAAAAAGCAGCAATCTTAGGCTGCAATCCTGTGGTTCTTTGGGATTTACTTCTAGTTAGAAAGGCAGTGTAGTGTTGGACCACAACCTGGGAGACCAGAGTTTGAGTCCCCGATTGGCCATGGAAACCCACTGGATGACCTTGGGTGCATCACACTCAGCCCCAGAAAACCTCATGATAGAGTCACCTTAGGGTCACTGCAAGTTGGAAAGGCAAACAACAAGAAGACTTGCATTGTTTTGAGTGGCACATCTATTAAAGATAATAGGAAAGAACAGTGATGATGTTGAGGTTAAAAGTCTACACAGACCAGTCAACATTTCCTTCAAAACAAAAATGATTGCAAGGTATATATCAGGACCTGAGATAAGGAAAGCATCATGTTAGAATATCTAGCACTGATGTTTACATTGACGTTGTTTCTTAATGTGAACCAGGCAGGAAAAGAGTGCTGATATGAGAACAGATAAGGATTTGGGCTGTGCTAACAGTAAGTGTGAGGAAAAACAGGACTCCGCACTGCAACCTTTCATCAGTACTCACTAATTAAACTCAACATTGTTGGACGTTAATGTGAAGTATACTGAGTTTATACCTTGGGATTATCACACTTTGCTTACCTGTTCTAAATGTGTTGTTGCTGGACAGAAGTTACCTTTTACTGAACTCCAGATGTTTAGTACACATCTGTGCCTCTTTTGGTAGCCAGTTTTTTTAGCCTGATGGATTTATTAAATAGTCAAATTTTCAGACTGCATATGCTTGAGCAGTCAAGAGATACTGCATTTTCACCAAATGCAGATGGTTAGTTTGATCCCCTTAGCCTTTCAAAAATACATCTCTATAATGAGAATGTCAAAATACATTGATGATTGTTGCAAACTTCTGTGAACTGACAGAGTGGAAAATGTATTAGCTACATCTGGGAGAAAAGAAGTAAAAGTCCAAAGCAATGCTTGAGAAGAATGTTTGGAAGAGAGATCAGAGTATCTCAGTGTGTAGTGAGGATAAAATGGGTATGACTGTTTTTTATTTCTAACTTTCTTTTAAATTTGATTGACCTGCCTTTGTTTGGGCCATATTTGTGATTTTGAAAAAAAAATGAACACAAATGTACATTATTATAGTTTAGGCACGGTGGTTCTGAATTAAACCACAAAGTTCAACACAAATCATGGGAAAAACTTCTAAAAACTGGTACATAATGTTAAAATTACAAGACCACCCACCTTTGTTTGTAGTCTTCAGGGGATGAAAAATATCTTTAAAATACTACAGTTTGGAAAGTTGATGGTATGGAATTCAAAGAAGACAAGATCCATCCCAGCTCAGTTAAGTAGCCTGCTATCTGGAGCAAGGATTCAAAGTACATCAATTCCTTCTCCTTATATATGTTGTGTTAAAAGACCATACAAAGCTGTAAGAGAAATATGATCATAATACTTTCAGGCAGTATTCCAAAGACTAAGAAGCAAACATGAATCCAGGTTATATTAGTTAAAGAGTCACAGTATTTGGATGGCAAGTTTCAATTTCATAAGAAATAAATTCTAGGAGACTGTATATATTGGTGCTGTATGTACATACTATCTTCCTTGCTTGTGATTCACCCTGTCTCATACATTCTATAAATTTTTATGCACATACTGTGTTCAGTGAACTGTTCAGAGAACTCTGATACACCAGCTAGTTCAGCCTAAACATACAGACTTGACCTGTCCTTTACAAGTAAATACAGTTGGCTTTCAGTAGGCAAACTAGGGTTAGGAACCCTAAACCCCTGCAAAAGTGGAAAAATTGCAAATATCAAAATGTATGTATGTGTGTCTGTGGGAAGGGGACCAAGGTATCGTGGGGAGAGTGGGCACCCAGGGTTCAAACTAGGTCAGAGAAAGGAAAGTGAAAGGGTGTGGGGTTGGCAAGCTGACCCTATACTTCCTCTCTTTTGCCCATCTCCTTCCTTGGGTGTGGGGGGATATTGAGAGAGGGTTTGTGGTGCTGAGAAAGTGGACTGTAAGCCAGCTAGTTAGGCAGCAGCTGGTGGAGGAAGAAGAGGACCAGAGGTGAGTTTTTAAAGGACCGTGTGGCCTGAACAGAGCTGCTGAGAAGGAAGGTTCCCTTGGAAAAGAAGCACTTGAGGAAGGGGAGACAAGGGTTGGAGAAACTCACGAATAATCAAATCCATGAAAGGAAACCCACAAGTGTGAGGGGCCAACTATACAACCATTTTTCAATTTCTAAAGCACCAAGCAGAAGTATACATCTACATGTGATGGATGAACTTGTTGAAATAAATCCCCTGGAAAGGAAAAGAAACTGTTACCTAATAGTGACTTTCAAAGTGCACTGCCAAAATGGAGACAGCAGCAAAACAAGATCAAAGAAACAATTACAAAAAGACATTTTGCAAGCTAGGTAATCATTTTGGAAAAGTTTTAGACTGATTTATTTTATAACCACACACTCCAACCTTCAGTATGAGTATACCTAGTAATGGCCAAATGTAATTGATTTTTGAAGAGAAAGAGTTATGAGAGAAAGCTAGTTACTGAAATTCCCAAATACCTGCAGGATTAGAATGGAAAACAAAAGGGGAAACTCAAGCTCAGGCTGCATTCCTATGCATCAATTTGGGAGTAACTCTCACTGAACTCAGTGGGATGTTTCAGTCAGGCTTAATACAGAATTGGACTGTGAAACTTTCACAAATATCTTCCTGTAAGATTAAGGAAGATAGCCAAGAATAATCATTTCATATTAATTTCAAATAACAAGGTTATGTTTATTGTATCTCCAGCAAATGCATCTGGATTTACTAGGCTGTTCTTTTTATAATCTAAGAAGACACATGAAATATGGCATTATTTAGAGTCCAGCACTTGTGTCCAACAGCTGCAGTAGAAGGAGGCAAAAGGGGTGAACCCTCTGGACACTTTGACGTTAATTCTGTTGCTGAGGCACTTCTTGCTACATACAAGACAAAAACAGATGAAGAGAAAAGCCTGAGAATGATCCAGAGTAGCACTCATTATTAACTAAAACACAAGCAGGAAGTACAAGTTTTCCTTTGTCATAAGTTTTCTTCCAGCTGTCTGTTCTTCCCACAGCTACCCCCATTCAATTAAAGTAACAAATAAACCAACTGCCTGCTATTCCCTTTTCTAATTATGTAACTATTCATTCCGGCAGAAAAGAAAATCTGCCCTGAAGTACACTATGCATATTATCTTTTTTTGCACTATTTACTGGTATTTTGCAGTTTTTATTGGTATTTAGTTAAATAAATGGTTTAGCTGAATAACTAAATAATCCATGTCTTACTGAATTTACTTGAAATGTCTTCAGAAGATTTGAGGATGTTAGTCTTCCTTTTGTGCACATGTCCTTTATGTATCAACATATTCCATACCTCCAAAGTTGCACAGGTAAAAATACAGGCATATTTATGTAGCTGTCACACCCCTGTTTTTACATTTTGGATATATTGGAACACAACATTCCACATGGCTAGAGTCCTTTTCTTCCTTCGATATACCACGTTAATTTACTATAAGATCAGTCTGATTTGGCTTCAAAAGTAGATTCTAGTTGACTATTTTAAAACCTAATAGAATGTGTAATTTTACAGAGGATTTGGATTTTATGGTATTGCCAGAACCCAAACACAAATTCAGCCACACTTATCATCTAGACAGTTATTCCACTGTGTGGGGTATATGTGTGAGAGAAGAAAGCTGTGCTATGATACCTTGCATCTATAAATATGCAGGTACAAGAGTCAAGATGCAGTGACTTTTCACTTAAATCAAACTATACATCATGGTAAAGGTTCAGATTGTGAGAGAAAGATATACAGTATATGATATCATATTCTATATATGATATACAGAATGGTTGGTGAATGCAAAACCTTCTCCATTTCCCCTTTTACTTCTCTGCTACATCTCCCAGATCCTCCCTATTCTCTAGCCCTAATACAGGTAAGTGATCCTGTTTGGGAGAAAATGTCTCGATGAGAAGAAAGAGAGTGAGAAGACTTAGTCTCCCAATCTGCCTGCTGCTGTTGCATTTTCAATTATAATTAAATGTGATAATGACCTGCATTAAGATATGGGTCTACTGTTTTGTTTGGACCTCAGAGATAAAAATCTGAAGAAGCTTAGAATTGAGGAACTTGGATGTGCATGCACACTGGTTGTTAACAAACTTATAAAAGGAATCTTCAACATCTTCCCTAAGGTTAAAATGGAAAAATGTTTTCCCAGGGGCAGGTACCAAAAAACTAAGCTGCCTTTCTTAAATACTAACAGTTGGAGTATATATAATGCATATTTACATCCTTTTTGTTCATTCCATTTTGTTCATCTGATATTTTGCTAATATTTTTGTGGTTCTGCAAATTGCATGTTAGAATCTATAGACAATGTTAAAATTCTGTAGTTAGACATAGTAGGCCTGAGATATTCATGTTGCATATTTCTGTCCAACATATTTTATTTCAGTTTATTTCTATTCAGTCTTCTCAGTGCTGTAGGTGTTGTCACTGGAGCATTTTCTCTGTCTCTAGAGCAAAAGCTGTGATGCAGCAAAGGGAGATCATGGTGGCCATTTTGGAGTAGCTCTGCTTCTAACTATAATGCAGCTATGTACAGGTTGATAATTCAAAAGATTCTTTCTCCTCCACCAGCTTCTTTACTGAGCTTCATTTTTTTTAGAACCTCTCCACTCTGACTGAAAAACTTTGTGGTTTGGCAGCAAGAGGTGTTGTGTGAAAAATACCTTGCGTACAATATCTTCTTTACTCAGACAGTACTTTGCTGGCTCTCTTGTTTCTTTTAGCTGTAATTGAATGTACAGTTAACATAACATACAGGTTACTTACAGAGGAAACTTGGTGGTAAGTATATCTGAATCATAATAAACACATGGTTGACATTTAGGGCTAAGGCTCCTTATTTTTCCCCTCTCAAACAAGCATTTAATCCATTTCTTTAAGAGCTGAGAATATTTGTATGGAGGAATATATTGTCTAGTTATAAAAGTTAAATTATGAATCATTGAAAGGAAAGGGGAATTGTATTGAACTGCTTCTCACAGCATTCTTCACCATTGGCTCTGCTAGGTAGCGCTTCTGGGAAGTACAAGAGCAGTTCCCTTCCTGCTTTAAAAGTTTAGTGTCCAAGATTTTGTGGAGAATGGATGGACACAAGAGAATATAGAATTCTCATGTGGGTAACAATAACTGAATAGCCTATCATTGCAAAGGCTTCTTTTGCTGGGTTTTATTTTCTTGGATTGTTTTTGAAGTCTTGTACAGCTCTAGTCCCAATCTAAGGAAACTTTATGCTATATAGTACTACCTGATCTAGAAATATCCTACTTCTTGTTAAGTTTCCGATTTGCACTGCTTACTGCTTAAAATTTTTTAATTGAAGCATATAAAGCACATAAACCAGACAAAATAGACTGGTTTAAATTATGGCTTTAATATCGCTCTGTCAGTGCATCAGAAGAAGTGGACTAATATCCACAAAACCTCATGTTAAAATAAATCCGTCTCCAAAAGTGATGCTAGATTCATTGTGCCACTCCCATCCTTTCTCTTTTTTAAAGGTTATGCTGTTATGGCTTTAAAAAAAAAAAGCAATGTTGTATTTAAAACTCAGAGCCAGCACAGAATAGTGGTTTGAGCATTGGACTGTGACTCTGGAAACCAGGGTTTAAATCCCTGCTGGATGACCTTGAGCAAGTCACACTCTCTCAGCCTCAGAGGAAAGCAAATGCAAACCCCCGTCTGAATAAATCTTGCCAACAAAACCCTGTGATCGTTCGCTTTAAGGTCTCCATAAGTTGGCAATCACTTGAAGGCACCCAACAACAGTATCCACTGCCCCGCTTCTCTCTCACACACACGTGCACACACACCTGTCCCTCTGGTCCAGCCTGGTTTGTTTATTTGTTTGTTTTTGCTACCAATCTCTACTGTGCTTCTGTTGGTATCTCCCTTGCCCCCCCCGCCACATCTTGCACCCCTGTTGTTTTACTTCATGCTTCTTCCCCATGCCTGTGCCTGTTCATTGTTTTTGTAACTGTGCGCTTCCTGAATAAAGAGTTTCAGCACAACCTGGAGCCAGACGTTTGAGCTTGAATAAACATTTTTCATGACTGACTTTGGCCTGTTCACTCCTATCACGATGCAGGGAGTTAGACTGGATGAAAGCTTTCAGCCCTGTGATTTAATGAGGATCATCCTTAAGGGACTCCCACCCCCACCCCCAGAAGGCTTGACCTTTTATATCAAACAGAAGTTCCATTTCCCTCCAGAACTGCTTGTATGATAATTCAAGTAATACTGATTGGTTGTTGTGTTTCAATTTATACATACCTGAGCCATTATAAAAATATAGCTTTTCTTTATATAAATTAGTATCCAGGTAATAACCACTAAAAGCTTATTTATTGCTTTATTCTTTACTTAATTTATATCCCACTTTGCTTCCAAAATGGGTCCCAAGGTGACTTACAATATACGTTAAACAAAGTTGCTAAACAGTGATTAAAAATGAAAAACTAACCCATTAAAGCACTAATCTCAATTGAAAACACATCCAGTACATATTACCTATTTAAAAAATACAGCACACCCATTGAACTTCCTTCTGACCTAACCATTTGAAGGTTGAAGGCCTCTTTAAATAAGGTATTTGCCTGCCAGGAAAAAGAGAGCAGAAAAAGGACTCAAAGGAGCCTCCTTTGGGAGAGAGTTCCATAGCCTAGGAGCAGCGACTGAGAAGACTCTCATGTCCTCACCAGATATGGGCTTAGGGATGAGAGAAAGCCCTCCCCTGAAAATCCCCTGAAGATCATAAGACTCATACAGGCTCCCATGAAGAGAAATATAATACTGATCCAAAATGTAGGAACATGTTTCGTAGATGCTACCCATCCCACGAAGTATATTCACCCTTGCCCATTTGTTCAGAAAGGGATTGAAACTGATCCTGTTAGCTAAAAAGAAATGGAGATATGCAGGTATTCATCTTGACATAGGTCTCTATCCACAGACTGCTTCCATTAGTAAATGTGTAAACATCTGGCCACAACTGGATCGAGATTATTTGTGAACAGCACTAATAGGCCACAAAACCACCAGAACATCAAGATGGGGATTGTTGGCCCGATTGCTTCCCCCGCCGCCAACTTCATAAGGGCAACAGAAGGTCTTTTTTTTTTTAACTTAATCATGTCATGTAGTCAAGTCTGATACCAAAAAATTCACTACATGATTCTTGATTCTCATCACATCACACAGTGAAGAAGCCTTCAAACAGCAGCAGATTCAAGAAACAATGACTTTGTGTGACACATAAACTGTATATTCTCTTCCTCGCCTCCTCCCTTTTTTAACACGAAAGATTCCAAGTTGGCAAAAGAAAATGATATCTCTCAAGTTTCGTATCTAGAATATCCAACTGTAGTATTTGAATAGCCTGTCAAATTCTTTTCCCATGAACCTTCTTTTTAGATTTTATATGCAGAGATTTCCAATGCTTGCCCCTCTCTGCTGCTTCCCTTTATGTAATGCAAAATATGTAAATGCGTTTTTTAAAAAACTGTGCAGAAGAAAGGCCTTTCTACAGAAAATAGTTTTGTCAAATGAAAATTGATTACAGTATTTTCTTTGGGTTGAGCCAAAGAATAGTACTTAAGGAAACACAAAACTGGAGCAATTTCTTATCTTCTGGTAGAGGCTGAAAGGAAGAAGATCCTTATATAGTTTTAACTAATATTGATTCTTTTCCCTCTATCTAATTTATCCAGCGGAAAGCCAAAGATAGTGTCATGGGCCACTCATAGGGGGCATCCACTACCACTGATGAACAACTGGATTTCTGTTTTGAAGCTTTGTGAATGTTTTGTTTATATAATTAAATTGTTTTTATTAACTTCCATCAAGTGGACTTTGACTTATGGCAGTCCTATGGATGAGAGACCTCCAAGTCACCTGTCCTTAACTTCCCTGTTCAAGTCTTGCAGATTCAGGGACGTGTCTTCCTTGATTGAGTTTATCCGTCTGTAATGAGGCCTTCCTCTCTTCTTGCTGCCTTCTACCTTCCCAAGCATTATTGTCTTTTCTAGTGAGTCATGTCTTCTCATGAATACAGCCAAAGTATAATAGCCTCAGTTTAGTCATCTTGGCTTCTAGGGAGAGTTCAGGCTTGAATTGTTCTAGGACCCATTCATTTGTCTTTTTGACAGTCTAGAGTATCCAAAGAACTCTTCTCCAGCACCACATTTCAAAGGACTTGATTTTCTCCATATTAGCTTTCTTCACTGTCCAGCTTTCACAACCATACACAGAAGTTGGAAATACAATGGCATGGATCGTCCTAACTTTAATATTCAATTATATATCTTGACACTTCAGGATCTTGTCTAATTTCTTCATAGGTGCCCTTCCAAATCCTAGTCTTCTGATTTTTTGAGTGCATTCTCCATTCTGATTTCTTCGGTAACTGTTCCAATCCTTTTCTGTTTTCTGCCAGTAGCATGGTGACATCTGCATATCTTAAACTGTTTATCTTCCCTCCTTTAATTTTAATGTCTCTTTCCTCCAGGTTTAATTCTGCTTTATGTATGAAAATTTCAGCATACAAGTTAAACAGACAGGGTGATAAAATACAGCGTTGCCTGACCCACTTGCCAATTGGAAACCATTCTGTTTCTCCATATTCTGTTTTAATAGTTGGCTTTTTTGCTTTGTGTGAAAAGTAAGCAAACTTTAATTAATTCTTTATAGTAGAAAATCATATTATCCAAATGAGGTGAATTATCTAGCCCAGCAATTCTTAACCTGGAGGCCAGAGACCCCTGGAGATCTGTGGATCCCTGCTGTTGGACAGCAGCAGCACCAGTAGGAATGTGGCAGGGGGAGGGTTGCGGGTATGGAAACTGCTCCCTTGTTTGCAGGCAAGGGAGCAATTTGGGAACGTACACACATACCCCTGCTGACGCATCCCTGAGAAAGGGGACATGGCAGCAGGTGTATATGCACACCCCACCCGTGACTCTAGAGACCAAGGTTTGAATCCCCATTTGGCCATGGAAACCACTAGGTAACCTCAGGCAAGTCACATTCTCTCAGCCTCAGAGAAAAGCAAAGGCAACAAATCTTGAAAGGAAAACTCTCATGATAGGGTTGCCTTAGGGTCGCCATAAGTCAGTTTTCAAAGGGGAAAGACATGATGGCTAGAAAGAACCTCTCCCTGTCAGTGGCACTTTGTTGGTGGTGCCTTCAAGTCATTTCTGACATATGACAATCCTAAAGTGATATCACATGGGGTTTTTTGGCAAGGTTTGTTCAGAGAGGTTTTGCTTTTGCCTTCCTCTGAGGCTAAGAGAATGTGACTTGCCCAAGTCACCCAGTTTTTGAACAGGGATTTGAATCCTAGTGCCCAGAAGCCATAAATAAATAAATGGATATTTAAATAAATATCTAAATATTTAAATCTAAATTTAAATATTTACATCTTGAGTTAAGTCTTGGAGGTCCCTGGCAGCAAATTTTATGATTGTGGTAAAGAAGAGGTTAAGAACCACTGATCTAACCTGAAGGTATTTCTCCTGGTGTGGTAGACTTTGCCCTTGCACCAAACTTCTGCCATTCTGATAGCCATGTGGCAGAGAAAATAGCCTGTAGTGCTTATTATTATTACAGACATTATTAAATTTCTAATAAAGATAGCTGAGGTAATATGTGTATTTCCAGATGCAGTTAACTTTCCTCTCCTTTTCCAAGTGTTTCATTATGATTTCCATGTACTCATGCCACTATTGGAAAAACTGTAGTAGAACAAGGGAGACTGATGTGATAGGATACAAGCCAAGAGAAAAGAACAGAAGTCCTGAAAAGCAGTCCAGATGTTCTTACATGTTTCTGTAATACTACATTTTCAGAGTAGTTTACAAACCGTGATATTGTCATACACTTTGGCTACAGTCTTAAACCTACTTGCTTGGAATCAAGTCTCACTGAACATGATGGAACTTATGTCTGAGAAAACACATATGTTAAAATATTTGTAAACCATTGCAGTATAGCACCCAAAGGAGCCCCTAGTTCAGAGATGTTGCCATTTAAGTATGACTCCATACTTTCATCCTGCTATCTCACACTGGCCAGGAAAGACTAGAGATTCCCTTGAACACAGCAGTGAACCAAACCAGACTTTTTGTTATCCTTTTCTTCTTTTTCATCCACAAGGAAACTAGTGTTAGGTCAGATTTCATTTTAAACTGGTTGAATGTACTAATCTCTACCATATAGATCTGTGCTCAGGGCAGTACTTGTTCAGTGAACTGTTAAGAGATTGCATCTGTCTTTTTCATACTTGAGAATCTGTTTGCCAAACAACTGGATTTTTTCTAGTTCGAAGTCAATTAGTCCTTCTGTTTTGTATCTTGTAGCACTTCCCAAGACACAGCTGTTACAATAATTCAGCAATATACACTGTTGGGTGCTTTGGTTTTTTTTCAGTAGGGGGGAGTATGGGGAGTTTTACTGTTATTGCCTAACAGCAGTGTATGTCATGTGTCCTCTTTGCACAATGGGACCCATAATACTTAACATTAACATTATGTAATTATCATTGTTAGAAAAGTGGGGAAAAAGAGGTTTCTGAATGCATTTGGCATGCTTTTCTTTGGAACAAAATAGCAGAATGTGCATAGTGTAGAAGATTAATCCTGGGCATCAATCATCCATTACCTGAGTTTCTTCAGTTTGTTTAAAGTCTCTGAGATAAACTTTCTATTCCTACTTGGGCTTAAAAATACCTAAAAAGAAATCTCAAGTTTGATGCAGTGCATCTTGATGTCAGTTATGCGAAGAACTGTATGCCTTGAAAGATTTGTTGCATTATCAGTACTTCAATAAAACCCCTTAAAACCCCACCTATTTTTTAGTTGTCAGAGTAGATCCATAGTTAAACCAGTTTCTGGGTTAAATTGAGGATCAGTACATGGTAATATTCAAGCAGGCCCAGAGAGATTGAGGTCCCCCTCACACAGCCCTCCTCCACAATAGGTTTAGAAGTGGGGTGAGAAAGGGCAGTCCATGGGGGGGAGGTGGCTTTCAGGCCAGGTTTTTAATTTTTTTCTAACCATTTTTTTTACAACTAAAAATGCTCTAGTAAAATAAAGACTTTGTCCCACAAATATGGCAAAAGTGACACTCCCTTTCTAGGGTACCTGGCAGGATATTTTTAGTCAAAACATTTTTGAGAAAAATTAAAAAGTTTGTTAAAAACTCTGAGGATGAGTGTATTGGGGTAGAGCCTCCAAGGTCCTGGAGGAAGGCAACCCAGCCTCCAGCCTCTAGCCATTGCCTACTTTGGGCCATGTTCAAATGATACACCAAAGTTCTAGAAAAGCTCTAGCTTATCATTCACAGGCTCATCCTTCTGTCACTGGAAGCAGGTTCAGTAATCAGAAAATCACCAGAAGGAATTAATTAGTATTATGTCCATATCGAAACTCCTGGTTTGTCCTTCCTCTGACAAGGTAGACTTGTGATTCCTGGCTTATTTGAGAGCAAAAAGTCAGACATTAGGTTTAGATGCAACACTAAAGTTCTGCTAAGAACCTGATTACTGAAGTTGTTTCTGCAGGTCAAAGAAGTCAAGCAGGAAAAATCAAGTAATGTGCACAGCATGCTTGTTTGTTAACAATAAGTCAGTATTGTCCAGAATTCTAGATTCTTGTTTCATTAAAACAGAGTGCATGTTTTGAGAATAATTTCTGTCTTGATAATTCCTCCTGCCCATCACATTTTAACTCAGAGCAATGTCTCTTTAAACAGAGATAAATTAGAAAAGTGGACAGTGAAGACTAGAACTTCGATCCTTTCATCCATAACACTAAAAATGCAATATGATCATAATATACACTTGTTCTAAAGACATGAAGAATATGGAAATTGTGAATCATTCAGTAATTGGCCATTTGTTTCAAATAACAAGCCTTTGTGACAGACCTTTTTCCATTTCAATGTTAAACGTTCCTGACTGATGCACACAAAGAGGGGATATTTGGCTCAGTAGACTAACATGTTGCTATCACCTCTGTTTTTCCTCTATATGAGGAAAGCACACTTCTGCCCTGAGGAGCTGCTTTTACATAGGAAGTTGATATTTACTACCAGCAGTATTGCTACGTACTAAATGTAATGTTAAATTAACACATACAGAAAAAGAGAGAGAGAGAGTGAGTGTACATTATGGAATACTGTCTTTTTATTTACTTTTTTTTCCTAGTATTTTTAGGCCTTAAGCACTATGGAAATTGAAAAGTATTTCTGTCTAATTGCCACCAATTATAGAAGGAAGACAAGCTCTTGTGTGGGTTATCTGTGTGTTAGAGTGGGTGGGGAGGATTATTTCATTTCCTCTTTACTGTACAAAACAGGCACCCTTTGTGGCATGAGAACCAAATGGAGGTTTCCACCTCTCCCCCACAATTTTTCATCTCCTGTTTTAAGTCATGCTCAGCCCCCACCATCACTCTCCTCTTGCTGTTAACAAATGGGCTACATTATTCACTCAGCCTTTCAGTGCATGCCACCCTGCCAACAAGTGTGTGTAGCCACTCTGTCTGCTTTGGAAAACCCCATATGCAGCCACAACTACAACAATTCCCTTATTGATCCAGTGCTTGTTGGTTAATCCCCCATAAAGTATGGGAATCCAAGCCTCTTCCACATCTGCTTGCATAACTGCGGGGAGAAAACCAGCCCTTCGAAGCATTTGACGTGAAATGCGAAATACTACCGATAGGGGAATTGCAAGGGGAAAGAGTCTTCAATTGTTGTGCTGTGGAAGGTCATGAGACCTTTTGAGTTATCTGTCCCTTCCTCCTCTTATCCCTCTTCATCCCCTTTCAGGTCAGTGGGATCAGGTTTACGTTAACAAACCATGAGGCTTATCAAATAAATGCAGCAGCAGCAGGTGTTTGAATCTGGCTGTCTCCACAGACCAGGCCTAACAAGGTTGACATTGTGGCTAAGGCCAAGGTAATACAGTAATTACTCCTTTCTGGGTACGGAGCCCCCAAGAGATTTCTGGGAACAAGTTAGAAAAACAAACATTGCCAAGAGCAGGATTAAAAAAAGAAAGAAAAAAGAACAGTAGTCCTCTCTGTGCCAGAGTGTGAAGACAAGGGTTTCCAGTGCAGTATTCAGAACAGTACCCAGTTTCTCTTGAACATGTCTCATATTACAGAGGAAAGAGATTGTGAGAGAAAAGCAGTATGTTTGTGTCTGGGTGTTCACATCTGGAGGGGCAGCTTATTTTGGCTCTGGCCAGCATGTGGGAAGGCAGCTGTTTACTTAAGACACTAATAAGTGCCAGAAGAAAAATATGAGGGGGGGAATAGGAGGGAGGGGCTGTTGATGTAGAGTTAAAAGTTTTCTAATTATATCATATGGTTCAGTTTGTTTAACAGTTAAGAACTGTATAGCGTTCTTGTTGTTTGTTGTTTACCGTATTGTTATACCTAGCTATTACAAATTGGGGGAATATTTGTAGTTGCTGTTATTGTGTTAAAAGGAACTGTTGATAATGCTACAGCGCTACAGCTGGTGCTCCCAGTAGGTCCCCTTTCTGAGAAGATCAGCTTCACCCCCACCATTGTCACCATACTGCATACTTGTATATCTGCTCCCTCTTGGCCTAACTCACACAAGCAATGAGAGGGAGCAAGTCCAAGACAAATAGAGGATGCTGCTTTGTCTGTGTCACTGCTTCTGTGCTCAAAGAGTATAGACAAACAGGCAGTAAGGCGGGTTTACCACTTACAGTCTTTTCCTGGACAAAGATAATTTATCCCGCAGGAATCCATGTACCCGTCCCATCCCAATTAGACTACTGCAATGCATTTTACATAGAGCTGCCCTTGACGATACTGCCAAAGCTACAGCTAGTGTTAAATGCAGCAGCAACTAGACCACTGACTGGAGCACCATTCAGAAACCATATAACACTGATTTTAAAGAAACTGTACTGGCTGCCAGTATGGTTCTGCTCCTTATTAAAAATGCTGGTGATAACATCTGACTGGTCTTCTGTCATCTCACCTTAGATTATTTTTTTGGCCTTTTGTTTTGATCATGTTACCCCACTTTTTATATCTCTTCACAGGCTACAAGTATAAGCTTCTTATTTTAACTTTCAGAGCCATACACAACCTAACTCTTTCCTTTCAGCCTTATTTCTTTTTAGCAGCCTGATCAAGATCTGCTTTCTAGGAACTCCAGGTTTCTCATCTAACTAAAGCTCGACTTCGTCCTTTTTCACTCACTGCTCTATATCCTTGGAATTCCCTCCCTGAACATTTGCAGACTGTTCTTTTCCTCATTATTTTTAAATCTCATAGATTACTGTATACTTTGATTATATGTATTTGTCAGTTTACTTTATATTATATTGTATTTTTGTATTTTGTCTGGATAATTTGTTTGACAATTACGGTTTTACATTTTTATTATTTATTTTTTATTATACCTTTCTCTCTTCTTCCCTTCTTTCTGTGTGTGCACACATGAGTGTATACATATATTTTAGTTTGTATGCCTTTGACAGGATCTACTCTTTTTGGTGGTTTTACTTGTAAAGCACCATGTACATCAGTGGTGCTACACAAACTACAACAATGATAATGCGTTTTAAAATATAAAAATTCATTTTACTATATGCTGCTCTCAGATCCTTGGAGATCTAAATATTTCTTTAAATAAGAGCAAGAAGGAAAAGCGGGAGGGCTAGGAGCTTGAGGATTAGGCAGCTTGGGCTCTGCAGTCACCTGGCAGGTCCCTGATTATGCTGATAGCAACCCTGTTCTTTACCACTTGCTGAAAGAAATCTCATTCTAGTTGTGTTTTGGCACTGACCCAGCTGAAAGCCTGGAGGCCAGCCTCTCTTGCTGTCCCAAACCATCTTGAACTACATTTCTTCTCATACCTATTTTCTCTGCTGTTCAAGGCTAATGGGAATTGTAGGCCAGAAACATCTGGAGGGTCACTGTTGCCCACACCATGATACAAATTCAGTGTATTAGGATGGTGAACCCTTTGGAAAGGCCATTTTTCTATCTCTTGCTGTGATCAAACAAATTGCGTAAGTACGAAACAGAGATAAATGCAGATCATTTACAGTTCCAGCAGAGATGATAGGTATGGAACAGTTTATCTACTAAAAGGTATCTGTAAAATTTAGAAAAAGCTGTGTGTTGGAGCTGAGTGTAAAAAGGTGCAAGATGGAGAGTGCTGTTTGAAAAGGAATCTGTCAAACTTTGATCCTAATGATGGATTCTGGATGTGTTTTGGTTTAGCAGTCTCCTAGTGAATAATTACTTGGAGAACCTTCTCTTTGTTTCAGCTTGCATATAATCTTCAAACACATGGGCAAAATAATAAAGTACTGTATCAGGCACGAACCCAATCAAACATGATATTCATAGGCACAGTGTTCTCTTCAGAGATAATTCTTTTTTTAAAAAGGAATATTATGGAAGTGGTGCAGTGTTTATAATTAAAACTACTGAATTTTGTAATTACAACTATTACCTTTTTATTTGCAGTAATTTCATCCCTGTTGTTTTCTCCATGATACACATAATTCACTTGAATTTGCATTGAAACTTAATTATGTGGTTTGCATTAATCTGTTCACCAAGAGGAACCATCTTGTTTAAAGTACCTGTATTAAGAGAACAATCGCTTTCCTATTATCCCTGAACAGCTGTTTTTGCTGAATGTGTCCCAGAACATACTGTGAACAGCTGGTAGAGTCTGCACTTCATCCCAGGTGGTGTCCTTGATTAAGACTCAAATTCTGGGTTTTGTAATGGGAACTCTAGTACCACATTACACAGCTCCAAACTTCCCCCAAAAGTTTGGCCTGACTATGCAAAGGACATGGTTCCCTCCTTCAGACATTGTGCAGCTGCCCTTACTCACAATAATTTTACTTGGTGTAAGTTGCTTCACAGCAGTAGGTCTCGTAGTGTTAGTAACTGTAGCTATTCAAGTCTGTGTGTGTTGCCCAAACTTCTCGCTTTTTTAATCACTTGTGAAACTATTGTCTTTATAGGATGTAGCCAAGGGAACTATGATCTGGCAGCGCTAGAAAGACAGCTGAAGTGTCAAATCCTGGGCATGAACATTTTTCAGCATGTTGTAGTAGTATTTACTAGTGGCTAGAGTGCTGTTTGCTTACATGAAAGTCTTCTTAGATATGTGCTCATGTGTTGCCTTGGTCACTGTTATAGATAAGAGTATATATTAAAGATTCTAAAGTTTAGGAATATATTGCCAAACAATCCTGGTTTCACTTGGTATATTTCGCAGCATGTTTCTTAAGGAGCTGATCAAAGTTCACAATGAGTTCCTTCTATATATGCAGGTTTTAGAGATAACTGAGGCTGTGACTGTGTTGGCTAGCATAACTGTGCTGGTGAGAAAACAGTGTGGTGGCAGGTGTAGAGAGCCTGTATTGAGTTGGGCTTCTTCCACCAAGCAGATGGTTTTGGAAGTCCTTGTTAGCATCATGGACCAAGTGTTAACAGCTGTCCAGAAGAAAGGGTTGATTTTTCCCAGCTTTGTCTAATACTACTTCTACTACTACTACTACTACTACTTCTTCTTCTTCTTTTGTGGGGATGGCTGGGGAAAAAATATGAATGCTAAGAATGCTTTGAGTCACATTTAGTGACAAAGGTGGGGTATAATCAAAGGAATAAATAAGTAAAGGAGTAAGGGACTGAGTTTTCCCCTGCTGCTAACCTGTTTGCACAGTTCCTATTCCTGTGGGAGCAGGAGAGATGGGTCATGTTTGTGCACTATGATTTCCTTTCTTTGCTTCTGCACTGTATTAACTGTTGGGAGTCTCTCTTGCATCTGTTTGACCCTGAAACGGTCCACCCCAGTCCAAGGCCCCATTTAGCCAGTGATGGAGAAGTTGATCACTAGCCAAGAACAGTCTGAGTAGAATTGGTTTGAGGGCCAATTCTGCCATTGGCAGTAAGAGATGGAATGCTTCACTGCTGTGTACCATCTGTTGCATCATTTGCCACCAATAAAGTTTTTCTTATAGCAGTAATGTGTGTCAGAGTTTGACAGAACCACACCCAATTCTGGCACAGAATGGAAGTCATGGGTACAGCAGTGGTAGAAGACAGCAAAAAAATCCATTAGCATCTAGAGAGAAAGCTGCTGGCTCCCAGTCATCTTATTTCCTCAGTGTCTTGCTTACAAGAAAGTCCTTAGAACTAAAGGCATTGTGAGAAGACCGCTTTGGAAAACTGCTGTGTTTTTCCAAGATAATCTTCCCAAAGTGCTTTTTGCTTCAAGGATCCACAGGGAGCCAGGCACTGAAGAAACAGACTGTCTGGGAGGAGACAGATTTCCTTTGGATTTTGATGGCTTTCTTTGCCTTCCCACCACTGGTGCTGCACAGTCCAGAAAAAAGGGCCCTGTGATAGCACAACAGACCATTATTACGCCAGTGTGGTATACCAACACTTGATTCCAGCCAAGATATTCCCCTTTGACCCTTGATGTTATGTACCATGACAGGTATATGTAAAATGTTTGTCCTGTCTAGCTAGTCCAAACATATGACTAGTACTATAAAATGGCATGTCCCTGTCGTTTTTGAGATAAGATATGCTTTCTATCAGTTAAAGCATGTCACTGGTTATAAATCTTGGTGGTGGAGAACAGTGAAATCTCAGAAGATAGCATGACAACAGGGACTGGGGAAACCAGGACAGCAGAGGAGGTACCCACTAGTAAGCAAGAAAAACCAGTAAGGGAGTGGTCTGTGTGCACAACGTATTGTTTCAGGTAAAGTACAGCATATGGGAAATAAACAGGGCAAATAAGTGAGATTGGGAAAGTGAAGCTGCTGGATTCCAGCTTTCCATCCATACTCTCTTACAAGGGAAACTGCTCCACCTGAAAAATGAAGTAGTTCAAATGAAAAATGGAAGATGCTGAAGCCCAAGATAGGTGAAAAAGTGGGTTGGAAGCATCAAACCATTGTACACAAATTCAAGACTTACATGATGAGACAAATGTTATCCTGGAGTGCTAAAGGAACTGATGGATCTAGAATCTCAGTCTATATCATCTCCATCTTCAAGGGGATGGGATCCAGGCAACTAACAATTACCAGATAACAGAGTTGGCTAGATGCTGATACCTGGAAAAGTTGTAAGACTGAGTGCTAAATAGTCTGTGAGCATTTAATGGGGAACATATACATGTATCATAATTACAAAGAGCCAACATAGGTTTCTCAAGAACATTTCATTCCAGATTGCTGCTGCTGCTGCTACTACTTGCTCTTTTCCTTTTTCGGTTCATTTACAGTCCACCTTTCCCCAAATACTAGAACTGAAGACTACTTACAAATTATTGAAAACAATACTAATTAAAAGCATACAGAAACATAAGCAATATGTTCTTTAAAAACAGTTGACCTAAAGAGTTAAAATAATTTAAAATGCATTAAAAGATGGAAGGTGTTAAAAAAATAAACAAAACAGCACACCATTAAGGCCCATTGCATTTTTTTCCTAAAGGCCTTGCAGAATAGGGAAGTTTTCAGTTGCCAGTAGAAGAAGAGCAAGGATTGGAGCCATCCTGCCCTCTTTAGGGCAGAAATTCCAAGATCTGGGAACAGCCACCAAGAAGGCCCTTCCCCTTGTTCCCACAAGGAAGAATTTGAGAAGAGCGTGACCCAGAGAAAAAGGCCTCTCCTGAGGATCTTTGAACTCAGATGAGCTCATATATTGTCCATCAAATAGCCTGGACCTGAGCCACTGTGTCTTTTGTCTAAGCATTCAGAAAAACTTCCTGATAATGCACGTTATTTGACAGTGGAACAGGCTGCCTCAGGAACTGGGGAGCTCTTCTTCATTAGAGATTTTTAAACAGACAATGCGTGGAGATTTATGCAGATTTCCTGCATAAACAGGAGATTGAACTCAATGAGCTCTGAAGTCCCTTCCAGCACTGTGATTCTATAAAACCTGTGCCATAGGCTGGTTTAATCCAGCAGTTCTAGACTTGTTTAACACAGCAGCTCATCTGGAACAATAAAGGGATTTTCCACCTGTCAAATTTTAGAGTAGCAACAGTCTCCCCAAAGGTTAAATAGTAATCTGATTTAAAAAAAAAATCTTTAGCTTCAGGTCCAGTACACTGAGTTAATAAGGCATATGTTTAGATGCAGTTGAAGATGCAGCGTGTTTACATTGTCAGCTCCACCTCTCAAATGCCATTTTTTATGCTTTTTAAAGACTTTATTTATTTATTGGTCAAATTGTATTTTTGAATTTGTGAACTTCTGAGATGTGCATATTACATAGTAGGCCCATTGTTTCTCTGTTGTGCAAGTCCACTATAGTTTATTTCCCTCTCTCAATCTTACAGTTAGATCCATTTTTGCCGACTATGGACTGTGTGCACATTTTCCTAAATAATAAGAATCTCATTTCTCTAGTTAGGCAATGCCACAACACTAGAATTTTTGAGGAAGTCTTAATAGGTGACACAAAAGAAGTGTCTCTCTCTGAACTAGTAAACTAGTAGATGTACCAAAATGAGTCAGGGAAATCAAACTGGGAAGAAAAAAAAATGAAAAGGCATGTCAGGTGCATTGAGGGCTGGAACAAGAGAGTGAGGTTATGAATGACAAGTGGTTAGTGGAAATTATGTGCAAGAAGGGAAATCATAGGCGAGTGATGAATCACAGGAAAAAGGACTGAGATGGTTATGAATGTGAGCTGCACAGTCAAAATACAATGAATAAAAATACTAAAAGGAGACAGCAGAGAACAGAGAGAAATTAATGAGATTTTTCAAACCCATAGAAAGAAGAGGATGGATAAAGCCATGTTTGGGAGAACTGAGGAAGAGATGGTGTAATCTGAATTTCTGTTTGTTCAGTCAGAAGAACCAGTTTAGTACTTATTTTAAATTGAGCTATGGGTATGTGTTTTCTGCCCTGTATTGCTTCGGAAAGGAAACAAACAGTAAAGTAGGGCGAAACATGTTATCCTACTGTGGATTAAGGATGAGCTGCATTCCCTTCATTTTATTTCTGTAAACAGGAGCTGTAGCAATGGCATCCTGTCTCCACAAAAATATGCTAGGAAGATATCATGTATTAGTTTCATTGATTTACAATAGCAGTGCCAACCCTTTTAACCAAGATACACAGTTTACCTGATTAAAATTATATTAACATTGCTTTGCCACTTGGGTCCCCCCCTCCTTTCAAGAGTGCACTCTTGTCACTCTCCTAGTATCTGCAGAGAGGGCAATAGAGCCCCTCAGCAGCAATTGCCAGAGCATTTCCAGAGAGATGCTGTGGCCTGCATTACTCAGCTGACTGGTATTCTTCATCCTCCCAAAACAGAAAGTGGTTGCACTTGCCATTGTTGGATGGTAGTGATTGGCAGGGGAATTGAGGACTGCTGAGTAGCTGTGTGAGGATCAGATGGGGGAACAGCAGCAGAACAAATGGAGGAATCACCAGCATCAAAATCCACAGCAGTGGCAAAAATCATTATTAGTAAATTCAACAACATGAGTTGTTGGTTAGCTACCCCAATTTACAACCTCTCCAAAGAGATTTACAATACAAGAAACTTGTTTTACCAAAAAAGATTCTAATTGTATTTGTATAGTTATATAAAGTAAGTGGGGAAATGTACAGCAACATTCAAAAACCAGCAAAATGTAGTAGAAAACAGATGCTTCAATCATCAGTATATTCCAAGATAAAAGTATTTTTCAAGTCCTTTTCAGCAGGAAGGAAGAGAGTTCATTAGAGCGAATTCTACTGATATAGCACTACCCCTAAAATGCCCAATTCCACACATTTCCTGCCCTGTCTTAAAGCCCAGGTGGGTTCATCTGGGCAAATATAAGATAAGCTGATCCAAAGTAAGGCTCTGAAGACTGGAAAGCTGGCAATAGAACTAGTATGCAACATTGCCACACACACAACCATCCCTCCACAGTAGCTACCATTAGTGTTTATAATTCTTCCTATCCATAGTTCATTGTTAAAGTGCCATACCTTGACATTCGGGTCCTGGGACTTGTGCAAGGAGAAATGCATGTACACAAGAAGACGGGACTTTCTACCATATGTGGTGGCTTTGCACAAAGGCTACAAAATTTTGGAAAAGGATACATAAAACAATGCAAGACATCCTTCAAATAGAGATCCCATTAAAATCAGAAATCTTTTTGTTAAATATGACACATCAAATAGACAAGAAAAACAAAAAATACGAAGAAATAATTTTATATATGATCACTGCCGCAAGGATTGTATATGCAAAATATTGGAAAAGGCCGGAAATTCCCTTAACGGAAGAATGGCTGGAAAAAATTCAGGAATACATAATCTTAGATGATCTTACATCTAGAATGAAGGAGGAAAAAAGCAGTAAAAAAACGAAGGACATGAGATCAATTAAGAATTATATTGAAGAGAACTGGTTAAAGTTATGCCAAGAGTAAAGCAAATGAAAAAGATATATGATAAAATATAACAGTTTTTGTAAGAAATTACTTAATGAATGGATATTACAATGTGAAGAGACAAGTCTTCAAAAATAAAACTAATTTAAGAGATCACAGAAAAAATTCGATAAAAAAGTAGTTCAAACAAGGGGAGGGAGGAAGGACAAAGATTATGAAAGAAAGATAGCAAATAGAGGATAGAAAAATAGAAGATAGATAAAAGTATATAATAATTGGTGATAATTAAGACACAAATTTGTATATGTGTACAAAATGGTATATAAGCATCCTCTCTTTTTTTATTGATATTATAGAAAATAATGAATATGTCATGATATTGATTAATCGGATATGGTTACTTTTTTTATATAAAAAAAATAAAATAAAAAATAAATAAAATATGCTGCTGGTGCCAGTCAATTGATATCAGTTAATAGTTTTTTCTCCCATGTGGAGAGAAATATTTAAATCATGGTTGTTGCAGCTCATTTAAATAATAATAGCAACACTTGGAAGGTTAAGGAAGAGAGTGCAAATTAACACTATCCCCATGTCCGGGAAGGAGCACAACTGACCATGGCCAAGAGCCTATATGTGTGTAGCTCTGCATGCACAGTTCTACATCCTTCCACCACTCGATAGCTGTCAAACCCTTGGAGAAGCCTTTGCTGCAATCACTTAACAGTGGGGAAGGAAGGGGGAGGTGATTCAGAACGTAGAGAGGCAGCTGATCTCAGCTTGGTTGGGGAGAAAAAATGGGAGTGCTCTCTAAATGGAGTACACCCACCTTTTCCTTCCTCAGGAGCTCAGAGCAACCCATTCTTCATGGTGTGAATTGTTTCTCCCCACTCTCCTTCCCTCTGGTAAGAAGGAACAGTGGCAGCCCTTCCTGAGATTTGACAGTTGCCAGGCATGGTGCCTTTTTAAATGAAGGCAGGAGAATAGCCCACTGCATTCCATCCAGAGAGGGACTTACTCATGTGTAAGTCACTAACAGAACGCCAGGCCACCTGTGCCAAACTATTTCCCACCTGTGGGTCAGATTTACTAGTAGACTCCCTTCTGCAGGATTTATTTGACTGTCACTATGTGAAAGATAGACAGATTAGTCATTATTTATTTAAGCAGGAAGGCAGGAAGCTTGTCTGCAGCAGCATCTGTTAGGTACTCTTAGAAGTGCTCTAGCTTGTTACTTTGTTGTCATCATTTGCAATAAAGTCAGCTTTAATATATAGTGATCCTTTAAAGGAAAGGCTTTCCTGGGCCCCAGTCACCAACAACTCTGCTCAGATCTTGCAGACTCAAGGTACAGAAATGCTGCTCTAACAGCTGATTTGTGATCACTCAGATTCCTTGAATTTTAAATTTATTATACTTATTTTTTCTGTTATGTGAATTTGATTTTCAGCTCTTATATTTTAAAATCTTGCATTGTTTGCGTTCTGGTCTGTTCTTCTTTAGCTCTGCTATATGTCTTGGAGATGTGACAAATGGTCTCAGGGACAGAGGTTCCATTGGCATTATCTTGGGCAATGGGAAATATAGCACTGGTTTAGAAGAAGGAATGTCTTAATGTTTTCCCTCCTTTTGGCCCTCCATCCCCCCATGATTAGACTCAGGCTGTAAATTGTAGTATCATCAAGTTAGAGTAAAACATTTTGTATTAATGTGTGACGGAAAGGAGCTGATCTCACTTGGTTGAATCTACATGAGTTCCCCATGCAGCACAGGCATAACAACTGGAAGTGCAGCATCAACATAGTCATAATATGTCAATCTCTCTCTTCAGAATTCCAATCCCAAAGAGTGCTGCTTTTAAATGTTTATGCTGTATGGTAGACACTAGAAACAGTGTAAGGTGATGATAATTAGGAAACAATGCCTCTGTCCTCCCTTGACTTCCTCAGAGTATCATCCAGAAGAGCTTTTCCAAGTAGTTCATAATATGTTTGCAAAATAGTTCAAGGGTGTAAAATCACTAGCGTGCGTTTTACATTGGATGCCATGCTTTCTATAGTTCCATCAGTAAATGTGTCTTAATCATGGCCTGGTCTAGTTTGTGGGATGTACTTCTGTTATTGTGGATAAGGTGCATGCTACCGTGTGTTTCCTTCAGCTTTGGCCAACATACTTGATTACATCCAGTAAAGAAGGATGGGGTGGCTCAATTAGAAGAGGGGTAATTAGTGCCTTTTTGCAGAGGGTGAGAATCCCAGTCACTTTGAAAGAGATGGTCATGAGACCACTTGTTAAGAAATCTTCCCTGGAGCCTAAGAACTGTCATAAGTGTCCACTGTTTACAACTATTATAGTTTTCAAGACCATATCTGTCCTTTAGGCAAAGAAAATATTAGTGCAGTGGACAGTACACCAATAGAATCCCAACCTTCTTTTAACTCGTAATTGGCTAACAGTTGGGTGAGGTATCTAGAAAGGGAATCCATGTGGATCATAGGAGCACTGTCTTTGTGCCAACTGATGTGGTGCTGATGTTGCACCTAGAGACTTGGAAAACATAGTTGGAAGAAAGTCTGTCTGTCCATTTCTCTCTCTCTGTCTCGCCCCCCTCTTTCCTGTCCATCTCCCCCTTTGCCCAACCAATTATCTATGATAAAGACTGGTTTGTCTGTTTTCCTGGTTGTAAATTGGGGGGTTCACTGTTGGCAAACCTAACCAGTGTCCTCAGATCCAGTGGATGACTGATACATCATTAGGGCTGAGTGGCCAAAATTAATATCTTCATATCAGGGGTGTAACAAATACTTGCAAATTTTCTGCCTTTACAAGAGAAGTAGTCTCAACACTCTGAGACACTCCATCAAGAAAATTATGAACTGCCATAAGATGTTTCACATTGCAGGGTAAGTTGATGAAAAAGGTGTTGCAAAAACCCTTAGGTTTCAGACAAAAAAGCAATGTTTCTCCACAGAAAGAACAAAGACTCTTTGGACAAAAAATTTAATTGTAAAAAGGTTTGAGAATGCCCCCTCCCCAAAAGAAAGAAAGAAAAAGAAAAAAATGCAGCATCTTTCACAATCTCTCCTAGCAAGAAATAAAACTTCAAAGCCTTCATTTTAGTATGTGAGAATCAAATAGTCAAAAATTTAAATATCTTCTCATCGTGAAGGTTAAAGAAAAGGTGACACTGTATTAATCTTATAGCAACCATTCAAGTGACATACAGTTTTCAGTGCACCAAATTTAAGAGTTTATCTAGTCTCTATAACAAGAGCGAGCAACTGCACAGTGGCTGGTGACCAGTTCACCCCAACAATACCCCCTCCCCACAGGCTACAGTCACCCAACAGTGTGTGAAAATGCCTACACTTTTGGCTGTATGCTGGTCGAAATGATGACTGCAGTTGTCATTCTGGGGTATTCTTGTGGGGCTTTGAAAGTGTAAATGTGGAATTTGGGGACCCTACTCCAGCTTTATAGATAGATAAAATGAACTAGACCCTGCCTGCAGATTTACAACCTACTGAAATGCATCCTAATATGTTGCATGCAATTTTAGCATAATTATTTGCGTTCATTTTCCCCTGTTACCTATCAGCCACTGAGCATAAGTAAAAAGTAACCACACTGTTACTTTATCTACTTGAATATAGATATAGATATAGATAAAATTTTGTTTATATTCCAGCTTTCACCCATTATGTGACCCATGGTGGCGCTGGCACATCTGTCAGTGGAGGCTGCACCATGCTTTTTAAAGGGCTTCAGTTCTGAGCACCATCCAAATATAACAGTTTTCTATATGTCAGTTAGGAGTAACACTGCTCCAAGAGGTCTTCAGCTGTGCTTGTGGGTGTGATAACTTCACTCCATGCAGACAGCCTTCAAGATCACCCTAAACTGTTGCTATGAAGCCTTTTCAGGCATCTTTCTGACCACACTTGTGCACCCAGATGGCTCAAGCACCTGAAGCAACTCAAAATCTATCATGCAGACTGCTTGCATAGATTTATGCTTGCATAAATTAGGAATCTCCTCAAAACCTCTGTCAAAGTTTTATAGTTGTTATGCAACATTCTGCAATGAAAACTTCACCATTTCCACCTGTTACTTTCACTTAGCAGATAATTGCAACATGAACATATCTCTTCAATTGATAAAGAACCAGGTATTCAGTTGTTGGTCCAATGCCTTTGAAGTTTCTTCTAATCATCCACAGGGGGCTTATAACAAGAGACCTGCTTCAGAAACGTCAGAAATTAAACCTGTGGCCTGTGTCTCATTTCATAGGATTTTGAGCTATGCAGTGCCTCACAATTTGGAGGAGGAAGGTTGGTGATGACAGTTTTGAATATTTTGTGGTTGAGAATTGCTTGGTACAGTTTTGAAAACATTTGACATCTTTTTCATTGTTGCATTCCTTGAACAGAAAGAACAGAACAGAAAGAGTTAGCAATTCTTATCTCAGATGGTGAACACTGCCTTTTAAATCTCCAGGTAAAATTGGAGAAAAAAAGTAGTTATGACATTTCCACACAACTTGCCCAGAAATAGCACCTCCCTAGCTTTTTCTTTCTAATGTGGATTACTTCTGGTCTTGCTGCTTCAGTGAGATCAAAACAGCTTCAGCCCACGTGCAATCTCTTCTTGCTGAGCCATCCTTACCTTTTTAGAGATGCAGAGAATTTTTGCAGATTTTCTCATCCTTGAGAATGAGACATCTAATTGAGAATGTGATCAATATGTTGACATGCTACTGAGAACATTATCAATTGCCCCACTCTTTTTGCACTCGTTTTGTGCAAAAAAAGGGGATTGGGGCAAATTTTTTTCCACAGAAAATAGTGCATTTTGCATACAATTTGCAGTATTAACTGCAAATGAATTATTCAGAAAAGCTCCCAAAGTGTGAAATATCATCAGAGCATACTCCAAAACTCTTGCAATATCACCAACCACGGCAAAAATTATTTCTTCCTGTGTGTTATAAAATAATAAGTAATTTTTTCATTCTGCACAGTACAAAATCTCCACCTCTCCTGCTTTATATGAATTGAGCTGTGACCCAGTTATTAGTCACGGGATGTTGTCACTGTCTGGCTGGATTTTATTGTCCAAAGTTAAGAGTAAGTGGTTGCTACCTTGCATCAGTGACATTACAGGCCTAGAAAACCATGCTAAAGTTGATGTAATTGTCTACAACTCCAACCCATGTCGCCCTGTTACTTGTGAAAGAGCATCTTAAACAATAGCTAGTTTCTTCTTTGATGGGTATGTCAGTTATTTTTCCAGGATGTTTCATAGGATACTTGGAGAGTCTTACTTATTTTCCATCAACCAAATAGAGTATAACCGCCTCAATTAACAATGAAGCACTGCTGTGGCAATTGCCCTATCTCCTAATTGCCTATGAGGAGAACTTGATACGCTTCTGGACACTTTTGAAAGAGAATTGTTTGAAATTTATGTTTTAGCAAAGCTTGGGTCAAAATAGGATATTAAAGCAAATAAGTAATATGGAAGAAAAAGATTTTACCAAATTTATGAATTTAATTGCTATTAATCAAGGTGCTAGTAACAGTGGTTTGTTTTACATACTCTGCAAACTAACTGGACCAGTCTTTTGAAATGCTGCTCTTCTAGTCAGATTGTTTTTGTAAGTAACATGCTCAACAGCCTCTGACAAGCAAAAAAGAAAAGGGGAAGCAACTAGATTAAGAGTCTCGGGAATGTGCCTTGTGCCTCTAATAGTTTTGCAAGCAAACGGCATGTTGTACCAAAATAGAATAGTTCATAGTAGGGCAAGGACATGCATTTTATTAGCTAGGCCAGCCAGCCTCAAGCTGATATCCTCCAGATGCATTGGACTGCAACTCCCATTCCAATCCATCTGGAGGACATTATGTTGAAAGTTAGACTTTGCAATCATGTATGTACATGTGTGTGTATATTAAAAAAATTAGAACCAGGAATAAAAGTGACAATTCAATAATACTTTGCATTTAAGATAATTAATCTTGTTTTAATTTTGGAGATGGTGGGATTCTCAGACAATAATGGTGAGAAGGGTTTTGGACCACAACAGTAATATAGCAGCTTTGTGTATCTTGAAATGAGTTGTGTATGCAGGGCCAGCAGGATAAGGTAAATGTATTAGGAAGCATTACAAAGAGCATAAACAAAGTCAACAGTTGTTCATAGACCAGCTCAATACATATACAAAGTGTTTCTACATGATAAAAGTCAATTTGCCTTCTTCTGTGTACCTTTGTTGGTGACAGTCAGTTCTTCCTGTTCTAGTATCGTGCCTCAATCCAGCCATCAAAACTGTGCTGTTTCATGCAGGGAAGAATAACAGCCACCCAAGTTGACTACATCAGTAGGATAATATATATGCAAAAAAATTTGTGCATGCCTTTTACCTATGATTAAAGAATCAGGCCATGCCACACGATTGCTTTCTCCTTCCTCTAACTCAGGGGTGGATAAAGTGCAGCCCATGGGCCAGCTATAGTCCTGAGGGCCATGTTTGTGCCCTGCAATGCAGAAAACCTTTTTTGGGGGGGAGGTGCAGCTAATTGAGCACCCTGGCAGGGCCATTATGGCTCCCTAACCCCTGATAGTTGCCCACCCCGTCTTAACTGTTGAACACAAACTACTCATACTTCTCCCACTAATCTTAACTTCTCCTACTATTAGACAAAGTTTGCTCCAGTCAGGATTTGTCAGGAACAAACTTGATTAACATTAATCATGAGTTTATAGCAAGCATAACAATAAACCCTGGAGTGCAGGGTTTGATTCCCTGCTCAGCCATGGAAATCCACTGGATGACCTTGGGCATGACATACACTCTTAGCCACACAAAAACCCACAATAGGGTACCATAAGTCAGAAACAACTTGGAGGCACACAACAGTAACAAAGATTAGGGGAATTCATGCAGGAGGAAAAAGATGAGTTGTGGGGAAGGGAGTGCATAATATATATGGCTCATTCCTCATCTCCTATGTATATTATATCTATGCTGCCTTTTTAAATTCCGTCTTTCACAGCCAATTTTGTAGAAAAAAATTAAAACCTAAATTAAAAAGTGTAAATCCCAATGATACCTTGGTTGGTTTAGTATATTCCTTAATTTGCTTCTTTTTCACTCCAATCTTAACTAGGCCAGCAAGATCCAAAAGCATGGTGCTCTCCTATTCCTGTAATAGTTACCGGTATATGAAATGGATATTTTAGCAGATGTAGATTCATAGAGACTCAATGTGGTATAGTGGTTTTGAGTGCTGGACTGTGGAAGACCCCATTCAGCCATGGAAATGCATTGGGTTACCTTGTGCAAATCACACTTTCTCAGCCTCAGACAAAGGCAGTGGCAAATCTCCTCTGAACAAATTTTGCAAAGAAAACTCCATGATAAGTTGAAAACAACTTGAAGACACACAACAACATAACTTTCATAAAGGCATGAAGATACATCTTCCTGTAATCAGGCTCATTACTGGAAGTGATTACAATCAGATATTTCACAGTGATTGTTCCTTGCATTTCAAACAAAGAACTCTCAGAGCAGGCCACGATGGATTTTCTTTCATCTTAGACTCAAGGAAATTCCGTCTGGACTGTCTCCTCATGCATTTTACAAGGAGCCACTCCTGAGAACGAGGCCTGTCTTATAGAAATCCCTCTTTTCTCCCTGTTCCCTTGGAGTGTTCTGTAAGCTTTTTTTTTTAAATAACAAGTAACAAGAAAGGCAGAATGGAGGCAGTTTCTGATATTGCCAGTGTTCTTTTATTTCCTTCTTCCCTGTAGTGCAGCTACATTGCTAATTAATTGAATTCCCTACTTGTCCCTTTGTGAGTTATTTCTATTGCCCATTAGCCAGAGCAGCTTGGGATTTGAGCTATGTTTTCACTCATCTTACTGGAATTTTGCTTTCCCTCTCCTTCTCCCACCCGCTTCTTTCCCTTTGTTGTTGTTTCTGTGCTCTGTGAAAGGCATTAGAGGAGCTTTAGCACCAAGGGCCTATATTGTTCACAGACCCAGCTGCATACTTTTACACTCTACCTTGTGCGTCACAGCTATTCATCTTGATTTGTACTTGGCTCAGCTGCAGATGCTGTAAATATGGTAATTTTAGATTCCCTGTTTGGAAATGGTTTCAGGGCGGGCCTGATGGCAAGAACACTCTTTAGCATACACTGGTTTGTATTACCTCCATACTGTTGAGAAAGGAATAAAACTAGAAATAAAATGGTTTTGTTTGGAACCTCTTTTTAAGAACTAGGAGGCTGAATTCAGACACAAAGGAATAGGAACAGGTTCTTCACTTCAGAGAATAGCATAGGCTAGAAAGATGAATTTGACTTTATTATGGAATTTTTGTGTACTTAGTTGCATTTTCCAATTGTTCTTGTTAAAAAGTAATAGGTCACTCAAAGGCAGGTAAATAGTGTGTTTTGATCCCCTAATAGGTGTCAAAATATGAATAGATTTTTAAAACCAGATACCTTGGTGCATGAGGGGGAAAAATACAAAACCCGCAATAGAGCAGCCCCAAACAAAGTGACATTAAAATGAGCAATCTTTTGAGTGGTTGAATGGTTGATTCTTCTATGTCATTTAAGTTGGTCCTAATAAACTGTTGATTTCAGTTGGTAGATCCCAACTGTGGATTTAAGATACAGCTAGGTTCTCTTCTGTATTGCTGTTAAATTATATAGAACATAAATGTCTGAATCTGAAAGTATCCCTCCAAGGACTAAGTTGTTCATCTGTGGAAGGAGAAATCCATAGAAATCCATAGAAATCCATTAATATCCTACTGTCTGTACTCCAGATGTGAGCTTGGAAGAACTCCAACTTGATGGTGAGTTTGCCTCAGTTCCTATAGAAAGTTTTCATTATGAAACCTTTCCTCAATGGTCAGTCATCTGGTGACAGGAAAGGAAAATTTTGGACATTCCCTTGAAATCTGTCTTTTTGTGCACGCAAATCGTTTGCCTAAACAAAAAAAAACTTGTTGGCTTTTCCCTTCTTCAGGAAGGAATGTTGAGAAAGTAGTTAAGGCAAAAGTGTGCCTATGCCAGACATTTCAAAGAAATCTCTATGGGAATAATGTTTATTTATTTATATCATGAAATGTTGGATCTAAAACAGTTACCGGGTTTTAAAAGCTGCTTGCAAGACTAACAGACTAAGTTTTTATATCACAGGCTTGCTCTGTTAAAGGAACAGTACCTCAAAAGTTCTCCTTCGCTCTCCTTGCAGATTAGGGCTGAACAGTGTAGTGTGCAATCAAGTAATCTCTCTTGATCATCTATCTAAATAAATTCCACTGGCAAGACATCAAAGGCCCTGCTCATTCCCATAGAGTAGGAAGTGTTGCTTCTTTCTGACCAAACAGAAGAACTTTTAACATTAATTAACCTTTAATCCTCAACTGTATTCGAAATATGTTGAAGGGTTTTTAACCATGCATTTCTCTTTCTTTCCCGCTTGGAAAAACAGTCCAGACATTCAAGCTTGTTCAAATAGGCTGGTGTAATCCCTTTCCAGGACCCCCTTGCATCTGGGGATGGTCAGAACATGGAACCCCAGTCATTGCTTCTTGCAGCATCTGGAGCACTATTAGTAAAACCAACAGTTATCCGCCTGTTTTGTAATATATCCACTGTATCTGAGCCCCATTCAAAAACAACATATCAAGGTGAAGGCAGCCCAACAAGTAAGACCCCCAGGCCCTTTTCATTCAAATTGGATATATTTACCCAAGAAAAATAGAAAAGTGACAGAGTACACATGTTAGGAAAATATGCAGGCAGACAGTGGAGAAAAAATAACATTCTGCCATAAGTAGCCACCTTGTTCCTTCAGTTTCCTCCCTTCAAGATTAGAACCAACTGTTTCTCATGTTCTTTCAAGCCCCTACTGTGGTTTCCAGACAGCTGGCTAGAAAAGTCTGGGATCAGGCCTGAAAAAAAATGGGTCATAGGTCACACTGTTTTCACAAAAGCAGCAATTAACTTCCCTTTAGATTTGTAAAATTTCGGTGATTTTTCTTTTACTTCTCTACTGGTAGCATGAAGCTGAAGACATGACTTTATTTTTAGTCATAAATGAGGAGCTAATGAAGACCAATTACAGAATTAGCTCACCTTCAATTTATGGTGAAAACAAATGTTTGCTTGTCAGTATGGAGAAGCAGCCTACTCTGATAACTCTTGGGCAAACTGTGAGAAGGAAAACATTTACTTTTACACAAAAAATTCGTTCAATAACATTCTGCCAGTATTTAGCTTACAACATTTGATTCATTAGCAATTTCACTGACTGACCATTAATTGCACAATTCATATCCTGTATGAGATAGTGTACGAGTGTAGTGTTTTCAATAGAATTGTTATAAGAGGTACTCTCTCATAACATTAGGTTTAAATAATGTTTTAAGCCTTTCAGCACTAATACTATTGCCCAGAGAGAGAGATGTCACAGAATGCTCACAAGTACTCAGATTCAGACCTGTTACTTGTCAGAAGAAGTAGATGGAGAACTTCAGGATGATTATGAGAAAATAGTTACAGAAACACAAGAGGAAAAGGCTGAAGCAGTGATACTGTGAGACAAAAATGACAAATAGTGGTCTGCTTAGCAATCTACTGTTGCAGTTTGCCATACTAGTATATTTATTACAAAGAAGTTTTTAAAAAGAAAAGCAATAATTGGAAAAGAAACAGAAGGTGACTGTGAGGACTACAAGCTGAAAATACAATTGGAAACAAAAGCAAAATCCTGATAAACATGTGATGATTGGACAAAAAGTAAATATAGCAAAATTTTAAAAGGACCGTTTCAGGAGGAAGCATTAAATGACAAAGAATTATATGGTAAAGGTTTCTTAAAAGGCCTGTTTTGGAAGACCTCCTTATCTCAGTATTCACTTTAAGAAGGAGGTGATTTTGTAGAGGTCTTTGTAGAAAACATGAATAAGTCTTAGGCACAGTATGAAGCTGTGTTTTGGAATCTGTTGGGTTACTGGAAGAATGAGGGTGGCTGTGCACTTAGAGAGCTGAGTGCCAATGAATAGCAATAGCTGGCGTAACTGATTTAAGGGAGAAAAAACAGGAACAGGCTTGGCCCTGCCTTAAGCAGAAGGGGCAGTCACTTCAGGCAGCAAATATGAGAGGCAGCAGCAAGGCTCGAAGGAGAGAGTCCTACCAGCCACACTTTCCCCAGTATGGTGGAGGATACCCTGGAGTGTTGAAGAAAGAGTCAACAACCAATCCAGTCAGTTTCATCCTTAGAATGGTGTGTGTGTGTGTGTGTGTGAGAGAGAGAGAGAGAGAGAGAGAGAGAGAGAGAGATCTTATTTTTCACCTGAGATGGCAAAATGTTTTGGGCCAACCATGAGAACCAACATAATGTTCAACATGAGAGCAAAGGTTCAATAACAGGTATTGGTACCACAGCACTTAAAAGTGAAGTTCTGTAAAATCTTGCAAGTATCACAGCACAAAGGAGGTAGCAGTCATATTTAGCTGCTTTCCAGTTCTGTTTTACCATTGGTGGGTTAGAGCCTTCTGGTTAATCAGTGTCCCTTACTAGGAGAATTCAGGCAACTTTGGCAGAAATAGCCATTTGATGCAAATAAATGGATACCTAATGCTTCCTGTAGCATGGCTGTATATGTTTTCAATGCTTCTTCAGAGAAATTCTAATGAGAATGTTGATTTCATACAAACCAGGTCATGAGGAAGTTGCACCCCCTTGTGCTCCTTATCACTGGGCACAGGATGCTGGTAAGACAGGTAATATTACACTTGTACAAACTGGTGGGATTAAGACAATGGGCAGAGTGCTGTTGGTATGCTGTGCTGGTGATTGTGGTTTTTGTGGGGTCATCCAGCAGTCATAGGATAGGCAGACAAAATCTCCCCTCTCTGATCAGCCTGTTTCTCCAATGCCTTCCTTTCTTCTCATGCCTTGTACCCATAACCTTTTTCACCTTGTTGGCATCACCTACACAGGCATAGTTACTCTGACCTAAAGATCCACAGACAACACTTTTCCCTTTTTAGGGCTGCCAGATTAAAAACTGGAGAGACCTCCTATGTCTTTTATGGTAACAAGAAATTCTATCTTCTATGCAAGCATTGAAGATAGAAGAATCCTCTCCACTTTTCAATCCAGCAACTCAATTAAGGTCTTCTTGACTGTAAGTGTAAGATTGCATTCTGTATTAAAAGAGACTTTCAAATAAGGAATTATTTTATCTTCAGTACACTGCTCAAATAATATTTTCAGACTTTAATGTGTCCTGATGACAACTGCCTTAAACTAACAATATTCACTTACATTTATGACACCAGAAGATATTTTTTCTTTACTATTAATCTCATGGATTCTCAGCTGTTTCCTTGTTCTCATCCCTAGTTTGCCCCATGGTGTTGCTTTGTTCTGTATTTAAAATAAATTTTTTAACCACTAGACAAAAGATTTTCATTTCCAACATGATGGCATTGTTTGCTTAGTGGTTTGTAACCCTGATATGCTTTCTTTCCTGTTTATCTCTCTGAAGGAGAAAGAGAAACTGCGTCAAGACTGATAGAAGCCTACTGTATCTGCCCTTGCATTTTGAACCACAAAACATCTTCTTTCTTCTTCCCCATACTCAGCTTTGCGCTATTCTTTTAAGCGAGCAGGATATTGAAATCTATAAGCGTTCTGGTCTTTGAAGTGCTAAGCAAACAGGGCTATGGCAACTTTCATTGCATCTCCTGTTCATAAAGCAGTGAAAAATAAGCACTGTGAGGAGAAAGGAGAAACCACTTCAGAAGGGCTGCTGGTTTGGAGGTGCTATTTTATTTGTTTTGAATCTTAAGATAGCTAAAGTGAAAAGCATGGGCACTTTTTAAAAAGAGGTTGATAGTGGGTTCTGATTTTTTTTTAAGTCATGCATTTCTGTGCACTGGAGAATGCAAAAAGCAATTTGTAATCCTGGAAGTGTTGTCAGTACATGTTCTCTCATGTCTCATCATCCCTTCTGTTACTAAGTCTGCTTTTTGCACTCTCATGTAAGTGGCAGCCACTGCAAGGGTGCCCCTTAGGTATCTGTTCCACTTAAAACTGAATCTCTCCAAGTTTGAGCTTTTTAGAGATATGATTTGCTTCAGGCCCATTTCCACTAACAACAGAACCAGCCTTGCTCCAGGCTTTCGTTACGCTAGTTATAATGGCAGTTTTTAAAAGTCATAACAGTTTTCAGTTTTTCCATTGTATATTGGGACAGTCTCTCATCCTGTAGCAATAAGAAGACGTTTCTTTTTTAAAGAAACAACAAAGCTGTGAAACCTTACAAGACAGTATAGAACATATCCCAAAGCCTAAGCCCATTAGCCTGTGATATTTACCTTGGCATGTTGAGTTTAAAAGTTTACCAAAACGTACACAAATAGTTACTAGTTCTAAGAACTGAGCAGACCTCAGCTTTGCATATGGAAGAATCAGGAAACCACAAGTCACTAAAGAATTTCACTGTGATGTTTGGCTGGGTGAAGGAAATCAGCACAGCTGAAGCAAGTTTGTGGTTAGGCATCTCTGCAGTAGGAGGATCCAAGCATCAGGTTAAACATATATGTATGTATTTCATCCTCTTCAAACAAGTGCTAATTTATTTTTCTCTGCAGTTTGAAACAGCAGCACCTGTGTAACCTTAATTAATGAGACCAGCTACAAGCACCTTCCTGCACAGTGAATGTCCTGCCAACTTGACAAACATTTTCCTTTTCAAATTCAAGCCAATCTGAAAGCTATATTCCTGCCAAATGAATAAAAAGAAATTATCACCAGTGAGCTCTAACATTATGAGCATGTGTTTGTGCATATATTTTATAATGCAGTCCTGGACCTGCACAGTGCAAGGTACTGCAGGAGAGGGACCGCCTTTGCTGGCCTCCAATGGAAAGAAGCCAGGTATTTTTACATCAGGTGGAATTCAGCCTGGATGGTGAGGGGCGGGGTGGAGCCAGAGGATATTTAAGGTCCTTCCACACTCTTCACATTGTTTTTTGGCAGCTAAAATCAACCCATCTTCCTGCCACCAGTATAGTGTGAACTTTGCTGGTTGCTTTGGGGCTGGTTAGGAATTTTCTGCCCTTATACCTGTTTTTTTGTTTTTGTTTTTTGTTTTGTATTTGGGGCACTTTGATAAGCGGCTAAAGGTGCAGTCCTTAAATAGGAGGTCACTTGGCAGGTAGTAAGGGAGAAAGGTAGCGGTTACGTTGAACACCTTGGCACCCTTTTGGTGAAGGATAGGACTCTGGGACTGCCTCTTTAGGTCCTGGGACCTGGATAGGGTGGAGAAGGAGACTACCTTTGGGGCTGGCCTGGGGGGCATTGCCCTCTCACTTTAAATCCTGCAACTTGGGAGAGTATTCCTTGGGTCTGCCTTCCAGGAGAGGGCCAGACAGGTAGCAACCCAGTTACTGGATTACCTAGGGGAAGGCAAGTCACAGAGTGACACCTGACCTCAGCTGATGTTGCACTAGGTTGCTCCCCCTTCTTGCTCCTTTCCAGGTTCAAATTCATTAAATAGGTTCTAGGTTAAATAAAATGGCCCTTATTCAACCCAGTTATCTGTATCTGGCCTCATTATTTATCCAAAGGGAGAGAGATTATATATGAACAGTAAAACTGTTTATGAGGAAATTCCACACTGCTCTTTCTCCATGTCCATAGTTCTAAATGCCACTGATGTCCTCCTAGCATTGATTTGTACGGCCCCAAGAAATTTGATGGTCATTCAAAATCTATGTGGAGTAGCTAGCTGCATGCATTTGCTTTATGCCTCTCAGTTGGTCACATACAGGACAAATTTCTTCATGTCTCGCTACCAGTCACCCTAAATAGAGACTAGGGGTATAAAATTAAAAGTCTTGTCCATAGCAAAATTTAAAAGGAAGGGGCACAATGCTCTGTAACTTCTGAGGGGACTGATGCCATCATGGAGGAGGAGGATGGTGCCCCATCATTGCTGGTGAAGGAAGATTCAGCTAGTCCTTTCGGTTCTTCTTCGTGGTCTCTGTACCTCATACACTAGGAGCTTTCGCACCTGCGCAGTAGCGTTCGGAAGATTCTAGAGCTAGATCACTTGGCGGGAATCCCTCCCCCACGGCAGTACTGCACATGCTCCTCCCGCCAAGTAACGGTCTCTCCTCACTTCTTTTTCGTCCGCCATCGCGAACGGAAGATTCTTGGCTTCCCGGTTACTTCTCAGATAGTTTTTCGCTTGGCTTTGGATTTTTCGGCTCAGTTTTGACTTTGGCTGGGGATTAGAATCCTGGTCTCTCGGAGCCCTAATCCAGCACTCAAACCACTACAGTATACTAGGTTGTGCTCTAAAAGACAAAACTCTTTGGCATGTCGGGTGTACTGTAGGTATAGTGTAGTTTTTTTGTTGTTTTTTTTAAACTGGACTGCAAGAGCTGCCAAAGCAAAAACCTGCCAAGTTAGGTTATACCAAGGGCATGCATATTGGGAAGATTAAACCTTGGTAGAACTGCAGCTACAACATTCCAGGATGAACTACTAACTGGTCTGCCATTTCTGCATGGTATCTGGAGTGGTTCTCACAGCTCTTATGGGGCCTGCCTCTAAACATATAAGTTCCAGTACTTAAATGCTGTTTTTTTCTGCCAGCTATTAAATGTAGACAGGTAGCAGAATTAGTGATCCTGTCACCTGACCCCTAACTAAGCATTTCTGCATGTACAAAATGGTACTTTGATCAAATGCATCCTTTCTTCCAAAAATCAAGTCAATTTTCCACAGATCCAAGAAAAGTATTTTGCCCCAGTCCACCCTCCCCAAGTCAGGAAGAGTTAGTGCAGCTTAGAAGTCTGGAAAGCTGCATGTTTATCTGGATAGAACAACTGGATCCAGGAGAGTCTATCTGTTTCCATGATAAATCTGAAAGTAACAGACTTTCAAATCCACCGTTTCCAGATGACCACTAATTTTAGATTGCATTGCTCAAGCATATGTTATCATAGAGAAATTATCACAGTTCTTTCACTTAGAGGAAGAGCTGCAGTGTTTCAGGCAACAGAAGATATCACTTACAAATTAGATTCCTTATCTTCTGCAAACAGGAAAGGCCCTCAAAGGGTGGTAGTTTATTAGCATGTTGATTCTAGGAAGCCCACTTTCAGCTGGACTTGTCTATCAAATCTCAAGGTGCTCATGAAGATCCTTAGGAGAAAATAGAAATTAATTCACAATTCTTTGAGATGCTCAGAGGACATTGCATCTGCCTCAGCTTCAAGATCAGCATGAAAGCCAAAGGTTTTTGCCTTACTGCATATATGGAGTAAATAGTGCATTGCATGGCTTTATTATACCTTCCCTGCTGTGCTCTAAGTGTTTTTCCAATTGTTCAGAGTTAATTAACAAAAAATACCTACGATAGGGTAGTGAGTCAAGAATAAGGCTAAGTTTTCCAGTTGGTTTTGGATAGGCAGGGTGGCTCCTCTCCCTTGAGAATGAGAGGAGGAGAGAAATAAAGAGAAATTGATAATTGGACTCTTCCTGTTTATGGTAGGTTATCCCAAGGTAAGGAATTCATTCTGGGCTTCTCAAAGATTAGACTTTCATGGTAAGGAAAATTCCATATTCTCTGTAATGAGACAAACAGCTTGCTCGACCTAAAAGGGTGACATAGTTCCATGTGACTCCCCTGAAGCCAATAATGTCAAAGTTGAAAGAAAGAATTTTAGCCTTAGGTATCTGGAATATATATATATATATATTTTATCTACAAGAACCAGCTTTATTGTTTCTTGACATTTTTAGGCAGGGTAGATGCAACAACTGAAGGTGACAGACTGAATTCTTCTGTTTCAATGATTAGATAAAGACAGCAACACAATAATTTCTTCTCATCACATCACATGCTACTCTTGGCCTGGAGGGACAGTGATGTGCAAGAAGTTCATTTTCAATGCCTTGTTGATAGCATCTCAGCTGCTGATGGCTGAACTACATGTTACCAAGCAAATACAAGCTTTCCTTGAAGGGGAAGCGTTTGGAAGGGAAGTATAAAGAAGGAGAAAGGTGATTAACTATTCCCCTGTCCACAAACTCTCTTCTGCAGGTATCCTTTACCGTAATGCTCTTTCTGATATGTACTTTGTCCAGTCAGGCTCCCAGAATGAAAATGACCAAGAGAGGGCATTTGCAGGGAGAAAGTGGCAGGTACAAGAAGGGTGAAACACCTCCCTCCTGTCAGCTACCTGCTAGAATTCTGCCATGCTCAAGTATATGTTACTTTGTCTGAGAAAGCATTTGGAACACAAGGTAGTTAGTGGTGTTTATTTACTGAGACAGTGTTTAGTTCCATTTTGCAAAGAGTGTATTGATCCTTTTCTAAAATGGGTACAAATTATCCAAAATATTTCAGTGCCTTGGTTGGCATCTAAATCTATGTTAAGTGTCATATACTTGCCATGGGAGCTCTTTCGCACATGCTGTATTGAGTGTGGCATTGGCAAGCTTTCTTTCGTTGCCTTTTTTTGACAACGAGTTGCACAGGAGAATATCCTAATAATTCAGCATACCTTCTTCTCACTCTGTCTCCTCATACCATATTAATGGTATTATTAATGGTATCTGCCACCTTACTTTGCCTCATAGAATGATTACTATATAATTAGGTCTAAAAGATAGCCTCAGATATTTTACTATCACCTTGAGCTTCACTCTCCATCACTGTTTCCCAGTACATTTGCCAGTTTCCCAGTTTCTAAGGCAGTTCCTCATCTGATTTGCTTTCTATTCTGTTTACTGTAATTGTCACTGGATTCCTTCTAGGAGTCAACCTTCTTAAATGAAGGTTTCTAGAACTGCATATAACTCTGTTGCTATTGTTGTTCTGTACTTCCAAGTCAACTCCAAGTTATGGCAGGCCCCCATAGAGTTTTCTTGGCAAAATTTATCCAGAAAAGGATTGTTGTTCCCTTTCTCTAATGCTGAGAGAGTTTGACTTGCCAAGGCCATCCGGGGGGCTTCTGTGGCTGGACAGGGATTTGAACCTTGGTCTCCCGGCATGCTAGTTCAACACTCAGTCTGCTACACCATGCTGGCTAACTTTTTAAAAGAGTCAAAATGTGAAGGCAGACATAATATAAAAGGAGGCTTCATAGTTACATGACAAGCCTGGTTTTCTTTCTGGCTTTCTGGTTTCACAACCAATATGGTCAATATGTGATAGTGGCATACCAAGTTCACCCTCCACATACTGGCAGATGTCCAGTGACTAGATAGGCGTGGAGGCTTCTGGAGAGGTCTGCTGGAGGGTATGCCACACTGGGAAAGGGAGCTGTCCTTCCCCCCCTCCCCTTCCCTCCCAATTTGGAGTCAAACCTGTTTCCAGCCAAAGCAACAGCGCTGACACCAGCAGACCTCCGAGTCAGGAAGAGAAGGAGGGAGAGAGAAAAGGGGGAGAGGAGAGGTCCGTCCCCGAGGAGGTGGGGAGAAGCGTCCCTCTGGGGATGAGCCCAGCCCAGCCAACCCTCTGAGGAGGAAGGGGGGCTGGGGGGTGGGAGGGAGAGAGAGAGAAGGTGCTTGCTGCCGCAGGAATGCTGGTATGTCTCTGAGCACGTGCGGAGCGCTCCTCTGAGCGCAAATGCCCAGAGTCCCAATCACCCCGTGCCAATCGAGCAGTTTTTATTTGATATTTTGGATAGGTCCTCCTTCCCCTGAGAGAGGCAGCAAACTCAGGGACCATCCCCAGGCAGCAAAAGCTCTAGCTATGCCACTGACATACAGACCAGCTAATCCAACATTGACTCTGGTCATTCTTACCTTTTGCCCATGCACTCTAAGCAACCATCTTTCTAAAGACAGCAAACGTACCTCTCCCCAACAGCCTAAAATTCCTCTCCAGAAGTCCCTCAAATGCATGTCTCCTTCACATACGCTTTCCAAGTGCCGGAAGTGACAGGCCCAAGAGGATGAAGAAGGTGTGTCTCTTTCCTCCCTCCTTTTGCATTGCAATGACATGTTTGGTCATTGGTTGTCAGGGCACAAAGCACAGGCAGCCTCTGCAGGAAAGAAGAGATCCAGAAAGAGTTGCTGCAGTTGCAATCTTGAGGTAGCAGTGGTTGTATTGTTGTAGAGATGGATTTATTTCAAAGGAACATAGGTGAGATATTCATAAACCATATCTGAGGAATGCATTCTTTAGTGTTCTCATTTCTAAACTCAGAAAGTAGTAGACTTACCTTGGTTGCAGGTTTTTAAGCAGAGACTGGATGGCTGTCCATCAAGTATATTTTACCTGAGGATTTCCTGCTTCAGTAGGAAGTTGTGCTGTTTTGCAGACTTCTGTCTCTCAATAGGTTTATTTTAAATGGCTTTTATCCCATGGATAGTTTAATTTTAACAATAACCATTACATGTTTATTTTATGACTCTGTATCTGTTTTTAATTCTGTTCTGATTTTTGTAAGCCACTTAAGCCCAGGTGTTGAGGATATCAAGGAGATGATGATGGTGGTGGTGGTGGTGATGATGACGACGACGACGACGATGATGATGATGGGACTAAATTACCCTACATGAACTGAATCCTGAGTAGAGTCTAGGAACAGGATATAGCATTTAAACTATTTACAACAAAAGATAAGAAACCACTACAATCAAGAAACATTTCCAAACACTACTGGAAGATGTGGGTGCAGCACTGAATCCTTTTTGACCTTTGATAATTGCAGACAAACTTTATGTGGTGTGCCTCTCTGAGAGACATAACTCATACGAGTCAGTCCTGTGTCTGCTTTTTTTATGTCCCTTCTTCCTTTTTCTTCCACTCACAAAAGATCCAGAAACAGTGCTGGCTTGTGTGACTTATGATATCTGTCAGAAAGGACTACAGTGTTTGTTTGCAAGACACACTGGATACAACCAGTTCTCTCCTGCCTCTTAGAACGTCTCTGTTAAAGTATCTGAACCTAGTAGTTGAGCTTGAAACAGTTCCTTCAGACTGTTATGTTGCCTCTCCCTTCCCTCCACCCCAGCAAAGAGGCAGCCAAACGCTTCCTTCTACATCCTGCACAGCATAAGCTGCATGTTGCAGCTGGTAGTTATCAACTAGAATGTGCATGTGTACACAGACACACAGAGATAGACATGGATGCATGGAGAGGTCATTCTTGGGAAAACATCAAGTGTTAGTTTTGGGGGGAAAGATCTGCAATCTTTTTGGCTCAATTACTATTATTATTACTGTCTGCCCTTTAAGAAGGAAAAGGGAAGAAGATTATAGCAGCTTTGCTATTAAATGAAAAGATTAACATGCCATGGATGCTTTGCCAGGGTGTGATGAGATTTGCAGGAGATGAATGGCTATGAAGCGGGACTAATGAAAAGCAGCCCTCAAAAACCTTGCGTTGTGTGGGCCCCAAAATTATCTTGCTTCTGTCATCCATGCAGCCTTCCAGCTATGTTTACTCAGATCCCCACCAGAAGGAAGCAAGTAAACAAACAAATGGAAAAGCCAGGCATTTTTGACGTGTCTTTTCCTGAGGTCTTTGGAAGTGATCCATTTTCTGACTTTGCAGCTTTTGTTTCCTCCATGTGTTGAAAGAAAAAACAATCTCACCAGCACAGACTAGTTTTAGATTTCATTGTCCCTTATTTGGGATGGGTGGATGTGAATTGGGCATGGGTGGTTTCTTCGAGGATGACTGAGAGGACATACGTGTTTGTGTGTCCTTGAGAGTGACTCTCAAGTTTCCAGAGTGATTCTAAAAGTCTGAAGTGCCCAGGATGATTAGAGGTAGATCCGAGAAAGTGTTGGTCATTTCTTCAACTATCATTTTTGCGTTTTATTTTTTTATGTTGATTCTGTGAAAGCCTGGGTCTTTTGCAGACCTTTTACCTGAATGTTTTAAGGTGCAAAGTTGAAATTAAAGGTCTTTTCTTCCTCATATATATTAGAAAGGGTCCTTTCCATTCCTTTTTCTTCAGATAAGTGTTATTCTGTACTATGGATGAGTTCTTTCTCACTGTGCAAGGTATTTGAAGAAAATCAAAGCAACTGAATTTTGATTTGCTTGTTTTCCTCTTCTGTGACTGCATCACACCTCGTTGCAAATTATTTAGAAGAAATTAACCTCACAGGTACACAAGCAACTGATCCTGAATCAAAGCAGTTATTAATCTTGGTGCCTTGCTGTATGCCTTGCTGTACTCTTAAAAAAAAACACCACCCTTTTAATCTGATTTGTGTTCTCATGGACAACAAATGTAGTGTGACAAAGACAGGATCAGTGCCAATCACAAGGCTGTCCATTTTATTAGTTGTTTTAGCCAGATCTTATACATTAACCAGATTGATTCTCCCTTTATAGTAACAAGAGTGAGAAGCAGAGGGGAGGGAATTGATGGGGTCAGAAGTCATGCTGTCTGATGGATGGCAGAATCTCTTTCTGGTTTATGGTCTCTGGTGACTTCTGGGCTCCTTGCATTTAATGACTGACCTAACAAGACATGGCAACCTTCCTTCCTTTGCAGACTAGACCAATACAGAGTTTGACAAGAATTAAGAAAGAATGCATTGTGCCTTTGATCTAAAGAACTATTTTTAATTTGTCAGCTGAGAGATAAAATGTCAGAGACTTCCATTTATTTTCTAGAAGCTATGACTGAGTTAAAAAAAAATCGTGAACTTTACCGTCCAGAGATTTTACCGCTTTAATTAAAAAAAAGTATCAATAGTAGAAAATGGATAATTCAAACTCTTAGCCCACTTTCTGCGACCTGTTGAATGCCTATGATAAGAATGACATGATGGACACAGGTTCTTGTTTGTTCTTGTGCTTTGAAGCTATGCTATGCCCAAAAGGCAAATTGTATGCCCATGGTGGAAATGAAATGTCATCAGGGAACTGTGCATTATTGACAGTGTCTTGCCACCTTGTCAGTGCATAGAAGGGCTGGGTTTTGGCTATTATTATGTCTCTTGAACCAAATCCAAGTCCTAACCATGCAAGTCTTGCTATCAACTGAAAACACCATTAGCCAGCACTCATAGGCTCTCTGTGAAATTTCCAAAGGGTATATAACCATTTGGAAAAAATGTTTTAACAGAAATTCAAACAGAATTTTGTGGCATCTCTTTCCAGTTCAAAATAACTGTTTGTTTCCACGCAGTATTTGGGAAGCAGAGGTCAGAAAATTGCTTTCTAAAAGTAATTTATGGTATAATTCACTTCAGCCCTCTCTCCTTGTTGTAACTTTGTGCCATTAACTTTTTGGTTTGTTTTTGTTACTGTTACTTTTCATTGCTTTTTAAATATTTTTTTTCTTTTTTAAAAAAAGAAATTTTAATTTTTGGCCATTTTTTTTCTTTTGGAAAAAAAAATTAAAAAATGGCCTAACATTTGAAAAATATCATGAGAGTGCTCCAAGCAACATTTTTTGGCTAGAAAAGGTAACAAGTAAATATTATCACACAGGAAAAGGTAACAATGTTCCAGTCATTACATTAATTGCAGAAGAAACATTGTTATGCCCTCATAACCGATCCATCCCAAAAGTAAGGCAATATAGTTGATGCTATTACTTTCTGTGTTTTATTTCCAAGCTTTGTTGGGAAGGAACTTAAAGACTGGTTAAAACACTATCTGAACTTAGAGGCTGTAAACTGACAGATATAAAAATTATCACTAAAACTTTCTGAAATTTGAGGCTTTGGGATTTAAAAAAAAGAATAATGTAGAATGGAGTCATGGACTATAATGGTTGTATTATGAAGTGCTTGCTTTTAAGATGACAATAATTTAATGCTTAAAATGCACAATTCTTTGTTCTTGTGGGAAGAAATCAAAACCTTTCCCTCAATTTAGCATATCTGTTGCTAGAAGGCTTTTAAGATGCATTCAGACTTATTTCTCTGAAAGTGGTAGACGGTATCACCATTTTATAACCACCAGACATAAATTCTCTTCCAGCAGAAGGCTTTGTAAAACCTATCCATCCTTGTTTCTTTTTTGTTGTATGGTAGAAGGAGATAGTACAACCAAAATTTAATTAACGTGTATCTGTCATGAAAAATTGTGAAAATGGGAGGAAGTTGGGCTGGTATCGTAATTAACACATGCCTTCGATTATACCTAACATGCCACTTTATGTGTGCAACCAACCAGCATGTGTAAACAGAGATCTCAATCCTAGAGACAAGGTGTACAACTGGGAAGTTGGACTTTAAAGTAAAATGGCCAATGACCACCTGAAAAAGAGGACAGGATTAAATAGCTATATGGAAGAAGACAATTTGGCAGGTGATAGTTGTGTGACAAGTTATCCTTAGTGAAATACACCCTTTCAAAGAATTATTAAAGCCACGTAAGGCCTGTCATCTCTTCATGTTTACACTAGATTACACTTAAGAGAGAGAGTTAGGGTGGTGTAATGTTTTGAGTGTTGGACTACAATTCTGGAGATCAGGGTTCAAATGCCTGTTTGGCCATGGAAATTCACTGGGTGACCTTGGGCAAATCACACTCTCCCACCCTCAGAGGAAGGCAAAGGCAAACCCATTCTGAACAAATCTTGCCAAGAAAACCACATGATAAGTTTGGCTTAGGGTCACTATAAGTTAGAAACAAATTGAAGGCACAAGAAGAACAAAATTTAATAGAGAGGATGTTAGTTAATGAACACAGATTGACTTATTTCAAACATTACAAGCATTGTTGCAAAATATGTGTGAATACCAAAGATTGGACCTGAGTGGGAAATTTACTGAGTGGGAAATTTAGTTTAGTAGAATCTAGGACTCTTGGCTATTATACTAGACATATAGAATCAAGAAGTACACAGAGAAAAGGTACAAGCGAGCTAGAGAAGATTTAGATGCCTAATAAGGGAATGGAGAGGACACAAGAGATTTGGGTGTTACTTTGGAAGTTTCTCAGACAGGCAAAGTTTGTGATTAAAGACTAATGATAGATAAACCTTGATATGCCCCCTAAGCTGGAATGGGGAAAGTATGGGCCCTGGAGCATCTCAGCCTCCCTTTTGTGGCCTTGAAGTCCTCTACCAGTCCAAGGTACTACTACATCTCAGTGTTGTTACAATGACAAAGTGTAGTGGGATGCCTCTTGAGCTGCTGCTCAGATTCAGAATACCCTCTTTGCTGTAGGAGCTTTTGCTAGCAATGCTGCAGAGCAAAACATGGTGAATCAGTACAGAACAGCCACTTACCACATAGGGTTTGATTACAGAAAACGAGGTTCAGACTCCTGCTTATCTATGAAACTCACCACATAGCTTGAGACAAGTTAATCTCCTACTGGCTGCTTCCTTTCTCTTTCTCTCTGTCACCTGCCTCCACCTGTCTTGCTCAGTTATCATGCCACTGAAGTGTCAGCCTAAGCTTGTTGGAAGAAGTATGGGATATAACTAATATATAATAGCTTTTCACAGCTCCCTTCTGGAAGAAGAACTTAGCTAAGAAAAATGGAAAACTGATGTGTAGAGGTAGCAGAAGACATTATACAGAGCATGTTATATCAGAAGGAGAGTTTGTCACACAAAGAATAAATGGAGATCATTAAAACAATGCAATTTTCCAGGAAAAAATATCATTTTGCAACTGTCATGCAGTTGTCATGAAGAAAGCTGTCATATGAGACTTCTAAAAGTAACAGGATGAAACATTGGAAAGGACAAAGCTAGGCTAAACTGAATGATCTGATCTCTGTTTTTCCAGCTACCTTTGGACACACCAATAGTCCTTTCCTAACTGTAAGATTCCCAAACCTATTCCTACAGCCCACCTTAAAAGGTAGAGTTTCGTTCGTACTGTAAATTATTGTATGAGCATCCATATTGATCCCAGGGGGTCACAGCTCATAGCATAGATGAAGGTACAAATGATCAACTGCAGGTTTTCCTGTTGCTGGGGCTTGCTAAAGGCTTGACCTCTCTCCTTTTTTAAAAGACTTCAACAGCTGTTTCTGCTTAAAGATCACTGGCATCTTTATGAACTGTTTTTTCCATTGAACCTCTCTCTTTTCTCAGCAGCAGTGAATTATGTAAGATTACATTCCTGCCCTTTCCTTATTAATGTTCTGGCAGACAAATCCCTATGAAGTGCATCCATATATTCTCTCTGGATTGTGAAGACACATCCATATCAGAAATAACCCACCTCCTGCCCTGTGCAACACACACTCTTAAAATGTGTACTCAGAAAAGCAGGACCACTTTCTCACAGGCTGTCCACATTTTAGTTTGTTTGCTCTTCCTAAAAGCAGGCGTGATCTTTTTTTAACTAGTTTTAGAATATTGTCTGGAGTCTTCTTGTTTCCAGGTTTTCAGTGTGACAAAAGGGATAGGCCAGATGCTTGTAATCAGTCTCTCTGATCTCATGCACAAATTCTTGGCCCTCAAGAATTGTTCTTTTTCATGGCTAAGAAAAAATTACACTGGATAACCATAGTTATGTTAACTTTTTTCAACAAGGATAATTGGCACGTAAACTGTCTTTTCACCAAGGTGGATGACCTTTGATATGATATGTGAGTATGAGGAGTGAAACTCTCTTGTCTCTCCTGGGTTTCTCAGAGGGTTTCGATACCGTCAACCCTGGTATCATGCTAAATGCAGCATCTGGGGGCATGATGAATCAGGAGTTCCACTCATTCCTGCAGGACTTTTTCCCTAATGTAAGACTGGGGGACATCTTTTTTGCTTTATGGCCCTCAGGCAGCAAGGTGCTGCAGGCTTCCATTTTGTCCTTTGTGCTGTTTAGTTACAAGCTGTTTGAAGGCCAATAAGCTGAGACTGAATTCTGAAAGATAGAAGTGTTGCGCAGTAGGCACATCCAGGGTTTAGAAATGTGGAGGTGTCCCTGTTCTGGACAGAGTTGCACTGTTTGATATTACTTCTTGCTCTAGTTTGGCACTAGAGGTCCATGTGGCCACAGTGGCTAGGAATGCCTACTTCTAGTCACATCTACTTTATCCTTATGACCTTTAATGTGCCAAAGTAGACAGTCCACAGTTACCATGCCTTTGTAACCCTATCTCTGGACTACTATAATGCATTCAGTGTTGAGCTATCCTTCAGAACAGTTTAGTGGCTTCAACTCGCGCAAAATGCTACTGTTGTCTACTCACAAAGTATGGAAAATCAGAGTCACATTACACCAGAGATCGGGAACTTCTAGCCTGTAGCAAAGTGTAGCTTATGGAGGTTCTTTGTGTGATTCACAAGCTATTGCTTCTGTTATCTCATGCCAATACATATTTTTCCCCTTTTTGCATACTGCATCTAGAAAATATTTTACTGTTCTTCAGTAAAAATGAAGAAGTTTTGGTAAGGCATCCTTCATCTAGCAAGCTATATTTCCAGTTTCCATAGTAGCAAGAAAACATTAAACTGATGCATCCTTTAGAAATTTAACCAATTGTGAACATTAACTCTGTTGCCTGATTGCAGATGCACCATACATAGCCTGCAGAACAGCTAATGAAGTGGCAACCAGTTCAGAATTGCAAGGGGACATCAACTGTATGAAATATTGATTCCTTATGTGACCACATTTATGTGAAAATGGCCACACCACTTAGATATTTGCAGTACCCATGTAGAGATGTTAGTTCATCATTGTTCTTCTTTGTGGTCTCTATGACACACAAATTGGTCATCTGCACCTGCACAGTGTGATGTTGAAAACCTTCTAGAGCCTAGACATAGACGTTTTGGTAGGAACACCGTTTCCATCCCTTGAGGGTATATAAACCCCTTCCCACCTAAACTGTTAGGAACGTTCCTCTTTTTCCATTATGGCAGCAACATTGTTGGTTTCTCTTCCTCACAGTTACTGGCTTTGGATTGTCTTTCAGATTTTCGACTTTCCCTTTGCGTTTTGGCTTGTTCTTCTCTGGAATTTGATCTTCATGTTGATTAGGACCATTTTCTCAGCTTCCCTCTCTGACCAGTCGTCTCATTGTATGGCCTCTTCAGCACTTTTCAAGTGATGCAGGGCATGCAGTGAGAAAATCCCCAACAAGGACAGCCACACCTCCTTTGCCTTGGTGAGGGCCACAGCATCAGTACTTCTGCCCATTGTCAACTCTTCACACTACAAACCAGGTGCAACAGGGCCACACGCCTCAAAGCTCTCCTTTGGGAGAAAGTTCTGAGTGTCTCAGATATGGCTTCACAGGCCTCATCTGCCACCACTGTGAAGGCCTCTGCTCAACCTCTGGCTCAGTCCCATCCCTTGGTACTGTGTGAGCAGAAAGCTCCACCTTCAGCATTGAGAGCAATTCCTGATCATCCTTCCACCTCTCATGGTCCTTCTCGCCCAAATATTGGGATCAACCTCCTCAACCCCATGGGAAGCCTCTCAAGCCTCCTGTAAGGACTGTAAGCGGAGTTCAAGAGTTCTGGATAAACCTTCAGCCACTCTATTGGCTAAGAAACATAAAAAGAAAAAGACTGGAGAGCCTACTTGTCTCTCTTCTGTCCTGTCACCCAGAGAACAAATGGCCTGCCGACTGGAGCATTATCGAAAAGATCAGCCCCGCACCAGTTTCCTCAGCTCTTGACGATTCTGATGGTATAGGTGAGTCTTCTCCATGGCCACAGGAGTGGATTCCTGTACCTGCCCAATGGAACAACATTCCAAAGCCCAATGTTCTTCTGATAGTGAGATTGTTGACTCTCCTGTCAGTATCGTAACCTAACTGATCCAGATGGAGGCTGAACGCCCATCTTCTCATCCTCCATGTTAGGCTTTCCAAGCCACTTCGCCCCCAGAACATCAAGAGTCACCTCGAGCACAAGAAGCTTCTCAGGAGTGCCACCAGGTTCCATCTCCATTGTCCAATGGATTTCCTTTCCGTATCTCAAATTATGCAGCATGCATGAGAGCATATCAACAGTACTTACGGAGTAAAGTAAAACCCTACATTCATTGTCAGCTGGGTGAGGACAAATGTATTGTCACAGTGCTCTATGGGGAGGCCTATAATTTGGCCTCACAACAAATCACTACATCTAAGCATATAGCAGATTGAAGTGCCAAAGCATTGGCTGGAGCAGCAGCCCTTCAGTGACATGTCTGGCTCTATTTGTCTGGATTATCCCAACAGGCAAGGTCCATGGTCAAGGATTTGCCTTTTGATGACGCTGACCTCTTCAATGAGGCCACTGGTGACAAGCTCAAGCACATTCAAAAAATGAGGTCAATGGCACATAAGTTTGACTTCCAGCTTCCCACCCGCTCCAGATATCAGTACTGACAGTACTATCTTCTGTCTCAACATGCCTCAATCCCTGCATCAACCCATTTCCAAAGAGCCTCTCAGCCTTTCCAGCAGCAGTCATCTAGGAAGCTTCCATGTTCCCATTATCAGACCTCACAGTACAAGAAAACCTGGCTCCTCTAAGCATCCGGTTTGACGGGCTGCACCATGATACTATTTCATGCACTGCTTCTACCACTACTTGCTTCTTGGCCATCGACACCAAAAATTCCTCTGTTTTTTCTTCCTTCAATGCCTCCTTGATACAGTTCTTCTCGATACCATATCTCTACCTTCATCGCTCCATTGCAACATCTCCATCTTACACATTGTTCCTGATGCCCTGGTGGCACAGTGGTTAAATGCCAGTACTGCAAGCCACAAGGTTGTGAATTTGATCCTGCCGGGCTCCAAGGTTGACTCAGCCTTCCATCCTTTCGCAGGTCAGTAAAATGAGTACCCAGCTTGTTGGGGGCATGTATAGAAATGTATCGAAATACATGCTATTTGTAAGTTGTTTGCCGCCTCGATCCATATGGAGAGGCGGGGTACAAATAAATAAATAAATAAAAATGCCAATCTCTACCTTGTCTCTTCAGAAACAGGCTAAGTGAATACCATCACACTTGGACCTCTGTCACTACGGACTCTTGGGTACTGGATATCATCGCCAGAGGGTATGCCATAGAGTTCTGTCATCTTCCTCTCATGGGTCAGGTTCGGGTCATATATCCATCTCTGACTCTCACTGAGGAGATTGCCGCATTGCTTGAGACAGGGAATGCATCTCATTGTCAGCTCTGTGTTTCAGCTTCACCTCACAGTACTTCCTGGTGTTGCCCTCCAATCTTGGAGGTTTGCAGGGTCAATTATTACATTCAACAGATGCATTTTCAAATGGTCACCCTCACCTCCATTCTCTCACTGCTCCAAAAAGGAGACTGGTTTGCCATGTTGGATGTGAAGGACACCTATTTCTGCATTGCCATCAGACTGTCTCACAGGAGGTATTTAACCTTTAAGGTTGGTCACAGAGTGTATTGTTTCCGCTTCTTGCTGTTTGGTCTCAGCATGGCCCAGAGGGTTTTCATAAAGGTAATGTCAGTGGTAGCAGCTGTGCTGCATTGTGGTGTTTCCCTACATTAATGACTAGCCCACAGTTTCTCATTCCCAAAACCAGCTCCTCTGTGACATCGACATGACTGTTGAGCTCCTTCATTCAGTTGGCATTCTCATCAATTTCAAGAAATCTCAGCTGAAGCCTCATCAGGCCATCAAGTTCACTGGAGCTCTTCTCATCTCTTGGCTCCAAAGAGCTTTCCTGCCCCATGAACAACACTACCACAATGTATTACATAAGCAGGGAGGAACACACCCCAAGAGCCTGCTCCATCTCTCCATGCTCCTTTGGAATTGATGTCTCTGCAACTGGATTCTACCATCAGCCATTCCCGGCAAGAAGAATTCTCTGGCAGACACTCTCAGTTGCACTCCCCTCGCCTGTCACAAATGGAGATTGCACACAAAGACTCTGACCAACATCTTCCACAGGTGGAAGACTCCTCTGATAGATCTTTTTGCATCCAGCCTCAACAGTCAGTGTGACCTATACTGTTCCAGAAACAACAGGGACATGGAATCACTGGGAGACACCTTCCTATACATCTGGTCAGGTCCCATTGTGTACATTTTTCCTCCATTTCTACTGATCAAGAAGATCAATCATGATGGGGCCAAGGCAATCCTGATAACACCGTGGTGGCCAAGGCAGACCTGGTTTGCCTCTCTCATGGCACTCTCCAAAGGTCAGTATCAGAAGTTTTGGTACAAACTAGATCTCTTTACCGTTCACAATGAGACCATCCACCATTCTGACATTCAGTCTCTCAGACTGATGGCATGGAATCTATTACACTGAATGCATTACCACCTTTGGTAAGGCACATCCTTGAATCTGCTCACAGGCCTTCCACAAAACAGTCCTATGCATACAAGTGGTTGAAGTTTTGTGAGTTTGCCCAAGATAGCCACATCAACCTTGACAACATTGGTACTGTGGACATTCTCAACTTCCTGGCCCCCCTGTCCACCAAAGGACTTTCCTTCTCATTGATTAAGTGTTACCTCTCTGCCTTGTCATAGCACTTCCAGCAGTGGGGTCATCCTTCTTGTTTCTCTAACCACTAGTAAAACAATTGTTCCCCTTTCCACCTAAACCATTTGTTTCTTGGCCACCTAAGCCAGCAGCTAAAGGACTAACAGGACACAAAGCAGGACACAAAGAGAGGAGGATGGGTGGGATTGCGTGAGTTCGCAGATAGCCACTCAAAGAACCACAGTTACAGGTAAGCACTCTTAGTGGATGGAGGTGGGGGTCCCACCAAAATGCCTTCCTTCCTAGGCTCTAGAACAGTGGTTCTGAACCTTCCTAATGCCGCGACCCTTTAATACAGTTCCTCATGTTGTGGTGACCAGAAAATTATTTATTTATTTATTTATTTATTTATTTTTATTTACAATGCCTCCTCCCCTGGCAAAGGCTGCCTCACCGGCCAGGAATGGGAGGGGGCGGGCAGGGAGGGAAAGAGGAGCCGCACGTCTCCCCCAGGAAAAAGCTCCGAGAACCCCCCCCGGGCTCTGCTTCTGCTTCGCTCTCGTTTCCGCTGGGGGGCAGTGTGGGAAAAGTTTCCAGAGTGTCGACCCTGGCTGGGGGGGGGGAATCCCAGCACCGTTGTCTTTTGCGCTGGGTGCAGCTTGCCCCCCAGAAAAGCACCACCTTGCGGCCCCCCGGCCCTTCCACAGCACCCCCCTCCATGGCGAATGGGGTTGGGGCCGTGGCGAGGAGGGGGCCTGCCCCCATGCTGCCTCCACCCCCCCAAGCTGGCCCATCAGACGGGAGGTTCTCCCGGTAGCAGAGAAGGGGAGTGATTTCAGTCCCTTCTGAACAGGGGGCAGGAGGACGCGAGCACGTGGCTTGCGCACCACCACCGAGGAGGGAATGGAGCCTAAGACCATCAGAAATACGTATTTTCCGATGGTCTTAGGTGACCCCTGTGAAAGGGTCGTTCGACGCCCCAAAGGGGTCGTGACCCACAGGTTGAGAACCGCTGCTCTAGAAGGTTCCAAACATTACACTGCAGGTGCAGATGACTCATCTGTGTGCATTCAGAGATCACCACTCAAAGAACCACAGTTACAGGTAAGCAACCTGTTCTTCCTCCAGGTAATCATAAATAATAATAAATAATTTTTATTTGCTACCCACCTCTCCTCAGAGCTCGAGACAGAGTACAACAAAGGTTAAAATACAATTAAAACCAGTATACCAATTAAAAACACATTATGATTAAAATACACTAAAAGCACAAAACCATTCAAATACAATAATTAAAATCATAATTAAAAATACATCATAATTAAAAATAGACTGGGTAGACTTAGTTGTGAACCTGCCAGCAATCACATGAAAGCTGATTAAGAAGATTGAACAAGATACTTTCCCCCTCTCTTTGTATGTATAAAAATACTGAAAAGAACATGATAAACATTCTAAATATATGGAATATAAAATCTAATATAGTTCTGCAGGTTAGTCTGCAAATCTACATCAATTGACCCAAAATGATTCCTTTAACATTAATAGATAAATAGATGCTGCATAGGTCTTGTTGCCTTGACTCTTCCTTCTTTTCAATAAAGAAGACTCTTGTGTCATAAATGGAAACTATTCCTTTTTTATGTTACAAGTTCAGGACCGTTTTTATGACAATGAGAGGTCCAGGGCAGAATTTTAAGCCCCTACCTACTGTCAATTTTTTCCATTGGGTTTGTAGAACTCAGGTTATTGGGATTCTCAAAGAAAAGAGCTGGCAACAATGGAGCAGTGCCAGTGTTGATGTGACCCTTTCCATGTGTGAGGCCCTGCTCATATGTGAGGCCTGGGGCTATTGCCCTCTGTGTCCCCCTTTTTAAAAGCCCCCTACAGGGTGTATTTTAAGCCTTCTTACTGGCATGGTAATATTCATGATGTTCAAGTCATCATAATTTCACACAAATACTTTATTATATAAAAGGGGCAAGTAGAAATGTGGGATTTCAGTGTCACTGATAAAAAAAAAATGTCCCTAAATTCAGTCTCATCAAGAGTTAAATGTCTAACCAAATTAAAAAATTGTATTTCTATCAGTGTCTCAAGACAAATTTCTCTTTTCTGTAAAATAACAGATGGCCAAGCTCCCTAGTTTTTCTCAAGAGTTTAAATTGGCACATTTCTCTAGGAGTCAAGATATTACTGCTTGAGGAAGTATTCCATGTTCTTAAAATGAGGAACAACAGTAAAACAGCCAATAGTTTGTTCAGTACGATGAAATGAAATCACACTTCATAACTGTGTTACCACATTTTAAGAGCACCTTACCAACACAGTTGTAAGTAGTCGATTTTCCTTCTACAGTGAATTATTCCCATTAGTGGGAGAGACACTGTGAAGAACAGAATAATTTACCCAAGGAGCAGAGAGCCAGAACTAGAGCTCTGGCATTTCTTGTTTCCCACTCCTGGGTTGAATCTCTTTGACTAGACTGCTGTGGGAATAGTTACATCTCTGATCCAACAGAAGATGCCAAGCTCTGAGGTCTTATCCAAGAACATTGTCTCCAATAACATTCAAAAGAGCACACAAGCAGAGAGGCCAAAGAACATGAAACGTTATTTTTACTGAGACATCCTACCAAAGGCATCAGACCAAGAGTCTTTCTTAGCTGTTGTTTTTTTTTAAAAAAAAAAGAAAATTCATAAAGATTAATTCTTACAGCTCTCTCAGGTCCAAGATCTTCATTTGCCTATTAGAGGATTTTGGTGCATTGTAGTTGAAGTGTTTGTTCCTTTGGCTAATATTTTACTTTGATGACTTTGCTCTATTTTCAGTACACTCCCCCAAACCAGTATAATATGGTTATGATAGCACATTATTAACATATATATAGTAATGGAATTTAAATAGGCTAGAAGAGCTGACCTATAGAGAAGAACTGTCAAAGCCCTTTTCATATAATATGCTGGGGTGTGAGTTTTCTATGAGGTTAATTCTGGAAAGAAAGGTTCTGAACACAAAAAAGTAACTTTCTCCCACTCTTCTTTGGGGCACTTTGTCTGATGTTGCCTTATGACCAGGCTCCTTAGGCTCTGTATTGCAAGAACTGGGATCAGTTCACAGATGATGTTCAGATTCCAAATCACTTGCTCAGCCCTGTTGAATCAGCGACTGGATGAATTAAATGTTCCCCTCAAGATTACACACATGTAAGAAGGGTGCTTTAGATTCATTACATGTTCAGGTGTGATACCCTCCACCTCCCACAAACCTTCTTTTAAATAAGCATATTAGAAAGCATATTAGAAACTGTGCAGCTGTGGGAGCTGACAAGACTAGCAGTAGATTCTACTGGGTTCAACAGAAATCCTTGCAGTTTCCTTTAGAGCTACATTTTATTTCTGTCAGACATCTGGCCAAGCCCCAGTAGCAGCATTTACAGCAATGGATTATTATTTTCCCTGTGAGAGTACAGACGGCTGGAGAAAGGGAGAGCCTCTTTTACAACTATTAATTGGACAATGAATGGAGGTGTAACTGTAAAGCCCCATAAAAAGAATAACACCATTGTATCTCTGGCTTGTTTCCCACATTTCAAAGGCTACTAAGCAGCAGCATCTTTGCCCCTGGGTTACTGAGAAGGCAGAGCCTTGTGCTTATTATGATGGCTTTCCCTAATGATCTGAAACAAAAAATGCACACAGTGATGTGCATGTTTAGAGCTTCTATGGCCACAAGGTCAAACACATTAAAAAACAACAACTGAAAGTTTGGCCCTACAGTATTAAAGGAGACCCATTTGTCCGTCTCTACCCCCTCTGCCTCCATTCCTCCCCCTCCCCAGTATGAGGCCCTGCTTTCCAACACAATTAAGCTGAGGGCCAATAGGATTTGTGCCACCCTTTCTTCCACTTGGCTTCACTGCTGAAAAACAGCCTTGGTCGGCAGGGAGATGGGAGCGCCGAGTGAATAGCCTCTAAGCATTCATTATCTGGCTCCTAATTACACGGCCGACATACTGTTGCCTCTGCCTACGTGGGAACACTGCATCACATTAATCAGCGGGGGATAGGCCAAGATGAAAGGACCTCCTTGTGTATGTTCTTTACTGTGGAAAGCAGGGATGAGGGTCAGATTAAAAAAAAAAAAAAAGGAGGAGGAGATTTATCAAGTCCTAGAGTAGAGAAAACACAGCAGGTGCACTACAACTTCGTCCTGAGTCCAATTCAGCACCTCAGCTTGACTTCAGCATCTTCCCACACTGGCCTCCCAAACAATTCATAAACCTACTTTTAGGGAATGTGGGCTTCTAGGGTTATGGGGCCAAAGGCCCTGGAGGCTTCTGTTTTGAGGTGAGGAAGTAAAGCACTGGTAGCAAGAAACCAAGTCACTCTTTCACACTCCCACCTCACTGTGCAGCTAGAGCTTTCTTTGGGATCTCAGAACTGGCTCTCCATTCCAACACTGCACAGATACCATGAGATGGTTACATTTCACATTCTCTGTGAATACACCTGTGTAGTTCAAATCTAACTGTGCATAGGATTGCAGCCTTGAACCGAGCAGGTCTAAGTCAAAACACCAGTTCATTTAGACAAATTACACATTAGGGGCAAATGTGCATATTAGATTAGGGTTGCCATATTAGGACTATTCCAGGCACTGAGATATCAGGGCCAAAACATAAGACCTAGGATACCAGTCCTGGTGATACTGCAATGGTTAGATTACAAGGGAAAGCCCCTCATGGTGTCATTAACCATGATAGGTTAAGCATCAACCACAATTCCAAAGGGGTTTCCATTTAAAACAAAAACAAAAAAACCCCCACCAAGTATAACAAATGAACAACACAGAGAAAGAGAGGGCAGACCTTTCAAGGCTGTGTTCTTATCCTGAGATTCTTCCTCTTGGCTCTGAGAACCAGAGAAGAGGAGCTAGGCCTTGAGACCTGATAACCTTATCTTAAATCCCTAATGTTTTGTGTATCAGAAAAGCTGGGGTTATGTCCCCCCTACCCAGGTTGTAGTGGCTTGATTCCACTTGAACTATCATGACTGTATCATGTGGAACCTGGGGTTTGTTGTCTGGTGAGATATTTAGAATTCTCTAATGGGAATTCTTGCACTGCAGCGTTCGAGTTCTCTGGCAATGAATGTTAGGTACCTCACAAAACTAAAAATCCCAGGTTCTGTAGGACAGAGTTGTAGTATTTAAAGGAGATTAAAATGCTGTGAATATGTACCGTAGTATGATTACTGGCCAGGAGAGAGTAACTGAGAAGAGAGAATGGAGGCATGTTGGTGAGAGTCCTAGGACTGCAAAGTGTGTTAAAAGGTCAAGCAAGTTTTGACCACCAGGGTGGAGCTTATAGAGAGGTAGAATTGGAGCAGAGAAAAATCAAGGGGCTAAGTGACTGTGTGCCACCATCACCTCTTGTGTATCAGTAGCCTCTCCTGAAATTGCTTTTCACAAAGGCAAGGAGGCAACAAGTCTGATACCTATATTCACATGCAGTATACAGTTTATCCATCATTCATGGACAATTTATGTTCTACTATAGAATCCTACTGGGTGATTTTGGGCGGGTCAGCCCCCAGAAAACCCTGTAATAGGTTCACCTTTGGGTCCCATAAGTCAGAAACAACTTGAAGGCACAACAACAACAACAACTGCTACTACTTTGTAAAAACTACCAATTATCGAAGAGTTAATTGACAAAGTCAGAAATGCTTAGCTGAGAAGATTCTGCCCACCTCTAAACTTTTCTTCCATGAAAACCCAAAGCCAGTCAGTCTATGGGTTCAGAAATATTACATACTGCAGTGTTTCTGAGGGGTTCTATTTTACAATGTGTGTCAGACTTCAACAATAGAGCTTCTTGCCTTTGCAAACTTGAATTTCTGATTTAAGTTAGGTTTCTTCTTGATATGCTCCTTTTCTACTGGGTGGAAGTATTTTATAGCAGGGAGATTGAAAAGTGCAAATATGGTCATCAGTATTCACTGCAATGTAATGTAGTCTCCCAAAATATGTGCCATATGATACCTCTAAATGTGGTTCTTACTCTTATTTCCTATTAAATGTGTTTAGAACTAAAGTCTAACAGCAGTAAGTGAAAGTAATTGCACAACTTAGTTGATGTATCTGCCTCTTCTTCCCCAATTTTTATTCCCCTTCCTATTCATTTGTTTACACTGACGAAATAAAAAATTAAAGTGTGATAATAAGGAGAAATGATCTTAGTCCTTATTCTTCTAATACTTTACTTTTGCTCTGTTCTAAAGAGTTACAAAATATTATTGTTGATTAACATACGCCAGACAAATTTGAAGAGCTAACCCAGTTCATTAAACCAAAGGACTATATTATATAAGAGACTACTCTATATTGAACTGAAACAGTAGTACATTTTGCACACTGTTTTGTACCTGAAACTTTCAGTGGCTTTCTGGTGCTTCAGAAAGAAGATCTATTCTAATCTGTTATTTGCAATCTTTTCTAAGACCTGCTTGAGACTGCATCTGTAATCTTTTACATGCAAAATATATACATGCTCTGCGTAAGTTACTTTATTCACCCTATTTTGTAAATTAAATTAATCTAGATACTTTTCACAGATTGAGTAGAATAACAAAGCAGTGCTCATTGTTAGTCCCAGCAAGAGTAGACTCATTGAAACAATGGGATTTATATAAATTTTGATCTACCATTCAGCCCTTTATTCAAGAGAAACACCGTTTTGTTGTATTCTCCCCAAAAATCTAGGTTTTACCTATGTATGGCAAAATGAAGTTAGGTTTATTTGTTTTTAAATAACATTTGAATGTATCAGATTTATAAATATGATCAGTTCTATCTGTGGCTTTACTTTTCAGCATGAGGTTAGCATGCATGAGATAAATCATATCTCTTTCTCAGTATATTTATTGTTTGGGATTATGGGTACATTATGTCATATAGGTACCATTGTGCCATAAGTCCACCTGCCCTTCCAGCAGGTCCTCCAAAAGAGATGTGTGAAGGAAAACATGCTCCAGTGTGCTTCCACATCATTCTGTTCCTACCTGAAGAATGAGTGGTTCACAGGACCTAGCACAAACTGATTAATAAAATGGCTTACGCCCAGGTTGAAAGGGAACTCACCTAGATACACTCAGTTTACTTAGTGCTTTTTGAGATGTGTGGTCTGTTAGATTTCATTTAGCAGGTAAGTAAACATTTTAATCTTATTTGCAATGTACTAAATGTACTCTGGTTAGTTATTGTTAGGCCCTTATAGCCCAACCCTATGCAGGCTTGCTTTGTTCAGTGAACCTTACTCCCAGGTGAATATGCAGAGCAAACCAGCCTTTGAAGACCAAGAGTTTTTATCAATTAGGATGAAGAGGGGGGGGTCTTTGGTAGACTCAAATGCTTATTAAAGCACCCTTTTTGTCTTCTTTCTTACACTTGAAGCCAGAAAAGCTCACTTCCACCTCCAGTCTTTCAAACCCTCATCCATTGTGAGCCTGCCATTTTTTCTCTATCAAAAGAGCCAGGATTTCTAATGCTGGATTCTCATTTAACTGATTATTTTTTGCGACAGCCTATGTTATGACAGCAGCATTTGCTGGCAGGTTTCTCCAAAGTCATAGGCAATATAGATGAGTTTTTCAATAGTTTCCTGGTACCATGCATTTCCTTTGAGTAATTTCACCCTGCATTACTTTTGGTTAATAAAACCCTAACTCTATTGGAATATCAACAATTATGGGATTAAAAGAGAGAGATTTGTGTGGGATTTTTGGCCTTTCATTATGACAAAAGAGCAGCAATTAAGCATGTTCTTGTTTAGTGATGCCATCCATAGTTACTGCTTGCAGGCAGCAAAGAAGGTCAGAGCAGAGCAGAGTCTAACATGTCCCTGACCTGTCCAGGGGGACAAAACAGAAGAGCTTTTGTTTTATTTGTTTATACAGTGACTCACTCTGTAGTAACTGGGTTAAAGTCCACTTAGAAATGAAGAGAACAAAAGGCCTTCTGTTAGTACTGGACAGTTGCCTCTTAAGATATCATAGAAAGGATCTTTTTTAATACTGCAGCAGGATGCAGGAAGCCACAAGCTTATGGGAACATAGCAGCACTTTGGAAAGGAAAACAGAGCCGCAGACTTTCATCTGCAGATTTCTCCCTTCATTTTCCCTTAGCTTCTTTACCGCCTGCTGGAACTGAAAGAATCTGAGCCCCAAATTTCCATACATCACAGGCTCCTGAAGAGAAAGGAAAAAACATTGGAGAGTTAGGATCCTCTTACTGCAAACTTTGGAGACTGAGAGAGATGATGGCTTAACATGGTCAGTTGGATTTCAGTCTCTTCTGCACAGAGAACCATATTTACCTAATGGTGCTGTCTGATCTCTAAATCCCCTACCCCTTTCCAAACAAAAAGAGCATTTGTGCTGAACAATATGATCCCAGGGAAAAAAAATAAGACAAGCGGTATATACCCTTTATTTGCACATCCTAAGGGCCTTTTTAAATTATAACACTGCAAAAACCCTGTTAGTGCAAATAAGTCTGGAAATATGGTTCTTCAGACTGTTGAATACTTCTGAAAGAGTTATTGCTGTGTATCCTTATTGTCTACAAAACAGTCCAGTTGTCACCTATAGTTCTTGCACAGTGGTGCAAAATGGTCAGTGAACTGTGTTTCCCATAGTAGACCTTCTCACGCCACCTTTTTTAAACCTTATGAAAGCAAAAAGAGATTTCCCTCTAGCTCACATGGGGAAGCATTTTGGAGAACATTTAAACGGGCCCAAAACACTCCCCTCCAGCTCAGAGGTTTGTGTTGGTTTTTTGACTGCCAGGATTACAACTACTGCATTTCATATAACTCCCAAGTTTGGCCATACAACTGTAACAAGTACGCATATGGAGGAGGATTTGTGGTTTTTAGAGACTACCCAGAAACTTGCCTTTCTCTTTTGTTTTTCTTAAGAGGGAGGGGAGAGGATTTAGGGATGCTATGCAAAAAGGTTGAGCATTTGGCCTGCCTGGGAGAGGTGGCTTTGGGCTTGCTTTTGACATTCCTCTCTTTCTGGAAGGCATCCTACACAAACCTCTAGGTTTGGGGATGTGATATTTGATAAGTGTGCATGCAGCAAAAATATTTTGAACATTTTTGGTGTGTGTGTGGATTATTCACATCCGTTCAACACTGGAGGGGGCAGTTCTGGACTTGTAGTAGTAACTGCCAGTGTCTCTCCAAGGCCAGTGGTTTTACCTGACCCCAGTTTACAAGCTTCCCACATGAGTAGGCTGCGCCCAGCCTACTCTTGCCAAGGAAAGCAAATGGACCTCAGCAAATGAAGCATTAGATCTTCTCTTCTCCATTACCCCCACTGAGAATGGAGAACCATGAAGCATATTTGCACACAGACTCAGCTTTCAAACCACCATCACCATCCTCTCTCTTATTCAAAACAAGACAAACAAAAGACTAATTTAGTATTTGTGGAATCCCTTATGTTTTCCTTAGGTTGGTCATTTTGAAATAGCTACCTCTTAGCTGGAATCTTGTTACACTAAATAAACCAGAATAACCAAGCCAACAATCATGTGGCACCTTTCAGTAAATTAAGTATGAACATGTCTGTCTTTGTTAGTTATCCCACAATAACAAGCCAAGGCCTATACAGAGCAGGAAAGGTAAATGCACATTCCCAGAGCAGAGAAAGTAGCAATCAGAGAAAATGTAAGGGACAGAAAGCCAAAGCAAAGCAATAGAGTCAACAGACTGTACTAAGTTGTATTTCAGATAAGCCCAATTAAATTTTTGCTTGAATTCCCTAATTAAAACTTGAATGGCATTCACAAGAACTTTCTGTGCCTGCTGAGATGGTGGCAGAAGTAAGGCACAAGCTACCATTCCATTAGCTTTTATTTCCCTGCCAGACATCTGTGTTTAATGAGAAGGTGATTGAAGTGCCACTGGTGATAGGGAGGAAAATGGAAGCTATAACTCCAGCAGTGGCTAAATAAATATCTTTCTTCACTGTGATCTCACCAAGATTTATCTACGGTAAGTTCTTCGTGCCTTCAACAAAGTAAGGGGATTCTGGGTAACACCTTGTGTTGTTAATAGTAGCTTTGTACATTCATTTATTACAATGTATTTTTACCTGTAAAAGTCAATGTTTGTTTGTCTGCATTGGGCAGGCACAGACGTCATACGATTGGCTGAGGAGAGAAGACCTCATATGATTGGCTGGCTGTGAAGATTCTATGGAATCCTGGGGTTGGCAGTTTAGGGAGGGGCCTTTAGAATTCTCAGCCGAGAGCTCTTGGGGCTCAGGGCCTGTTGCTATGGAGATGAGGCCTACCATCAATAAAGATGCCAGAAAATGTTTGGGAGGCATATGTGAGAAAAATTAAAGTGACACACAGAACATCGTTAAAAAGTGTTCTTGTCTTATATGGTGGATTGTATGGGTTCCATATGTGAACAATCTTAAAGTTGGAATTCAAAACAATGCTTCCAGAAAAACATAAAGCCATTGCACAAATTCAACAGAAAGCAAAAAATAAAAAAATAAAAAACCAGTACATCAACGTTGCCAGAGAACACAGATTGCATTGGGGACTATGAGCAAAAGTTACAGGTACTGGAGTAGACCAGTTGCCATGGAGACGATGCCTAGCGGCAAGGAGGAGAACAGTGTATTCCTGTAGGAACCCAACTTCTGTATGTTAACAAGTACAAATACAGATTAGATTGTTCCAGGTGCTAGAGAATACAGTTTGGTAAGTTCTTAAGAGAAAAATAAAATCCTGAACAATGCTGGGTAAATACGCTAGTTTTCAATAAAGTCACATGAAAAATAGCCTTCTGCCCAGAATGGCCAACTTGTGGCATTGGAGGTCTTGTTGGGATTGCTGCTCCCGTCAGGCCTATCCAGCACAGTCAGTCATAGAAATAAGGGGAGTTGTAGATCAACAGCATCTTGAAGACCACTAGTTATCTGTAGGACGGTATCCTACTGCATGAACTCTCCTAAGGACTTTGGAGAAAGTCCAGCTCTCGGTCCCAAGACTTTCACATCTGGTTGAAACATGGGAGAAGGCCTTCTTGGTGCTTGTTCACAGGATTTGAACTCCCTTCCTTGAGAGGCTAGTATGATTTCCACTATGCTGGGAAGTGATAATCTTTCTATTCTGGAAGACATTCAGGAACTGAGAACAACAGTTTGTAATAATGTGCTTGTTCTATTGATTTTTATCTTTTTATTTTGCTTGTTTTAAAGGGTTTTAATTCTGCAGATAGTTAATTTAATTTTAACAACAATAACAAAAGTGTAAACAGTTGGCTTTCCACATTTTTGGCTTTAACTTTCACAGATTTCATTATTTGTGAATTTCTTCAACCTTTTCCCCATCACCTCAGGCACTTCTTTTCCAGCCGAGCCTTCCCTCTCGGAGGCTCCGATCAGGCCATGCAGCCCTTTGAAAATCTGCCTCTGGTCCTCCTCCTCCTCCACCACCAGTCACTGCCTGGCCAGCTAAGGATAGTTCACAGTGTGATTTCTCAGCGCCACAAACCCTCTTTTGATGCCACTCCACACTCAAGGAAGGAAGCAGGTGAAACACAGGAAGTATAGGGCCACCGTGCCAACTCACGCCACCTTCCCTCTCCTTTCCCTGACCAGAGCCATTTCCGCACTAGAGTTTTATAGCGCTATGATTCCACTTTCAACATCCTATGGAATCCTGGGGTTTGCAGTTTCGGGAGGGGCCGAAACTGCAAACCCCAGGATTCCATAGGATGTTGAAAGTGGAATCATAGTGGTATAAAACTCTAGTGCGGAAATGACAGTGGTTTGGACCTTGGGTGTCTGTTCCCCCCACAATGCTTCAGCCCCCTTCCCACGGACACACATACACATTTTGATATTTGCAATTCTACTTTTGCAGGGGTCCTATGCCCCTAACTCTAGCAAATGTGGAGGGCCAAGTGTATTTTATTTATGCCTTCATATCTGCTTGTTTTGAGTCATGTAAGCTGCCTTGAGTCCCAGTTTTGGGGAGAAAGGCAGGATATAAGTGATTTTTTAAAAAAAGAGTTTCCTGCCCCTGCTTTATCCTATCCAGAGCAGTGCTGATTTACCTAGACTATTAAACATGGATGAATCTCCATACTAGTGCCTAAGAGGGAAGACTTGTGCAAAATTTGCCCAACATAGAGAATTTCCAACTATCCTTAGGATAAACATTAGTGCAATGTATGGGTACCTGAGAAGATGAAATATGTGGTGGACTCTAAATTATTAAACAGAAATACTGTTAATTATAGAAAAGCTGTTTCCAGTAAGGTTTGTTTTCATTTAAAGCAGAATCAGCAATATTAAAAAAGATAGTTTTATGAACTGCTGTTGTCCTACAAAACTGAATTTACTCTGTAGCGCTAAATTAACAATGGGAGCCAGAAGTATCAAAATGGGAGTGTCAACTTTTGTGAAATAATTGCTGTTGCAAACATTGCAATCTCATTGATCCTAGTACTCAATGATCTGCCAATGATCTCAGAAGAATGGGTGCAAGGAAGTTAGGTGAAGTAAATGCAATATACTTGACACCTGTGGTATCTTCCATGTTGAAACTTCATACAACCACATGCAAGTCAATGAATGAATGGTGGAGCTAAAGAAGGGGCAATAGTCATCTATTTTAAATTTCTTATGAATTAAATCAAAAATACCAATGCACAGAAATCCTGGTTTCTTTCTTTTCATACTAGGCTTTTGCGCTTATATCTGAGCAAATTAGTATTGTAATATTCTAACTGTACAGTATGTAATAGATTGAAAACATCAGTTCCACTTGCGTCATAGGAATTGGTATGTTGTGTTTTTTTAATAACTGAGAACTCCCTTTTTATTAACTTTTATTAAGGGCTTCTCCTCCAAGTCTGGCTGAATAATAAAACATGCAGGGGGAAGGGAAAGGAGTAGGGTTTGCATCAAAGAATCTTCATGTGAAGTCCTTCAGCAAGTAATTCAAGACAGCATCCAAATATTTACTTAGCGGATATGGCATTCTTGATCTTCTCCAAGATAAAGGCCCAGGTAAGAGCAAGAAGGATGTTGAGAAACTTTCTAAACCACGATTTGCCTCAAGATAATGAATACAAATAATAAACCTTTGCATGAGATTCAGACGTCTTCTGCAGGTATAGATGTTTTAATAGGTAGCATTATGATTGGTGGCATGCAATTCCTTCCCTCCTTCTTTAGAGTTAGTCATTGCAACTGTGCAAGTCTCATGGTCAGCTGTCAATAGTGCATCTGATATAGTAACAAACCATAGCTCTCCCTCATGTCCTGTCATTTTGTCACTTTTTTGTACTTGATTTGTTTTAAATCCTGAGAAATTCTACACTATACTGCTTTGGTTTGGAAAGCACTCAACTAGTCTTGAAAAAAGAGAAAAGGGGAGACTTAGGCAGACTTTTTAAACAGACCTTTATATTTCCATGGGGATAACCATGTCAGTCTGTTGTAGGAAAAACAATGATTCTTGTGTTACCTTAAAGACTAATGAGCTTTAATGGACAGTGGCGCACCTTTCTTCTCTACATCAGAATAGCATTGTTTGGTTACCCTTTTATTTCTAGATTTGCATCTTTTTACTTTAAATTTTAAACTTTATTTTATTGGGTTTTTTTTTTAACAGTCAGTTTTCCTTCTCTGGCCATCCAATGGGATGTAAGCTATGTTAGGAATTTTATACTGAAAAGCCAGATAAAAATATTTTGAATAGTTAATGAATGAATGAACTTAGGCCTTGAGCATAAACTTGTATGAGGTGCACAATATCTGATCATCGGAAGAAGCCCTTCAAAGTTCCCAACCTCTCAAATGCCTTCAGTTGACAAACCGAGTGTTAAAGTGGTATACCTTCCTGGAAGACTCTCTTAACCTGTTCACAAGGGCTTGGAGAGAAACTGATGAACCAGAAGGTTTTGTTTGTTCTAAGACATTGTTTCCTGGATCAGGTCATGCTATCAAGTGGAAGTTCTTGGAGCGTAATAACCTTTGAGAAATTAAATTTGTTGTTGTTAAAGCAGTATTAGTGTGATGTCACAGAACAAACAGTGGGTTTAGTCAGAGAATGAAGGAGCAATGGCAGTATTAGCTCCCAACTCTTTCTTGAACCGTGAAGAGCTTTGATCAGCTGCTTCATTCTCCCCTATGTAACTTGAGTCCCTTACTTGGGCTTTTTAGAAGCATATGTAGCTTGTTCAAGGCTAACAGGGCAGAAGGCCAGATATAGAATGCCTAATAGAGGTGACAGAAGACTGGAGTTTACAGCCAAGGTCAGTGTTGCTGAAACAGCCTGTCTTCAGCCAGGGCCATTAAATGACTGATGAGTTCAGATTTGTTGTTTTCTTCCCATTTGAAAAGACATATATACTGGAAACAGAAGCCTATCTTTTTATTTTTCTTTAGGTAGTGATTTAAAAGCCTCACTAGCATTCATGTGAGTGGTATGTCAACTTGTGAATATTTACATCTATGCAATAACATTAGAAATCTGTGCATTGTTTGGGAGGAAAAAAGGTGGGGAAATTTCACTGATATGCTTCTTTTATTTTTGTCCTATCTATATTGTGAAGTAGTGCACAGTCTTGTTAATCTCACTGGCATGAAAGTTCCAAAATGGGCCACCTAGTTTGTGGCCTGTATGTGTATCTAAATATACTCTTTGGAACAGTGTTCAAGTTTGTAGAAGTTGTGTCCTTAAGTTTACATGTTCAGAATGATTCTGAAAGCATTTACTGTGATAATAAAAAGCCACCACATTGAGTATTCCTTGTCTGCAGGATTGGGCAGCAGTGCAGTTCTTATGGTAAAAACCGTGGATTCCGTCTGAGTGGAAGTAATAGATTATCATCAAGGTGCCAGGAAGGTTACAGGGCATCCCCTTGCTTCAAATGGTGCTTCTTGGCAACTTGGCCTGGCACAAGAAGAAACCGCCTGCTGTTTGCATGACAGTACAGTACTCTTTCTCTGTTCATGTGGGGGAAAAAGAGCTACTCAAGTAGTTTGAGCCAAAGTCAGTAATAGTTTATTACTCCATCCCCAGCACACATTTTTTTAACTTAGCACAAATTGACACAGCAAACAGTCCTGAACACAAGAGGAGAAGGTAAAATACTATGTCCCAAAGTCAACAAATGTCCCATCACACACATTAAAAATATAGAGATTAAAGTGTCATCTTAAAAAAATTAAAAAGTCTTTTGGACCCTGTCTGCTTTCAGGCAGGAATTGATTTACTTGTGTGGATGTTGGCAGGATTTAGTTCTGATGCTCCTACACTCCACGTAGGCTTTGGACCCCATGATTATAGCTGGCACAGGTCTTGATCCTGTTCTCTGCACCATGTCAGTTTTATTTCTAAAAGTTGAAAGCAAGGGCAATTTGTTTTACTTAAACCTAGATCTGACAAGGAGATACTCTCACATCATCTGGCTTTTATTGCCCTTATTCGTCCATATATCAAGAATAAAGAGTCTGTTCCCATAGCCCCAAGTCAGGCTTATCTTCTCCGTTTCAGGAAGACACATGGTGTGTTTATAGAGAAGATTATTTTAGACCAAAAACAGTACAATAAGATGAATATTGTCCCATGTTGTTTTCTTTTTCTACCTCTTTTTCAAGTTCATTATTTTGCTTTCATCTCTACATTAAAATCCCAATTCAAGTACTCCAGGACTGGAAAACCAATGGATCCTGATTAAGAACTGTGCATCTCATTATAATAAAGAAATACATACAATTTCAAACGAATTCAATTTTTCTTAAAAATCTAGTTCCGTATCCATCAAGCCAGTAGTTTCAGAGGTCTCATTAAATGGGTCAGGGATGCCTTAGTAAGATGCTCAGTAATGCCAGTAAGATGCTCAGTGAAAGATAGCTTTCCTACCACTACCTATTAGTCTTCCCCTGCAGCCCTCAAGAAAATATGTGTTTTGTTCTAGGGCAAATTCCCACTTGATACAAAGCTGGGGGAGGGTGAAGAGGACTTCTTGGCAGTTGAGGTCTAAAGCATGCCCCTGTGTAGGGGTTTGGTGACAGATGCTGGGACCCTTTTTTTCAGTGCCACTGTAGATAGAAAGCAAGATATATAGTGGGACTGGCATAATATAACCCCACACAAACCACCAAAACTGCAGAACACATGAACATTGCTATAAGATATGTTTGAAAGCTGCCTTCCAGAATGTTAGTCAACAGCACATTTCTCTCTACTCCCCTCTTGGTGAAGTTAGGGTCCTTTCACCCCTCAACCTGATGTCAAGATGTTTTTCAACAGATTGACTCAGCCTTCCATCCTTTCGCAGGTCGGTAAAATGAGTACTCAGCTTGTTGGGGGCGTGTATAGAAATGTTTCGAAATACATGCTATTTGTAAGTTGTTCGCTGCCTCGATCCATATGGAGAGGCGGGATACAAATAAATAGATAAATAAATAAATAAATAAATAAGTAAGTAAGAAGAATATTTTTCAAACTGCCTGCCTTCTAAAGATTGTGTCCATGTTCCCTGTTTAGTTTGTATTAAATTTATTCAGCCAAGATGGCACCCAGGGAGACTGATCATAATAAGATAAGCTTTCAAACAAAATAGTAATTAAAATCCTGTTTTTAAAACATAAATAAAAATAAATCCATTAAAGCACAATTTAAAAAAATAGATATAACTCAACCCACTACAAACTCTTAAAGGAACAGATGAGCTTACATTCCAAAAGCTTGCCTAAACAAAACTTGCTAAGTTTGCCAAAGGCCACTGAAAAGACCCTCTCCTCAAATCCCTGACAATTGTGTCTCCTAGAGTGATAGGGCCAAATGATTGGCCTCTCCTCAACATCTTAGAACCCAGGCAAGTTTGGAAGGGAGTATGTGGCCTGTCAAAATTAGAACATGTTATAATGAAACTATTTTCCAAGTTGGCTTAAAAGTTATTAAGTAAGGGGCCTGTAAACCAAACTGGCAGGCCATCTTGTTAAGTGTCTTCACCCATACAGAGATTTAAGCCTCTCTCTACTCTAAAACTAGCAAGGTAGTCACTTACCCATGAAGCAGGAATAATTATAGGCTGTACATCATAAAGACCATCCTCTTCCCATTCAGAACAGAAAAGTAAATTAAGCAGATGACTTCCCTCATGTACTGAACTAGGTATATTTGAAGGCACACCCAGAATCAACAGACAATAGGGGACCTGGCCATGAAGGTGGCAGACTGATAGGTCAGAGCAAATTACATCCAGGAAGATAAGGCAGCTGCTGCTGCTGCATACGTACTTCCCTGTCTCCAAACAGCCAAGCCAGCGGGAAGATGAATTTTGGATTAGCATGTTCTGATATTGTCATTGTTCCAGGTTACTTTCTGGCTATTTTCTGTTTTGTCTTGTCTAAAAAGTACATCAGTGAGTGTTTGTCATGGAGCAAGACCATATTCCTCTTCTCCAACAGGTTAGAGATCATAGGGTGAGGCATTTACCATCTTGGAATATTAAACATTCAGATAGCTAGGATTTTTCTTTATTTTGTGTGACAAGTTCAATGATACTATATATCATCTTTCCCTTTAGAGGTTTAACTCAGATAAATTTCCCGAACCCCCTATCTGTCATATTATTAATTCCCTGGTTTTGTGGCTACAGATGGAGTTTAGGCCCAGCAGTCTCAAGAGCCCTCAGCAGTCGCTGGAAAGTGATTGTCAGTCATATGGATACATTATGCGTGCTTATGGCTGAGAAAGTAAGGCACCTGATAATAAAAGTGTCTGATGGGTATTGGTAATGAAAGTCTAGTTCAAGCACCACCGGTGACCATCACTCAGTCAAATCACACATGTTTTCTCAATCATTGTGTAATAGAATTTCAGAGAGAGAATTCATATACTAGAGAACCATGGGTCATAGCCCAAGCAACTGCTGTTGAAAATATTAAGCAGGCTTCCCATCCCCAAGCAGTGGGAGGTACAGAGCACCCTTTACAAGATTCCTTCAGAAGAGAGAAAGAGGAAGAGACTACTAGTACTTTATATTCCTTGGGACTGAAAATGTGATTACCATGGTGTCTTAAGAAGTATCGGTTCCCTGCTTATTCATAAATATCACTTAGTGACCTTAGATAGGCTATTGCCTCTTGGCCTAATCTACCTGCCGTCTGATTTTGGCTTCATATTCTAGCTTAATATTTGTGTGTGTGTGTGTGTGTGTGTGTGTGCGTGCACGCGCATGCATGCATGTGCATGTGCATGTGCGTCTTCAAGCTACCTATTGACACATGGCAACCCCATGAACTTCATAGGGTTTTCTTAGGCAAGAAATACTCAGTTTTGCTAGTTCTTTGCTCTGAATATAGCACCTGGTATTTATAAAAAGAGGTAAAACCACATTTTCCTGATTCAGATGTAAAAGAATAGCAATAGCATGTGTATTTCTATATCACTTATCAGCTAAGTGCTCTCTAAGCAGTTTACAGTGTGTTAGTTAATTGCCCCCAACAAGCTGGTACTCCTTTTACCGACCTGTGGAAGGATAGAAGGCTGAGTCAACCTGGAGTCCAGCGGGATCAAACTCACAACCTTGTGGCTGCAGTACTCTTATTTAACCACTGCTCCCCCAGTGCTCCAAATATTATTAAACTATGGTTTAATAATATTTGGAAGTCTTCAACTCCAGTCTACGAGAAAAGGGAGGAGAGAACTAGTGAACCTGACATTTGTTCTCGTCTTGATCCTTATGTCTGATCTGGCCCAAAATCACAGAGTCTGAGAGCCAGAATTGACCTCAAAGATCTTTTAGCACTAGGCCAATATTCTGGTGAAGAAGGAAATCCACCATTACAACACCCTTTATAGGTGGCCATCTAGCCTGTGCTTAAAACCTCAAAGGAAAGTTTTGAGGCATCTTCTGAGGCAGCCTTTTTCACTCCTGAACAGTTCTTTAAGTTTAACCTAAATCCTTTTCCTTGTAATTTTAGCCCATTGGTTCAGGTCCTCCACAATGAAGGAAAAAATACTGCTCCATTATCTATGTGACAGCTCTTCAAATTTTCAAGATCGATATGTACCTCTTAATCTTCCCCTATTTGGGCTAAATATACCTGACCCCTTCATCCATTTGGCTTACTGGTTCCTCACCATTTTTGTTGACCCTACTTGGGACACATTCTAGTTTGTCAATACATTTAGACCGTGGTTCCTAAAACTGTACACAATATTCCAGATGAAGTCAAGCCAAAGCAGAATGTATGTGTATGTGCCTTTTAAGTCACTTGTTGACCTATAGAATAGGATTACTTCTTTTCTTAATCTAAACACTATTCCTCGGAGATGCAATCTAGAACTTAATTTCAAGCCACCCTGCTCTACTGCTGACCTATGCTTAATTTGTGATCTACCAATACCCCTAGATTGTTGTTACCCATACTGCTGTTAAGCCAGGTCTCACACATCCTCTATGTAATAGAATTCAAAGATATAACTGTGTTAGCCTGGATTAGTGTGCAAATGGATCTTGTAGCATCTTTAAGACTAACTGAGAGAAAGGACGTGGTACAAAACCTTATGCTACCAATTTCTTTCTCTCAGTTGCAAAAGTGTTACAAGATCCCTTTGCATACCTCCTGTCACATGATAGTGCCATCCTGCATGGGGACATGTTGCTGCCAGTCTGTGATGCATGCCACTGCATGATGTCATTGCAGTCCTGATGCTATCATGTTCCCAGCCATCATGATCACACCGTATACTATTACTGGAGAAAACATCTGGTAATGGCCTCACTTTGCACAACGATCCCATCGGCTACAGGCATGCAGGAAGGGTGGAAGGGCTATCAAGTGCTTCCTTCTGCAGTATAGCATAGGAAGAGGCCAGCTGTACTGTAGAAGGGAGCAAGAGCGTCCCTAACACTACCCATCCACCAACAGCTGACCAGTGCAGTGGGGTCCCGATCCCATCCCAGCAACAGCATTGCCAGGATTGCGATGGGACAATGCGGGATCGCGGCATAGTTGTGGTAAGGGCCTCGCTCTAATGTAACAAGAAACGGAATGTAGGATTTGTAAGATAGCAACTATATTCCTACATATATTCCTTTTCGGTTGTATTTTTCTTCTATGTATGTATACCCTCCATCCCCAACATTGGTTAGCTCAGGCCTCACAGCCATTTCAGGAGTGGTGCAGAAGTGTTTGTCGAATATACAAGCTTTCTCTCACTATATATGGTACATGTCATAATGATGAGCATTAGAGTATAGAGGAGAAAGAGCAGCAGAGGCAGATTAATAATAAAAAACTACTATGTTTTTGAATTGTGTAGGTCTTTCAGAGAACCCAGCTGTGTGGTATTTTATGGGGAATACGGATACCTTTTATAGGACTGTATTAGTTGTCAGCTGGGAATCTAGTTTGGCCAAGACTTTTCCTAACAGGCCAAGTACAATTGTTACTTCTGCCCTTATTATGAATTAGTTTTATTTTTGTAAAGTAAAGCACCCTAAAAGAAAAAAAATGAAACAGATCTGCTTGAAATTTTGGTAATAATTCTCCCTCTCCAAAGTATAAATTCTTTATTAGTGATTTATAGAAGATAAAAAACTGTCAATGTATCCTTATTTAAAATAAAGGTGAATGGGGTGAATAGGTTTTTCTCAGGTGAAAACATTTCCAGTAGGTAGGACCTAAATATTTGTTGGAGGCATTTCTATATAGATACAGAGAAGACATAAGAAACAACAACCAGCTGCAGTTGTTATTGTAACTTTCTGAACATGCTTTAGCTCAGAAAAAAAACAAAACTCTTTTTCATATAGAGGCCATTCAGCTGGATGTTTTTTACAAGATAAACTACTTGGTCTTCATCTTCCCCCCTACATTCAACATCATTAGATGCAGCAAAGCCCAAGCAGTCAAAATATTGCAGATTTCCCCATTCTTCCATTTCCAATTTTCCATTCTTCTTCTGGGTGAAAATAGATGAGACATATGCCATCTTCTGTCCATAATTCCCTCTTATTGTGAATGAACTCAGTGAATCTCCCAAAGTGCATCTTAAGTTTCCAACAGGCAGGCTAGTGTGAAACCAAAATGGACCTTTCACCTGCTCCACTGGCTTGGAGCTTTGGGTGCCTAGCATTGACCTGTCCTGACCTCTGGCCTCTGCTCCCTCCTTCTGACCTTGCTGGATTATTCCTGCTGTGCCTTCTCCAAGACAAGGCCCCTCGGCAGTGGCTTTAGTGTCAGGGGCGATTGTGAGACCGAATAAGAAAATCTCTCCTAATGACTTGCTATTGTTGAGGGCTGTAATCAATATGCTGGGCGCCAAGCTGAAGTGGTAGAATAGAGGATCTTTAACTCTGTGTTTGCTGAACGCTGCCTTTGGGAAAAGGAGCAGTGTTGAAAAGACTGAGGAGCTGTTCATACCCTGATAGCATTCCCAGATTCAGGCTAACTCGCATACTTGATTCCGCCACTCTGCCTGTTGATGCAAACATTTTGCATGAATATGTCGGTCTTGTTTCCTGGTAAACATGTATCCTACATGTCAGATAAACCATTTCCACACTAGGCCGTTATAGCGCTATTATTCCACTTTCAACATCCCATGGAATCCTGGGGTTTGTAGTTTCTGCAAATACCAGTATTCCACAAGAAACTGCAAATGCCATAATTCCACAGGATGTTGAAAGTGGAATAATAGCCCTGTAACAGTCTAGTGCGGAAGTGCTCAGAGTCTTATCCAATAGACTTGACAGGGAGTAAGTCATAGACATGACTTTCTGTGTGTACATCTGAATCCAGAAGTAGGGTGGTTTGCATATCATGAAATCATAATATGAGATTTTGTCGTCAGTTGGAAAAAAAGGTTTGTATGGCCTAGTTTGCACAGACTAGACTACAGATGACATAGCAAATCTCTATCTCCATTTTATTACTTCAAGATTAAGTAGAGGATCTTGTGAATAAATGACTCTCCTTTAAGAAAGAGGAAAAAATCCTTGACAGAAAAAGAAATGTCAAAGAGCAGGATTTGATGCTACCCTCCTCCTTGACATGCTGCTTTTCTACATGCAAGCACTTTTCTTTCTTTCTTTCTTTCTTTCTTTCTTTCTTTCTTTCTTTCTTTCTTTCTTTCTTGTTGGAACACAGATGTTCTTCTCATTCCAACCTGAAACATTTCTTTTTATGCCTGAGGATTTTAGGGTGATTTTAAAAAACACTTCAGTTTATTCCTCTCTTTTAGGGAAGAACCTTTTTTTAAAAAACATGTGTTTTGACTCTTGAATTGGGATCAGGGTGGAATCAGAGATGGGGGGTAGGGAGAGGGTGGGGCCAGGTTGGTGGATGATGACTAGTAGTGGGTGGGCAGCACAGAGTCCCTGGAGATGTGTCATCTGGGCTCCTGTTCACCTACAAAGGGCTGGAAGGGTCAGCACTATTTTTTCTCTTTCCCCTCATCTTTCAACTCCAGACATATGTGAAACTTTGAATATTTGCTTGTCTTTAGATGCCCTTTTTGAGTAGGGTGACCGGGGTGGGGGAGAGATCTCATGGAGCAAGCACTATAAAGCACTTTCCTTGCCATAGGACTTACACCTGAGTAAACCTGCATAAGATTGCACCATATGCCATTAATCCTACACCAACTTTCCTGGGAATTAAATTTTTAAAATGAGGCAGGAAATAAGAGCAGATGGAGGTAACACGTGTGAGGGCTGAGGTAGCTGCCCAGATATGGCCCCAACCAATGAGGGTGTAGGTGGGCAATCAGAATGATGGAAAACAAAGACTATTTAAACATCCCCTTGCACTGATGTGACTGCATAATTGGGTCTGTGGGTGTCTTGTTTGGCTATCCAAACTGATTACAGTTTGGAATAAAACATGTGCCTGTGGAATAAAGGAATCAAACCAGGGCAGGATACGATATGGTGGAGTTAGGATACAGCCTTAGTGTTTATTCAGCCCTAATTTACATTCTGAGATCCCTGTGATGATATTAAAGTAGGACTGAGGCACACTGATACATCACTATATACCCCCGCTTCCCCAAATTAACCTTTTTTTAAAAAATCTTCCTACCTAATTTATTTGCCTTTGTTTTCCCTCACAAGCACTCTGCATCTACTACAGTACTTACCTGTCTGCTCTTCTCATCTTCATTGTTCCAGGAGCCTTTCTGGGATGATACTAGACTTAGTCCTCTTCCAAGCTTTTAGGCCCAATGTGGGCAAGGTCCACAGATTTGAGAGTCAATTTTCTACCCCTGCAACATCCTCCCAAAATGAAAACAAGTGGGGGAATCAAAACAAAAAGAAATCCACAACTAACCAGAAATCTATTTCTGTTTTTTTTTTTTTAATAGGTTCAATGGAGACCTACAGCTTGTTTATAAGAAGAATAAATGGTTATTCCCAACTCTGTTTTAGGGAGTAAGTGAGGTTAGAAGTCCAAGAAGACTACTTTTTACTCACTGATAAAAGTTGGTGTGATCAAGTTCTCCTGTGCTTGTTTCCCCCCCCCGCCAAAATGGGTTACATGACGATGCCTGACACTGACTTTTCCATTAAAGTAAAATTAGCGAGCACTGTATACCTGGGTAGAGCAACAAAAGAACACTTCCCCCTGCCTTTTCCACCTCCTGCTGCAGGCTGCTGCTCTTGATCATGGTATAGTAGCTGAGTGTTTGGTACTTCTAGTTTCATTGCTTTTGGATACAGCATGCCAAGGTATATTCAGAACTTGCTATCAGTGTTTACTCCTACATAACTGAATTTTTCTGAATTGTGCATTGACTTGTATGGGGGGTGTACTTTTTTGCTAACTTATACTACTGAGTAGAGAATAAGCTCTTTTTCCAGAGCTGAAAGCTCTAGAGCCAAGCTTCTTATTCAAGAATGGTGTGAAAGGTTTGGATGACCATAAGGAGTGGCACATATCTTTTTCCTTGCTCTGAACATGGTCCACTTTGGACATTGCTCTGAATGACATTTTCAGTACTGGTTTTGCTGAGTCTGTGTGGTAAAGTAGGTGTAGTTGGGCCTGGCTCTGCTCACCTGACCTTCTGTCCCACTGGCTCCAGTGGGCATTAGCAGATGCTACCTGTGACAGAATAGAAAGCAAAGGAGGCAATATTTTCCACATGCTTGTTTTGCTGTGCTTTCAGATCAGGTCCAGGTCAGGGTCTTACTTGACCTCATTTATATGTCCCCTCTACTATCCTCTGCATCTTGCTTTCTGCCGCCATACATGAATACTGACCATGGTCAGTGGACTGTCCTTTCTATGCAGTGCCTTGTCGTGTCAAACTTTTCCTGAGGTTCCTTAAGCAGCACCAGGGCAAGGCATTGCACAGCAAGGGAGTACTTCTGAGGTTTCCCAGTCATATGAATACTGTGTCCGGATGTATGTGGCTATTTTACAGCCCAGTGTTGCTGTCATAAAACAACCAGGTGACCACAAAATGGTTGACCATAAAACAATTAGTTTTAAATCTCCACTAGGCTCCTTGTGCAACTTGAGGCAACTTGGCTCTTGACCTAATTGACATCACAGACTTGTGAAAATAAATAAAGTAAGGATGACAAAATACTGGCAAATGGCATGGAAGTAACTTACCGTTGTTTCGTTGTCATAATCATCACCACCAAAATCCTATGTAATTTTATTAACCTCCATCAATCCCTGAGGTTGTGGGTGTGTGGGTTTTTATACACAGAGAGAAATACAGTCATAGTTATTTCTGTAATATTAAGAGTCCTTTTTCTGAAAGGAAAGCTAAAGGCAGAAACCTATTAGAGAGCATAACCATCTCTCCCAGGTGTCTGAGAATGAAACTCAGACAGGATGGCTCATAAGTTGGCATCTGAGTTAGTTTCTCATTGGATTTCAGGGGGTAGCAAACATCTGCTGAAAATCAGACTAGAGTGGCTCAAGCAGTTGTCCCCATCTGGAGTGTCAAATTCTGTTCCTTTGCATTCTTCCAGTTCCCAGCTAGTTTCCTATGTAGCATTCTCAAGAGTCTGCCAGCTGGAGGAGTGAGAGGTTAGACCCAAGGTTTGAATGTGTATACTCAATATCTGTATGTTCATGCTGAGAAGAGCTAATGTGTCCCCAATTAAGTCAGTTACATCAAGACACCTGCTCTGAAATTCAGATTGAAAAATACCTGCCTTTACTCTTGGGTTAGACCAGATCTTGTGGCTAGTTTTAAGAATCGCCTGATTGCTGCTGGTCTGCGGCAAGATGGGGTTGTTGGATCCTGTTCTTGGTACTACTATGGATCTTTGGTTGTTTCATTGTACATATACTGCAAAACTCCATAACAAAATCTTCAGCCAGGAGAATTAGAAAATACTTCAGTGAAGATGAGTTTTTTAGTATGGGGTGTGACATACCTTCATGACTGATTTGATATTGCTGATACTGTATCATGTGTGTGGCTCTTGATAATCTCTTGGACTAGCAGCATTCAGTAGTCAGTTTCCATTTGGTGTTTAGAGCAATGATTCATTACATCTGGGGCTTCAAAACCTGTGTCTCTGGCAATGCCTTTAGGTTAAATTTGCATTTTGATAAAGAACTAGCCCTAGGACTACAAGTTTAAATTGGCTTAATCAATAGATTAATCTACAAAAGCTTAATCAGTCCACAGGAGGGGAGTCTGTTTTTAATGATGAGCCTGAGAATGAAGGTAGCACTTGTTTCAAAGTTATTGAGGCTCTTTTGCCTTTGGTGTGTTATTCTAACAAAGAATGGTGGGGAGGAGGCCTTCCTTATAACTCGTAATTATCTTTCTTGTAGCAAGGAGGGATAGCTTTTATTTATTAAATTGCATATTATCTCATATTTCTACTAGTGCCCTCAAAAAAGGCATGCACATTTATATTCCAATTATATGAGTGCATATTGAATTTAATATCATATTTGTTTGATTGAAAGGGACAATGGCATGATCTATTTTACTGATAAGTAAATAATATTGGAGGGGTGTTGCCAAACATATCTTCCACAGAATTTCATTTATTCCTGTGCACATTAGAATTCCCTATTTTTCGTCTGGCAACAGAGAGCGAGAAATATTTCCCATTTCCTCCAGTGTCAGGAGACATCAAGGGACAAGTTTGTATAGATTTCTACACTAGTTGAAAAAAACTGAAATGATCTTCAGTATGGGACCATTTTCATGTTGACGCAGATGCTACAAATGGGCTGTTCAGCATAAGTTTTTAAACTTCTTTCATCACTCAACTACACTAGAAAGTTTGATTGAAGACTTTTCTGGACTTGAAGAGATTCAATTCATGTAGGGCTACAGTACAATTCTGTGTACGCTTACTGAGAAGTTATCACTTCTGATTTCATTATATGGGTGTTAAGAACTGGAGTCTAAGGACCAAAAAACATTATATACTGAAGACAGTAGTGAGCAGTCTGCATCAAAACATTGGCATGAGATGTGTATGGTGCACTGTTTTGATGGATCTTCCTCAGAGATACTAGCAGGACTGTTTAAGGAAAAGGCTTGGCATACCTGCAGCTCCATTGGTGCACCCCCAGCTGTTTGCACTGAGTCAGACTCCCTAGATAAGGCAGGCAGGAAATGCTCTATGGCCACTGGAAACAACGTCAGTCACCTACTCCCTGAGACGCATCCAGGCCAGCTCAGAGACCTGGCCCTGTTCTTGAATCCAGACTATTCTTCTACATTCCCTCCCCGGTTGGTCTTGATTCTGTGGCTTCTGACTGGTACTCTGGTTTCTGATCAGGAGGTGGACTGGCTGTGTGATTGTTATTACCAAAAAATGATCAATCATGCTAATAGGTCTGCAATGTAATTTATGATATATTTGTTATTGAAAGGACCTCACCTTGGTTCAAACTTTTTCTTGTTTTATTGAGCATTGCCTCATTTAACCAGGTAGTACCAGAACAGTGTAACTGGATGTAATTAGGAATAAGGCAAATCTAATCTCTTATCTTTGAAATAATGACTGAAATAATGAATCTGAAGCTTATGTTTCTGGATGGATGGATAGATAGATCGATCGTCTAGGAAGCCTAAAAGTAGGGAGAAAAAACTGGATGGTTTTTTCCATGGCACAAGAAGCCCCCAAAAAGCCCAAATAGGCCAAATAAGAACTGTGCATGGTAAACCACCTCTGAGTATCCCAGGCCTAAGAAAACCCCATGAAATTCATGGGGTCACCATAAGTCAACAGGCAACTTGAAGGCACATGCACACACACGCTAGAATACTAAGACAGGACTTTAATCATATTCCCACTGTACATCTGCCCATTTTCTCCAAATCTTCCAATAGGTACATTGAGTAAAGAAGCATAAATAACAAACTGCCCTAGAAACAGAAAAATTTTATTGTTTGGAATGTGTACTGAGTTGCTACCAGATGCTGACACTGTGCCAGTCAGTGGATTTTTTATGAATAAAATCCTATCTTATTCATATCTTTGTTGTACTTACAATTTAAATGTTGTTAAGGATTCAGTATTTCATAATGTAATCTGTGATTCCCTCCATGAAATATAGCCTGTTTATTGTCTAGAAAATGGCTGGACCAAGTCTTGTTGCATATTATTTCATATGAATTTTCTCTAGTTAAAGTTAGAGAGCAGGAGGCTGAGCATCTCTGAGATTCCCATGAAAACCACATACCACTTTAAGCTCTGTATCCTATCATATCCAGTTACTTGTTGAGAAATATACATGTACATTGGCTGGCAGTTTCTTTATTTTCCTCTCATACACATAGTACTTTTCTCACAGAGCTATAGAGGGTAAGAATTGGTGGTGGTTGTATGTTTGATCTGTAATATATCCCATTACTTTTCCCTGTCAAATCCGAACTATAGCTGGAAGATAAATTTTGAGTAGAGAGAAATTGGCATTCAAAGGATTACAGTACAGGTCCTTCCTTTTTTCTCCTTAAACTGGGCTGTTATTGGATCTTATGAGTACTTTCTGCTTGCTGATTCAAAATCCTTCTTCTTGCTACTCATCTGGATAAGTTTTTAAATTTATTTTTCTCAAGATATTTTTCAACTTTTTTAAAGACACCCAAACCACACTTTTAACAAGGAAAAAGAATAAATAAATCCACAGATTACTTGGAACACATACACACTCATAAATACTAAGTTGAGGGGCTCCTGGTACTAATACTTTTTTTCCTTGGGTAAGAAAAAAAGATGGAAGAAATTATGGGGGGAAAACAAAGAAAAGTTGCAAATGAACTGTATCTTGCACTGTGAATCGTTGTGAATAAGTTACATTTATATTGGACAGAACGGGATAAAAATTAAAAAGGGAATATCAGACATTTATTTTGCACTATTGGTCTGGTTTGCCATAAAGGCCTAAAAACACACCTCCACAATAATTGTAGATTTCTTTATATATCCCTGTCTTTTGTACAAAACCAGTGTCATTTATTCCTACTAAACTGCATAAGAAAAGTAGGGTGTTCTGGGCTCCATAGAAAGATGGATTCCCAGAATAGCAATCCTTGTACTCATCTTCATTCTGTAGCATACCCACCACATGGCTTCTTGTTTTATGTCCCTCACAAACATGGTAGTCTGGCTCAGGCACACCACACAACCTGTGAGTAGGGGAAGAGGGAGCCAGAAAACACATTCTGTACCCTCCAATTGTCCTGATTTGGCAGGGACAGTGTCTGTTGATCCTCTGTAATCCCACTTTTGCAATGCTTCTAAAATGTCCCAGTTCCTCTTTCTTCCTCCTCAGCTTATTTCAGTTGCTGTAAATTGAGCCACAGGTGTAAAAATAGTTTGCACTCAAATCAATGAGGAAAGACAAAAGGAGAGGGCAGTATCTTGCCCTTTCCAGTAGACTTAGGAAAAAAACAAACTGCGGCAACCTCTTCTAGCTTGTGTCATTAATAATATTAGCCATCCTGACCACATTCTGATGTTGCTAGGCCACATGTATTTTCATCTGTGAAATGTTGGAGTGCATGCATTTCTGCATCTTATTCTTGTTAGAACTTCAGCATTTCTTGAAATCAGGATAAGGATATACATCATTACTTAGGAAATCCACAGAGAGCCTGTTTTGCAAGTACAATTGAGAAGCTAATATCAAACATGATCCCAACTACTATAGAAGATATAAACATATGTCACAGAAATAATGGAGAAAAAAACCTTATTCTATGTTGTGATTAATTCCATGCAGCAAAAAATTATGTACGTAAAGCTCCTTTAATAGATTGTTGTGACCCTGTCTGCAAATAAGATTTCTCACAAAAACACTGAGTCCTTAAATTCAGGGCATGGCCTCAGTCATTGCTCTTAGCTTTTGGGAATGTATGTTCAAAGCTCCTAGCTTTCCATCCTTTTTTTGCTACCAAAGTTTAAAGACCAGATCCCCTTCATTTCATTTATTAAGGTTTCCTGAAAGCTGTTAGAAAAGGAAAATTCCATTCTGCCCATGTAGGTATTTAGCAAGCCTGTATTGCCGCAGGATCTCGCTTATCACTTAGATTTTTAAAAATAGAATCATCAGGGTGTTTTTTTTAAAAAAAATCTTTCTTTTTCTTCCTTCCACTGCAGAGTTCAGTCCAAAGGGTTCTTTTCCTTTGGGATTCTGCATCAGAGCTGTGATTGGGTACAGTTCCTGTCCCAGTAAATGACACTGTTCATGAGGAAATGAGAGGTGGTGTGGTATAATCAGCTGTTCCTTTTATGGTGCATGCTAGTGACAATATTTTGTGCTCCCTCTGCTGGCTCCGCTAGAACTTGTTAAATAACAAACCCCGTTCCCATAACTGTATATACTAGTGCTTTGCTGATGAGCAAAGCAGAGATGTTTTGGCAAGATCAGGTGTTGCATAAGCTGTTGATGATGCTAAAGGGGAAACTGCTGTGTATTTTAATTGCAGCTGAAATCGAAACATGGGGGTGGAGGAATCAATGTTTGCCAGATGGAAAGTAACTTAGAAAATGTAGTATTCCCATGTTAAAGCCACTCAGATTCAGTCAAGTAGGAAAACATTGGTGATGAATTTCTGTTTGTCTGTCTCTGTCATGCTTTTTATGCCTCAGTACCTGAAATGGAAGAATGGTTGCTGTCTTTCCTTCAAATGTCCTTTCTATACGTCTATAGTTTTTTTTTAGACTTTATTATTAACTTGCCACTGATTAACCTAACAAAGCATATGGTTGCTGCCTTTTTTCAGTTTCTTCAGTTCTTAGAGCTGGTTCAGCCACGACAGAGATATGAAGAAAACAAAGTATAAGCATTTCCGCACTAGACTGTTATAGAGCTATTATTCCACTTTCAACATCCTATGGAATCCTGGGGTTTGCAGTTTAGGGAGGGGCTCCCTCCCTAACCCACAAACCCCAGGATTCCATGGGATGTTGAAAGTGGAATAATAGCACTGTAACAGCCTAGTGCAGAAATTACCTTAGAGAACAGGGATGGCATATAACTGGAACAGAGGGACAGTGCTGGATAGGCCATCTACTGCAAATATTTAGGACTGGGCAGACTGGCTAAGGCATCTTGGAAGCCAATTTACACCTCTCATCCCTCATGTTGACATCCCTGTGGCATGCCATAGGGCCAGTTTGGTGTGCTTGTAAATTCTGTCCATCAAGAGGATGCAAACAGTTTATGGAAAGAAATAAGGGTCATCCAATATTTGAATATTATCTGTATAGATCAAGTAGGTTCAGTTACATTGGTCTTATTAAACAGAGACTGCTTCATGAGGATCCAATTGGATCTTCTTCCATTGCTCTCTTATTCCCTATCAGAGTAGAATTCAGTTACAGAGCAGCAGATGGAGAAGAAATTAAGAGGTACAGGAAAGGGCAAAAGAAGGAGGAGGGATATTTGTTTCTTTTTATACATGCAAACTTTTGCAAAGCATGCAGTTTTTCCATATGGAAATTCATCCCCCCCCCCCCAAGAAATAGACCTTAAAAAGCAAGTGTTCCTTTGTGTAATATCCCCCTAAGGATCTCACAGCTAATATAGTTTTATAAACAGTTAGTAATGTCATGTAGAAAGCTCTAAAAGCACTCTCTTCAGAAGCAGTGCTCCTGTCTCACATTTCTGAGTGTTTTCTTCTGCAGCAGTTTAAGCATTAGTCTTCAAAACTGGATCTCTGTTTTGGTAGATTCGTCTGCTTGCTTTTGGTTACCTTCACGTGATCATGGTCCCAGTCCAGAAAGCTCAGTTACATGTACCCAAGGTTCAGCAAGTCTTCTGCTTCCTTTTTAATTTGATAAGCAGACCCACTTCCACAAAAAACACTTTTGAAAAATCTCTGGGTTTCCAAAAGTGATTTTTCCAAACACTGCATGGCTGTAGTTCAAGATAGGGAAGGGTGTGATTCAGAGTCCCACTTAGCTACATGTAGGTGTATGGAGCATTGCCTTCATCATTGTTTGTTTAGATATGACTGGTGCAGATAAGAACTGTTAATGACACCTAACCACCCCATTCTTAGTGAGATCACATCCCAGTTTGAATTGCAAAAAAAATTGAAACCATGTGGCTACTGGTTTAGCTTCTGCAGGCTAAACAGAGATTAGAAAGAAGTCCCTATATAAAACCTAAAAGTAAGGATGTGCCATAAGATAGAATGGCTTGGTGATACAGGATTAGCTAAATTACTCGTCAGCTGGTAGGCCATGACTGTTGGACTACTAGTCCATACTTTATTTTTCGTGTGCTTTCAGAACATTTCCAACTTACAGTGACCCTAAGGTAAAAATATCACAGAGTTTCCTTAGCACTGGGGGATTTGCCATTGCCTTCCTCTGAGGCTGCAAGAATATGATTTGTCCAAGGTCACCCACTGGGTTTCCATGGCTAAGTGGGGATTTAAACCATGGTCCCCTGGAGTCCTAGTCTAACATTCAAACCACTACACCACACTGGCTCTCCTAGTGAATAAAGTTGGCAGGAAATCCACCATAATTGCCCTTTGATTCAGCACCTATTCTTTTTCTCCTGAACCCACATGATATCTGGCCACTGTTGAGAATAGGATTTTGTAATGCTTTTATCCAAAATGTGATAGTTCAAGAGCTTTTCTTGAATGGTCTCATGGAACGTCAGGCCTTTTCTGCCTGGGACACAAAACTAAATCATTTTCACACTCTGACCAGAAATCAGCAACTCCTTGACTATAACCAGAGCTACCAGACCTATTCATTTTCCATCTTGGTTTCTCTGTGAAACAGAGCAGTGTAAGTACTTGTTCATGCAAAACAATGGACCCTACAATCTGAAAGCACCTTCAGGTGTTTTGGCCTGGGTACTCTTCCTGAGAAAGTTAGTTGCTTTTATTCTATAGATTTAGTCTCTTTGATTATATTTGTATATTGGCTGTTAATCTGACAAGCAAAATAAATAACAGACATAAGTGGAACTTCTGTGAAAGCATTGTTTTCATACGTAAGGTGAGAAGTGGCACTGAGGTAGGTTTACATAAGTAGTGCACCTGGAAATCACAAATCCCACCACTACACACACAAACACCAGTTTCAGCACCTTAAAGGCCTCAAAGGAACAGATTAAATGCAAAGCATCTTTTTTGTGAATTCAAGATCTAAAAACTAGAATGGATGCTTTAATACCAAACACATCTTCTCTGTGCTTTTCTTCAAATGAAGTATGGCAATTCTTTTGAGGTTTTTTACAATGTGGATGGTTTGCTGACATCTATTGATTTTTTTAAAAGTCAGGCATGTATGTGCTACATTAGTAAGTAAAAGATACAAATGCATATTAGAGAGATTGAATAAAAGTACAGTTCTATGCTAATTACTTCCTTACAAATGTGTTTTCTATCATATTGATTTGCCCTGATTAGTACTTTCATGTTGTGGACCTCACTTGTCTGATCTTGGATGCTTCTTCATGAAATTTGTCTATTCTTTGCTATTACCACCTTGCTGCATTTTTAACCCAAGAAAAGAACATCCTAATGAGTAGCCATTGATAAATCCTAATTTCCATGAATTTACCTAGCTTCATTTTACAAACTGATTCTAAATTTATTTAATGTGTGAGCAGATCACAAAGTCTTCACAAAATGTTGGTGATGCTAATGGTTGTGCTAAATTTTAATTAATTTTGATCTTCTGATAGAGAAGTTCATTGTCAACACACTTTTTTTTCACCAAATTGTTAGGGTATCATGTGGAAAACATGTATCTTTTGTGTGAGAGGTGATTGTGGCTTTTTTTTTTTTTTTTTGAAGTTTCTTCACACAGGAACTGTGCAGGCCCTGAGGTAGCTCCCCTAAGGCATTGTGTATGAAAGAATGCTATATACTCAAAGCACAGATGAATATCAAAGTAACAAATATTTTTTAAAGGGTACAGTATCCAACCAACAATAAAAAGAAATATGTACGAAGATAAAACTGTCATTAGTTGTTGCCCAGATCAAAGTTATGTCCACAACCTTACCTCATTTGTTGTTTTTCTGTGTCTTCAAATAATTTCCAGCTTATGGCAAACCTATTACAGAGTTTTCTTGGCAAGAGTAATTCAGAGGGAGTTTGCGATGGCATTCCTTTGAGGCTGAGAGAGTATGACTTGCCCAAGATCTCCCAGTGGGTCTCCACGACCAAATGGGGATTTGAGTCCTGATCTCCAGAGTCTTGTCCAACAACAAGGTTCTTAAAGTCACGAAGGTTGTGACAAAGGAACAAATCAACTAACATCAACAAGATTGCCCTTTGTTTACTCCCACATTCGGCATTCTGTCTCTTTTAACTCTTCAGATATCCAATAAAGCCAGCAGTGTTTTCAGTGTTGGATTAGGACTCCAGGAGACCTTGGGCAAGTCAGACTCACTCAGCCAAAGAGCAAGGCAGTGGCAAGCCACCTCTGAATAAATCTTGCCTATAATGGAGTTCCTGTAGGTCAGAGTTCAAGGTTAACTCTGGCACATAAGGTAGATCCCATAGCTTGATCTGGGGCATGTCATGCAGGAAACATGCACAGATACTTCCCTTGCTTGTTTCTACTCACAATTTGCAGTTTTGCCCTCTGTCTCGCCAGGCCTCATTGCTTTTCCTTTGTACTCACAAAGAGAGGCTTTTTGTACAAAGGTGTTTAAGGGCATTATTCCTTCTCTGTTAAATATACATATATTGTTAGTTCCTCTGTTCCTGAATGGACAATAAGGTATCAGTATATGTACACTTTGCTAAAGGAGGGTCCATGTGCACGCTCATGTCTCCTGTTAGGAATTACTAGGGTGTGAAACCCCACCCTACGCCCTGGCAATCCACATGTAGCCTCCGGCCAATTGTTACCGCCATAACTCATACTCATGGTCTCCTGTCTTCTCATGCCCTCATTGTTTTAGTTTTCCATGGGAGAGAAGTACTTGGGCAGAAAGTTTGCTGTGCTTCAGATCTGCCTGCTCAGGCATCACAGAAGGTGGAGCAGCTCTCTCTTTTAAATTTTTAGTGACTCTTTCCTACCTGCTCCCCTCTCTCTCAGCCCCTGCTTGCCCCAGACCCATTTCCTGCTTTCTCCCCACCTGCCATGAATGCAGTTAGTCAAATGAGTTCAGGTCTTCCACCTGCTCATCAGTTCTGCCATGGTGAGATGCTGGAAGCTCAGTACAGCTGTGTGGAATGGTATCTGTGCAGTGGGCCAGTACCAAGAACAGCACATCCTTCTGTCTTCTGAGTGGTCTGACAATCCCCTCCTGCTGTTGGGGGTGAGCTGAGCTTTGTCTGTGGCCGTATTTCTCCAGTTTTGTTTGCATAGCAGTCTGTAGTGATCACTTTTTAAAAAACTAGGATACAAAATGTAAAATAAATGAAGAAGGATGAGTAAAACCTTTTTTAAAGTGTAAAGGAACAAAAGCAAACATTAAAATTGTGCCATCATCTCTTTTGACTCTCTGGCAGTACGCAGGCTGTGTAGCCTAGTACTTGTGCAATATGCACAAACTTGATCTGCCCAGGCTGTCTCTTCTGAGTCTTCTGAGATCTTCTAGGGAGGCTCTTCTCTCGTCCTGTCACCCTCACATATACATCTTGAGGGAATACAAGAGAATGCCTTTTCAGTGGCTGCTCCCAAGTTCTGGAACTCACTTCCAAGCATGCACGCTTCTTGCTGCTCTTTGTAGATAGATGTAGATAGATTTTTTTATTATTATTTTTAAGCAGCACTTTCAAGACTGATTACTCAAAGGGTACAGATTCTTGCATAATATATTATATTTTTTTTGTTGTTTTATTTTTAATGGACATGTTTTTAACTGGTTTTTATTTTTTTAACAGCTTAACTATATTTTTAACCTTTGTATGGAGTGAATTTTTAGCTGCATCTGTTTTAATCTTTGCAAATTGCCTTGAGTCCAAGACTAGTAAAAAGGCAGTGTTGTTGTTGTTGTTGTTGTTGTCACTCTCCTCCAGTGAGGATCCAAAGGTAGCACAGAGGGCAAATTTATTTTATTTGGATAACCATGGGGATGGGGGGGCTCCTTTTCCTCTACAAAGTGCCCATGAGAGAAGACATTTGTACACGAGGATGGATGGGAAGGAGAGAGGTACCTTATTTTCCCTTCCAGTTGTTCTTTTCCACTTCAGTAGTCCAGACCCATGTTGATCTGGAATTCTGCAGAGTTCAAAATTCAAAATAGCTAAGCTTGGAAACTGACTTTTTGGGACAACAATTTACGGAATCCCTTAGCCAGCATAGTCACCAAAAGGGAATATTTCCAGTCTCGGAGTAGGTATACACCAGAGAAAATTTCAAACACTGCCTTCTCTGCTGCTTCTATACCTTTTCGTCCAAATGTTTCTTCCTGTGGGTGCTTTGAATGAAGAAAGAACTGATAGGATGGTTACCCATAGCTGCAGTGGAATGTGTAATTCATGCCTGAGAGGCAAGGGTTTTTCCAGAACCTTCATTTAAAAGTACTATTAAGAGCCAGAAGTTGAGGAGGTTTGCTATAGTGGGGATAGTGGTAAGGCTTTTGGCCTGTCTAAATTCCTCCCCATGGAGTTATCATTTCTCCAGATAGCAGGCAGGAACTTTGAGGGAGTGGTAGCTCAGGTAAATTTGTGAAAGTGGAAAGATGATTAAACCTTGTTCCTAGCACTACAACTGTGATCATACCACCGCTAATGTTCTTTTAAAACTATGAAATCTCTTGCCTCATACCTGGGTTGGCTCTCAATAAATTTGGTAGCTGGACTAGGATTAGAATTGGAGTTTTGCACATCTAAACATAAACTCTAGTTGCTCTTCAACATTGGCCATGGAAGAGGAAAACATCCAGCAAAGTGCTGAACAGTTGGTGGCTGGAGCTGTGCATCCATGTGGATTTTCCATTACACCCAGAACATCAACACTCAATTATAAGTTAATGTTCAGTTGTGAACACTGTTGATGAACCTCTTGAATTGTACAGGAGAGTTCTCACTATTACAGAAAATGCTAGAGTTATGCTGGGAGGGCAGTGTGTTTATAAGACTAGAGTATGGAAAAGTTACTTTTGGGGACTACAACTCTCCAAACCCCCCAGTCAGCAATTTAGGAGCTGTAGTCCAAAAAGATAAATTTTCCAAGCTCTTAAGACAAGGGAAAATGTGGATGACAGGGCATTTCTGAAAAATAGCATTGTTATTGAATGGATCGAACAGGTAGGATCTAAAGCTAGTTAGTATTGTCATAGTTTGAAAATACAGTTCTTAAAGCCTTTAAAAGAGTCTGGTTTTGTTACTATTGTATTTAATGCTTTAGAATTATAGGTTTCAAAGGTACCAAAAAGCCATCAGGTCCAACCCACATTACAAGGCAGATCTGTAGAGATCAGCCTACCCTATCAGATGTTTCAGAAACAGAAACCCATGCTTGGAAAAGTTACTTTTCAGACTACAATTCTCAGAATCCCAAGTGGCTGTGCTAGCTTAGCAGATTATAAGAGCTGTAGCCCCCCATTCCCCCCCCAAGCTCTGCCTTAAATGCAAACAGTTTGAAACATAGTTGAATGCCCACTGCTGGAATATGTGTGGTTTACCATGCACTTACCTCTGGTCTAGAGCAAAATCTCGGGAAACTTGGGCAAGGTGACTTCTGGTGCCCACCTTACAGTCAGGCTCACCAAATGAGAGTGAAGACAGACAGCAATGTTGAAAGGAGCAGTGGTGTTTGCCACCTGTTGACATTAAGAGGAGGAATACCAGGCTGGGTAGCTGGAGCTACCATCACCGCCATCTTGATTCTCCTGCAATACTTCTGGGCTCTTATTCCAAAATAGCTTTACTTTGTGTCATTAAGATGGGCCCAAAGGTATTGTTGGGAAATTACAAGGGTAGCAGCTCCAGCCATATGGCCTGGCATGCACTCTTCATCTCAGTATGCTGCTGAACCCCTTTTGTAATGAAAGGGGCCCTGCCAACATCTGGGCCATCTGAAGTCCTCGCTCCTCTATTACATTAACTCAAAGGTGCCATGTGCTGCTGCTGCTCATATGTATCTCAGCTACATTTCCACCAGAGTTTTTGTGTCCATGTATCACACATTAGTGCATATATCTATTTGCTTCAGTACATTTTGTGAATTGCAATAAAGCAGCCTTGTCCATGTTTTCTAGAAAATTATATGGGTGACTATACCCTAAAGGCACCAGAGCTGATCTGACTTTGAAAGCTAAACAGGGTCAGCTCTGGTAAGTACTCAGATGGGAGACCGCCTGTGAATACCAGGTGCTATAGGCTATATTTCAGAGGAAAGAACTGGCAAAGCCACTTCTGAGTATTCCTTGCCTAAGAAATCCCATAAAATTTAAGGAGCTACCCTAAGTTAACAGGCAGCTTGCCCCCTCACACACACACACTCACTCACAATATGTATTGCTATATGTGAATATGTACTCTTGAGTGTGACATGAGCTCGCCTGTGTTCTTAAAAACTGTAATGTGAAAAACTCATATGCCCTTACAATTATTTGGTCCAATTGGAAGCAATATGAGAAATCAGTTCCTCCCCATACCAGTTCTGGATATGTATTTAAAGGAAATACAAGATCCTGAACCACTGCCAAATTCTGCTCTCAAGTTCCCCTAGGAAATCTCCTGTCTGGATCACAAAAGAGATGGTACACACTAAGCAAGTTTCAACAAAGCTGTACCAGGCAAGATGGATACACTTGAGCTGTTTTGCTTTCCTTAGCTTAAGGAGAATGATTACACTCACCTTGGCACACTGTGTGAGGGTAAGCTGCTGTCTCAGGAGCTGGCTCTCTGTTCCTAAAGCAGCCAGGTAGTATCATGGGAGATTACAGGAAAGAAAAAAAGATGGCAGAGACAATGAGCGAACCTGCCTGAGAAGCAAAGGAATGGGCAATACCCACACACCAGCAGCCTTTCCCCATCCAGCCTGCCCACAATGTGCTGTTGTACAGAGTCTGCCGCAAAGAGGGGAATTTGGCACTGACATGGCTCAGAATAGTCATCAGATAGTTAAAACAGAGCTGGAATAACAAAGGAGGCCTTTGTAGTATGAAGCAGTCCTGAAAGCCCTGGCTCCTCCCTCCCCCAGCTGGCTTTCAGAGAGCTGTGCACAGGCCAACTTACACAGTGGAGTACATACATTCCTCTCTTCCAGGTTATGGGGGAAGAGGGGAGAAGCAGGAGACAATGAGAATATTTTACCTTTTCACTTCTGTTAACCTTTATAAATTTTTATGCAGAGACTTGAGAATCACATGCAGCTCCACTGTGATCCAAGTGACTGTGCCTGCTGCTCAGACAGCAATCCAGATTCCTCTCTTTATAATATGCTCCTATCTATGCTGATAGTAGCAAGTGAAATTGATGAAGACTGCCTTTGTTTATCATCACAGAGTATTCCTCATCCACCTCCCTTGAACTAGCAATATCAGATCAGTCACTTTAAACATTTTTCGGAGGGTTTTTTAAGCAGAAAATGAACTTTATATTCATTTACCGTACTTACCACAGTATCAGAATACATTCCCTGGATATCTACTTCGCCTCTGCATAGACAATGAGAGAAGAAATGAGAAATAAACAAGAAATAAAACAATTCAAAGACATAGCTGTGTCTGCCTAGATAAGTGTACAAAGGCATCTTACAGCACCTTTGAGACCGAGAGAAAGCAGTTGGTCACAAAAACTTTCATACCAACTAACATGGCTATGTCCTTGAATTCTGATTTATTGTTTATTTCTCATTTCTTCTCATTGTATCCACAGTCTACAAAACTTTGTTACCAGCTTCTTTCTCTCAGTCTCAAAAGTGCTACAAGAACCCTTTTCAAGAAATAAAACAGTACATTAAAACTTATTTTGTAGAATGTGTTTTTAAGAGTTAAATTGTGATTTTTTTTCTGCTACATTAAATGCCCCCACCCTTCTGAATACCTTTTTGGGTGTGTGCCTTTTGGAGACCTACTCAAACAAAGAAAAACATGACTTGGAACTGTTAAGGGCATGCCGAAATCCACTCAGCCACAGAATGCTGAAGCGGTTTGTTTCAGTTTTCTCAGTCTACACTCTCTTTTCCAAGGAATGGGAGGCTTCTCTTCCAGTGATATATTACATTTTACCATGTTACCAGAAGCATGAACTTGGCATATGTGATGCTGAGGAACGCAGATTTCCTGTCCACCTTCTGATATGACAAGTGCAAATGCAAATCCAAATCTGCTAACAGAAACATAAGGCCTGGCAGGTTAATTTGTATTTGGGAAATCTTGAATGGAGAGTGGAATATCTTGTCTGCCTCAGGCAGCAAAATCTTTTGGGCTAGCCATACCTCTGCTGTTCTCCAATAAGGACAAGGAAAAGTGCTTTTGAATTTCCCAGGCCCTTTGCATATTAAATTTGTTGCATTTTTGCTTTTCGTAACAACTTCATTCTGTAATTTTGTGCACTAATGAAGGTCTGTATTATGATTTATATCCGTTTAATATTTGTAAATATTTGTAAACCATCCAAGAATTATAAGTGAAGGTCAATATAAAAATCTATAAATAAAATAATTTTTTTAAAAAAAATGCTGTCTTGAGCATCATGTTTTGTTAGGCAAAAGCATGTCTGGTATGTCAGCAATATATTAGGATGGTTGGAAACAAATACCGGTATATGCCAGGATGTGAGGTTAGAAGATCAAACACTGATTCCACAGGGAAGAAACTATCTAGAGTTGTTTCTTTGCTGTCAACAAGTTAGGCACTAGAGTTCTGTCCTTTGTGATAAGGGCAGTGTCTCATACATTGCACAGATCCATCTTGAAGGAGGTGCAGATAGAGGCTTACATACTGTAGGCTGATCAGTTGCTTATCTACAAGACAAAGGTAGCTTAGTTTCATATGTATTTTATCCTTTTCTTACAGCCTGATCCTTATGCTCACACTTCAGCTGTTGCACAAAGCAGTACTATTTGTTAGGAACCCAGAGCAAAGACCTATAGTTATTTACCATTTATTACACTATCTTCTTGCAGCTAAAACAGAGAGGAAGAACTATTTCAATATCATTTTTGATCCAATGCAAGGGTAATAAATCATCTGAAATGCTGCTGCTGTTGTATTTATTTATATACTGCCTTTTTCCCAGTTCGGGACTCAAGGGCCCTTTTTGCACCTTACCTGGTGCTGCTCGTGTCATGCAGGGATTGCACGAAAAGCCTCATCTGGGAGGCACTTGCGTCCCCTCTACTTCCCCTCTGCTTCCCCTCTACACCAGTTTCATGCCGGCTGGAATGAAGCATGAGCACTCCGTCTCTTCCTTCGGCAGTGCAGCTGGGTACTTTCCCAGGCTGCGCTGTGGGAGGAAGTGCGATGACTGCACCTCCAGAGCCTCTGCACGCAAGGTAAGTGCATGTGGGGAACGGGAGCGACGCACGATCACGCATCATTTTCAGCAACAAGCCAAAAATGATATAATGCGTGATTGCCCCCTAATGGCCTTGGGAGCATCGTGCGATTGCAAGGACATCATGTGGAACGGTCCTCGCAATCATGTGATGCTCCTGAGGCCATTTTGCAACAGGACTGCTGTGCGAAAAGGGCCAAGACTTACAATAGACTGAATGAACGTAGTTAAAAATTCACAAAATACAAATATTAAGAATTGATTAAACTATCAAAAAATTAAAACCAGTAAAAGCATAAATACAATAGCATTAAAAAAAAAGTAAGAAACAGAAAATCTAAGACATTGTGTAAGGCTTGTCCCACCTAAACAATGTGTCCTCAGAGGGCTGATGAAACAGAAATGTCTTCACCTATTTGCAGAAGGAGAGTTGGGAGAGCCCCAGGCCCTTTTCGCACAGCATTTGCCATGCAGAAAGGCACCTGGAGCATTGCACAATTGTGAGGAGCGATCTGCATGACACACTCACAATCACATGATGCTGCAGGACCTGGCAGGCACCACTCGCACACTTTTTCATTTTCAGCTGAAAATGGTGTATGATTGTGCATTGCTCCAGGGCCCCAAGCGCACTTGCAGTGCATGAGGAGCCTCCAGAGCTGCAGCAGTCACGCTTCCTCCCCCAGTGCAGCCTGGGAAACTCCCAGGCTGCGCTGTAGAAGGAAGAGGCTCAGGAGCAGGCAGCTCGTGCGGAGCTGAAGCAGCGGGGACACGAGAACCTCTCGCTGGAGGCTGTTCGCGCAATCCCTGCACCCCAGTGCCGAAAAAAGGTAAGGTTCAGAAAGGGCCTCAGTCTAACCTCTCTAGGAAGGGAGTTCCAAAGCCTGGGGGCAGCCAATGAGAAGGTCCTCTCCCATTTTTCTACCAGATGTATTTGTGGCAGTGAGACAGGCCTCTCCGGAAGATCTCAAGGCACAGGCATGTTTGTAAGGCAGAATATGGATCTCCAGATAAGCCCTTAGTAGATCTTTGTATGGCTAATAAATTCTGCTGCTTCAGGACAATGATTTAGAGTGATAACAGCTTATGGAACTTTAGTTCTGTCAACTGCAGCTCCCTACCAGCTCTGCTTTTCTTAGTAATGTATGTGTGTATGTCATATATTTTGCAAGATTGCCATATTTGTGTGTGAGTCAAAAAATTTATGCCAGAAAATCAACCCCAAAAACCTGGGTCATCTTATACATGAGTCATTGTGGTACCTCTGTCCACCAGGCCACAACTTCTGGCCTTTTGTAATGCCTCTTCAAAAAATGTCCCTTTGGTGCTTCCCCACTGCAGCGGAGAGGGCCAAGGATATCAATGCTTCTTTTAGGCTCTCACCTTAGTGTGTTTCTGGAGAATCTGAAAAAAAGCCCCAATCCCCTCTACTGTACCCAACATAGTGGTGGCTCTTTGACACCTCCATGCCAAGGTAGAGAGAATGGAAGGGGTCAGGAGAAGCTGAAAAAAGCCCCAATACCACCTACTCTCCCAACCATGGCAGCAGCTTTGACGCTTCCCTGACAAGGCAGGGAGAGTGCAAAATGTCAGCAGAAGCTGAAAACAGCCCAGATATCTTTTACTTTCTTCACCACAGTGGCAACTCTTTGGTGCTTTGGGGAGAGCAGAGGGGTTGGTGCTTCTTTTAGGTTCTTCATGGACAGACTGCGCTTTATCTGTCTGTGGGGAACCTAAAAGAAGCATTGGCCCCTCTATTCTCTCTAGCCTTTTGTTGTTTTGCCTATGCGTTGTTCTCTGCATGTTGACTCTGTGTCTTTGAGTTCTACGGAGTGTATATTGGATCACAACCTACATTTATTAATTTTTCAAATAGTTCCTTCCTCTTGATAAAAATAAAGATAGTTCCTACAAAAGGCTTCAAATTTGCTTCCAGGCTCAACTCAAGGTGCTGTTTTTGACACAAAAAGCTCCAAACAACTTAAGGCTGTAATACGTGAAGGAATGTCTCCTGCATATCAACGTGAGCCTGAGATCCTCATTGGAGACTCTAGGCCTTTCCACACTACCCTATTATAGAGCTATTATTCCACTTTCAACATCCTATGGAATCCTGGTATTTGCAATTTAGGGGGTGGCATTTAGAATTCTCAGCCAGAGAGCTCTTTGGCCTCAGAATTTTACAGGATGTTGGAAGTGGAATAATAACATTATATGAGTGTTGTGCAGAAAGGCCCTTTGAGAGGTCATGTTTGCGAGCACACAAAAAAGACAGATCTTTCTCAGGAGTGGCGTGTCCATTGTTGAACTTCCTCCCATGGGAAGTCAGGTTGGGTCCATCCCTTCTGAGCTTCTAGCAGGCCAAAAAAACTGTCTTACAGCCTTTGGTCTCTAAAGCCAGGATTAGCTTTTGGGACTATTTTAATTTTGTGTGTTTTAAAACTAATTTTTAAAATATCATTTCGATTTGTTAATTTTTTTTCAGTTGTACATAGTCTTGTGGACTCTGCTGGGCTAAGAGGCAATAAGCAAATATTTAAATGATTAATAAGTAAGTAATAGCATCAAGAGTTTCTCTGGGCAACATGACCATTTTGACAACCTCCATACTAAGACTGCTAGGAGTTATGCTAGATAGCTCAAATACTGCTGAGTTTGGCACTTCCTGCCTCATTGAGGTTTAATCATTGTTTATCAAGGATAGAGAGGAAAGGTTGTTGATTTGTGCAAATTCTCCACAATTCTCCTGATGTTTCCTTCCTTGTCTTATAGCACAATCTCCTGTGTGCTCTCATTCACTCCAAATGCAGCCTTAAGACTCTAGTTCAGAGCTTTCCAAACTTTTCACATTGGTGACTCACTTTTTAGACATGCATCATTTCGCGATACAGTAATTTCAGTTTTACTAGCAAACTGGAGATTAAGCTAACTCTTTATAAGAGATACAGATACATACATAAATTGTAATAATAAAATGTATGGGGACACAACATATTTCATGAAAATCTTTCATATATTTTTAAAAATATATGGCTGACTGGCCCGTCCCAAAACTGCAAACCCCAGGATTCCATAGGATGTTGAAAGTGGAATAATAGCGCTATAACGGTCTAGTGCAGAAATGGCTTTTGTTTTGGTGAGAGGGTTCTCCACTGGTTGGAGGTTGTTATTTGTTTGGTCCCCAGTGACAGTTTTGTTCTGTTTTGTGCTGTTTTGATGATAGTTCACTGTTTTTTCTTGATATCTGAGAATGACTATGACTGTGACCTCATACTATCATGTTGTTCAGAAATCATCTTTAATTATGATCAGAGCTTGGAAACATCACATTTTGGAGGCTACAGTTACCCTCAAGGATTCTGTTATCTAAAATGTAACCTTTCCATGCTCTGCTTTTGATATATTCTGTTCTCCTATGTAATAGTGATGAAGAATGCCAAGACTTTCAGCCCAACAACATTTAGAGAATCACATTATTTTTGTCCCTGCTTTACAGGATCTTTCCCAGTTAAACCCTATCTTGGTATTTCCCCCCTTTTCATAGCCTCATTCAGGTTCTTTTACCTTCAGCTGAGGGAGTGCTCCAGCTATCTTTCTGTGATACACTTATTATATAAAGGATTTCCTACACTGAGTTCCTCTAGCTGAGCAAAATTTTTTGATTCTGTGGATATTTCCGTATGTAATACCCTGGTTGGCGCCATTTCTTCCTCCTCTAAGGCATCTTGGCAAGGCATTAGCTATCAGAACTTGCTTTCCATTCTGGTCTGGCAGAAGCATTATTGAAACTGTGGAGGCCTCTGGTGCAGGCAGCTGTGCCATTTTCTTTGTCCTCAGCCAATTTATTGCTTGACATCTGGTAACATATGATGGAACCAGTCAGAACTGGTACCCTATTAACTCATTTATTATCTTCAGGGAAACAGAACATATAGGACAGTTGTAGCCTTTTTTCCTTCCCAACATGAAGTGTGTTTTGGAAGGAAGAGAAGTTAAACATAAACATATTTGTGTGTCTGTGGTTACTACAAAAATGCAGTAGTTTTATATTTTTAAACAATTATTTAATTTATATCTCATCCTTGTCCCAAGAAGGACCCAATGCATGTTGCAACTTGAATTAAATAAGGTAAGTGAATTAAATAACAACATATGAAAACATCAGTTCTTAAAACCTCAGTGCAATAATATTAACACTTTAATGCAATGTAATTACACAGTCATCCCTCCACATTCACTAAGGTTAGGGACACAGAACCCCCATGAAAGTGAAAAAAAAAGTGAATAACTCGAGGCCCTCTGAAACCATATTCAACACACAAAAAAGTATGATCACCCTATTCAACCCACCATGGATTTCTTTGAGGCATCAGGGTTCCTTCACAAGGCAGAAGTGAGTGGCTGGTGTGGCTTACTGCCATCTCCACTGCTCCCCCACAACATTTTTAATAGGGACTTACAAACCTTTTTTGCAGTTTCTCAGTCTCACGAGGCTTGTAGTCCCTCTTAAAAATGGCACAGGGAGGCAGCAGAGGTAACAGCAAATAATCCGTGAATAATCAAATCCGCAAAAGTGAAACCCACAAATGTGAAGGGCTGACTGTAATGCAATATAATAATATTAAAACTTTGATACAATAATTGTGCTGCAGTGGTTTGAGTATTGGACCAGGACTCTAGCAACCAAGGTTCAAATCCACACTGGACCATGGAATCCTGTTGGGTGACCTTGGGCAAGTTACATCCTCCCAGCCTCAAATCCTCCCAGCCTCAAACAAGGCAAACCTCTGAACAAATCTTGCCAAGAAAATCTCGTGAAATGTATGCCTTAGGGCCTCTGTAAGTTAGAAATGACTTGAAGGCACACAGCAGCAAAACAAAACTATTAAAAGAAAGAGTTGGGAATGACAATGGTGCAAGCCAGCTGGTTTTCTGAAATGTGTTCCCTTGTGTCATGTTTAGATTAATATGTCCCCACCCTAAGCCCCACAGTATAAATTGTTCCCATGTTTTCTGGGAGGTTGTTATGGGAAATATTTGAGTTTCTTTGAGTTTGTTTTGTGTTCTCCAAATTTTTAACTGGAATATTAAACACTGATTTTTGTGCCTTGTCATTGGAGATATGATCTAACATGTAAAATGGTCACAAATGGTACTTTGCTAATGTTTTGCAGTCTGTAGGTACCTAAGCATGGAAGAGTTACATTCTTGCATTATAGCTCTCACAGTCCTTGGGCGTGCTAGTTGAGGATTCTGGAGGCAGTAGACCAAAATAGTAACTTTCCAAATCTGTGGTTAGTACTAGTGTCCCTGTCAGGAGCTAACACAGAATTTTTTTTATAAATATAGGCCTAGAGCAATTTCTTATAAAGTCTCATGGTGCTGGATATATGCAGGAGCAGGAGAAAAGAGGATGATGTCATGAGAGAGAGGCTTTATTTCTTTCTTGAGAAAAAATGGTTTTTCCTGTATGAAGGAGTTATCCACTGGCAGAGTTCTGTGTAACTGTGGTTCTTATTATAAGCTTTGTTCCTTAGAAAATTGAAATAACAGTTGTATTCAACTTATATTAATGTGGAAGAAAGGTGAAGTTGAACACCTAAGAGTGAAGCGACTGGTGTCTTCCTCCAGGGAGTCTTTAAAAACCTGCTCTTTGAAGCGATCTGGCTCAGTGTAAAGGTAATTTCCCATTTCTAAAGGATGTAAGAGTGATCTCCATACTCTGCAGAGTTATCAGCCTTATGGATAGAAATGGGTCTACTCAGTTTCTAGATAGTAGGATTCAAGCAAAAAACTTTTAAAATACTTAGTAAAGATCTATATCAGAGATTTGAAGAATATTCCTTAATATGCACTTCCACAGTGAAAAAGTAGGTGTCCCAAAATTCAAGACAGCCCATGAGTAGAAAAGAACAACCATAAAAGGAGCCCTGGTGGCGCAGTGGTTAAATTCTAGTACTGAGCCACAAGGTTATGAGTTCAATCCTGCCAGGCTCTAGGTTGACTCAGCCTTCCATCCTTCCACAGGTCGGTAAAATGAGTACCCAGCTTGTTGGGGGCATTTAGCTAACAAACTGTAAACCGCTTAGAGAGCACTTAGCTGATAAGCAGTATAGAAATACACATGCTATTGCTATTGCTATAAAACTCCTCACAGCTCAGGACTTCACAAAAATTCATTGGCATAAGTATACTCATGGTTTTTCTATATAGAAAATGTAGCACCACCAAAATGTACCAAAACATTAATTTTGCACAAGAGACAGAGAGAAAAGTCACTGAAATTACTTGTTCCTGGATGTAAGAATGAAATGAAGACTTATGTCCTTTCTTGGTGTCCTGTCAGCGGGCAAAGATCTTTTGTATTCTTAAAGGCTTTTGTGAACTGAATGTTTTTAAGGAAAGGGCTTTTAAAAGGATGCTGTACTGTTTTTAACTGTATTATTTTAAACTGATTTTTTAATTGTATTTCACTTTCTCAAAATGTTATTGAGAGTTTAATTACACTGCTAACTTTTTCTTTATTTAACTACATTGCACCTTTTTTTAGACTTGTAAGCCACCTAGTGTCTTGATTTTGGGGTGATAGGCAGAACATAAAGTTCATCATCACCTATATGATGTAGGCTAGGAAATACTATTGTATATTTGTATGGGAAATAAGTAATGTCAGTTGGATTCAGATATTCTATCACCAGAGTTCTGGTTGCAGGATGATCCCACTGAGAGAAGGGGGGCCTTTCAGCTGATTTCCCCTCCCTATAGGAGGGCCAGCATAGTATAGTGGTTTGAGTGTTGGACAAGGGCTCTAGCAGACCAGAGTTTGAATCCTTGCTCAGCCACTGGAACTCAGCTGGGTAACCCTGGGCAAGTCACACTCTCTTTACCTCAGAGAAGGGCAGTGGCAAACTTCCTCTGAGTAAATCTTACCAAGAAAGCCTGGGGATAGGTTCACTTAGGGTTGCCATTAGTCAAAAGCAACTTGAAGGTACGCAACCATTACAGATACTGTTCGTTGTGCCTCTGGAATTCTACTCTGGAGGTTAAAGCAATGCTAATCGGAGTGTGGGTCCAGGGACTACTGCTGGTTCCTGGAGAGTTTAAAAGAAAAAGAGAGACAGGGAGAGAGAGAAAGAGAGAAGGAAAGAAGGAAAGAACTGTAGACAATGGACACAAAAGTGGTACCCTGGCACTCTCACTTCAGGTACCTGAGGAAACACTGAGTTAAAGGACCTTCTAGACCAGAACAGGAGATGAAATGCTAAGAAGAGAAAGGAGTACTGGTGAAAACTGGCTCCTCTTCTTTTGACCCACAGGAGCTCCTTGCCCTTCTATGAATAAAAACATCCAGTATGTTCACACAAGCACAGGTCTGTATCCAAGATGCATAACTTAACTCTTAAGTCTTAGTTCAGATATAAGATATCCCAGTTCTATTCACTGTCATCTCAAGATACAACTTCAGTTTACATTGCCAGTTTGCCTCATCTTCACAGACTTAATGTTCATTTTCTTATTCTTGGCCTTATGTATATTGGTTTATATCAATGCCACTAGCCATCTTTCAGTACTTTAGATATGGCATGATTTGTTTCTGCATTAGCCATTATTTTAAAACTTTATAAATCTTTTATTACTATTTTGCTGTTATATGCACACATGGTCCTAGAACAAAGCAAATGGGGCACATACATAAAGATGCAACTCCTACCCCAGGACACAAATGCACACAAGAAAAAGATAGAAAGACTCAGTTAGTTCAACTGCCTTAAGGCATGAATCACAGTAACCAATTTACAGAATTTCTCTTTCTGTATATGCATTTTGGAGTCATACAGTTTTTAACACTATGAGAGCACCTTTCAAGCAGATAGCATAGATGAATAAGAATTACAGGTAACTCAGAATAACACTGATGCACAAGTGATACAGACAGATTTGTGGCTCAGTTGTGGAAAGTGAGTAATATAGCAATATAGCAAAAGTTGTTTTAATGAAGAGTTTTGCCTTCCCAATGCCAAGTATATTACAAGTCATGGTATCCTTCTAGGGGATATTTTGAAAGCTTGCAATTATTTTTTTCTTCAGACTTCAGGTTTCACATAGGCAGTATATATCAGATTTCTGTATTTCAGCTCTTTACAAAAGTCTTTAATGCTTTTCAATTGTGAAATAGTGGCACTGTGTTACCTTCAAATCTTCAGCTTCTTAGAGAACCACATATTGCTAGATACATACAAGAAATCTCTACCGGTCCAAATTGTACAGAAACACTGAATTTGGTTACTTTTATCAATGATATAAATTAGATAAATGTGCCTATGTTATTTTATATTTTGCAATTTGTTCTGTCATTCTTAGCATTTTACATACATTTGGATCTCCACATTTGTGGATGTGACTTTCATGGACTAAATTATTTGCAAGGTTCTTTAACCCCTGTCCTCCCCCCAACAACCTCAGGCACTTCTCTTCCAGAGGAACCCTCCCTTTCAGTGGCTCTGATCAGGCCACACAGCCTTTTAAAAACCCACCTCCACTCCCCCTCGTCCTCCTCCACATGCTGCTACCTGGTGAGCTAAGGACAGCTCACAGCCTGCTTTCTCAGCACCACAAACACTCTCCTGATACCCTCCCACGCGTAGGAACGAGAAGGGCAAGAGACGATGTATAGGACTACCATGCTGACGCACCCCCTTTTTCTCTCCTTTCTCTGACCTGGTTTGGACCCTGGTTGCCTGTTCTCCCCACCATGCCTTAGCCTCCTTCCTACAGACACACACACATTTTGATATTTCTGATGTTTCCACTTTTGCAAGGATCCTGCCCCTTCAACCCTAGTGAATGTTGAGGGCCAACTGTAATTTATTTTGACTTTGTTACACCTAGGAGACATCAAGGAACAATGCAAGTCACTGGATCTTGCTTCTAAAAGCTAAAATTCTTGTCTAGATAGCCCTTCATCTTCTAAGATTTCAGGAGGCATTATCTGCACATTATTAATTTACATTCAAAATCACAGAACTAAAAAATTGATCATCTTTAAAAAAACCCCAGAAAGCTCGGGTAAAGGGCTCTCGGGCCTTCACACAAAAACCTGTTGCAGACTATACTCTAACCTTTTATTATTGCACAAGTTTAAAGCAGCTTTTGCTGCATATGCCTTTGCAAACAAGACATTGCACAATCCTTGTTAACTGATTCATGCTAATATAGAAAAAGTGAATCAAGTTTGCTGGGCATGAGAAGACTTGATCTGATTTATAGATTTGGGTAATTCCAAAGAAGGCAGTGGAGTTATATTGTAAATAAATAAAAAGAAAATGAATAGTTTTCTTTAGAAAGAGGATAGTAATTGAAGGACGGGCTCAAGATATGCAACAATATTTTATTGTGCGTAGTTGATGAGTAAACAAAGAACAATATTTGATCTAAGAGTCTTCTGAATTGTGATCTGTAGTTCTAGATTGTGTGCCCTGATAGAGTTTACTGAGGAATTCCAGACATTGCATCCACTATATAATTAACTATTTTGCATGTTATCCATTTTGATTTGTTGCTTGACAATTAGGAGCTCTTGTTTTGATGGCTGATCTTATTTTAATTAGAACTAAATATGCAGAGAAGAAGCCTGGTATTTCTGTAAGGGATTATGTGCATGACATTCCTTCAGATATTTGAACATGCCCATCATATCACTTCTCAGTCTTTACTTCTCGAGGGTTAGCATACCAATTCTCACGGTCATTCCTTATAGGTCCCTCAGCTGTTCCTCATCTTCCTTGGCTTCAGTGTCAGCCTGACTGGCTGATTGTTATCTGGATCCTTTTCCTCCCATTTTGAAGCACAGGACATCAAGTGTCCTGGAACCTTATTTGCTCTCCAAAAATTATCAAATGGCAGAGCTTCTGAAATTACATCTGGATGTACCCTTAGGTGAAGTTCATTTGGCCCTGAAGGTTTGAATTCATTTAACTGGCTCTCAAAATGGCTAACAATGTCATTAAAACCAATAAGACCATTAGAATTATAGCAACAACAACAACAACAACAAAAAACACCATAAGAAATAAAATCAATAATCTTGAAACTTTCAGTGAATGGAAAGGAATTCTTCCATCAGCTGTTTCCTTGGTAGCTCTGGCACATTTCTCCTCATTAGGATTGTCTTCTTCCATGCCACAGACAAGTCCTGCTGTAGTATCTTAACTTGGGAAGAGTGACATTTCACATAGTCAGACCAATCCTTTCTCAGGTACAGGCATTGGCCCTTTTCGCACGGGCCTTTGCTCGCGCGACAGCCCCGTGAGCCTCGCGGGAGTGGGAGCGTCGCTCCGCACGACGCACTCCCACTTCCGCCCGGCTCACGGGGCTGAAGCGGCGCGAGCGCGGGTTTTTTGATTTTCGCGTCCAAGCGAAAATCACCCCGCGCTCGCGCAACACTCCCGGCGCCCACCCACACTTACCTTTCGTGCGGAGCCTCCGGGAGCCGGCCGGGTCGCGCTTCCTTCCCTCCGCCCCTGCGGAAGGAAGGAGCGGGGTGGGGAGGTAGCGCGGCGGGCGGGGGGATGCAACGACGCCCGCTTCACGCGCGCGGGGGGAGGAATCCGGCACGCGCGGGGGAGGAATCTGGCGCGACACCGCCCGCTTCGCGCGCGTGGGGGAATCCGGCGCGAGGTCTCCCGCTTCGCACGGGGGGAGGGCGGCTTGCGCGGCAAGCCTCCTTCGGTGCCGCTTCTCCGCTGGTTCCTTCGCCCGCGGAAGGAAGGAGGGGGGAAGCGGCAGCCTCCCGGATGAGCCTTCTTGCGCTTGCCGGCCTCCCCCGCTTGCGCTAGAAGCCTCAGTGCGGAAAGGGCCATTGTGATTTTTTGGAGCTCCTGCTAGAGGAGCTTCTGCAGATATGAAAAGAAAATAGACTTAGTAAATATTTCATAGCATCTTCTCTATCTTAAATATCCTTGTCAGAGGAGGTTCAGCAGGCAGTTTTAAGGATTCTGCCCCAGAAATTAATCTTCTTTTCCTGTGATAGGACTAACCACAATTTGACTATGGTAGAATCTGAGGGGACAGCTTGTTTTCTACACAAAAGCTCACTCCCTCTCAACTGTGACAACATTCTGGAGTCCTGGAACACAAGCTAGTAAAGGAGTCAGTGCATCTTCCCAGCTGACAGACCCTGGAGGTCTGCTCACCTTCAACTGGTAGAGAGTAGGTAACTGACAAAACCTGGATCAGTACCTTCCAACAAGGGGAAGGCTTGGTTAATTGAAACTGTGAGTTGTTTCTTTCATTCTCATTCAGAAAAAGGAAAAGAGAATTTCTTTCCAGCCATTCTTCCAATATTCATGAAGCTGAAAGTCAGATCCAGCTCTCACACGAGAGATTAAGCCCAACACGTAAAAAGTGATAAGCACAATTTCTGTTTTCTTCCAGCCTCACTCCAATTGGACTCCAAAATCCCAGGAAGTCCCTATTTTTACTTCTCCCCCAGCAACATGAATCAGGTCCCCTTGGTCTCAGGTAGAGACAAGAAGCTTAGCACCCTCCTGAGACTTACACTTCCTTTGATTCAGTTCTGCCCTACCAACTACCCCCTTTTGAATACTGATGGCTCTTGACATTGCCCTCTCCTCCCTGATCTCTCTCAGGAATGTTGTGAGCAGATCATACAAGCTATGAAACCTAATCAGAGTGGGCTGTTTGATACCAGATACTGCTTCAAATTCCTGAAGTAGCAATACAGAGTTATTCTGTTAGTTCTAGCCATCAAGCATCTTGCGCTACTTTTCAAACTATAACTTTAAAGGGCCAGCACAGTTTGTTCACATAGTGAAATGTTTTGGCCATAAAATTAAATTATACCTGTATTGGGAGGAGGCTGCTTCTGCCCTTTACACTCCTGTGGTTCCAAATCCTGTCAGTGGAGTTTGTTTTTTAATTAAAAATTTTAATCATTTTCAGGGCTTTTGGTAAGCTGCATAGAGTAACAAGCTATTTGGGAAGATAATTAATTTTAGAAATCAAAATCATAGACTTGGTGGTGAGCTGATTGAAGCTGAAGCAGTAAAAGGGGTCATTCTGATGTGCTCCATTCTCTGGAACCAACACAACAGTTCAGTGAGCCCAAAACAACCTGGCAGTCAAGCCTCTGCCTCATCCATGGGAACAAGTGTTTTTGTCCTTGTTGTACCTATACTGAGTTTTCTGTTTGGTGATATTATTTGCTTATTCACACCTGGAGTGTAATACACCAGACAAAACATCATTAATTGCTGCTGGAACAGTGCACAGAACTGTTTACACTAAATTTCCTTTTCTAATTTGCTCACTATGTATTTTGAAAGACAGGCCTGACCTTTACCAGATCTACAAAGAGCACCCAGCTGAGTTTTAACAGATTTCTTAGGAAACAGGTTGAGGACAAATCTGACTCAGCATTGATTAGTCCAGAAAATATTACAGTAAATCCTCTTCTATTGAATTTACCAGAAAAGTCCCAAATTGGCATCCTAATTTAGGATACAGCACTGTGGGCTGTCAGAACTTTAAAAAGAAAAAAGAAAAACAAAAGCCTGGAAGACCAGAAAAACTGGGGCTCTTGAAGTTTTATTTGTTGTGTTTTAATTTTATGTCCGCTTCCCTCTGGGAGTGAGCCAGAGTTAGAAAAATTTACATACATCAGATAGGTTGACTTGCCTGATTAAACTGGAGGCTTTATACCAAGCAGGAACAAGTGAAGATTTCAGGTATTACCGAAGGAAACTAGAGAAAAAGCAAAGAGAAGTTAACATCATTTCATTTTTTGTGTGTGTGTCTAGAGCAACAGTGGATATTTTTGATTTTGGGCCAGGAGGGACGCTCTGGCCAGGATTAAAGTAGGAATGGGTAAGATCAAAGCAAGCCATAGGGCAGTGCAGTGGAGCAAAGTGCAGTTCTTGAGCTGCATGTGGCCTTTGGGGTGGGGTGGGGACACAATTTTTGCCACAGTTCCTGGGCCATTTTAAGCCTAGGAGAGGTTTTTCAAACACAGGAAGTACCAGAAGTGAACTGGCAGCCAATAGGACAGATGCAACAAGAGAGTTCTGTGCTCCCAAAAGGCAGTCTCAGGTAACAATCTGGCTGGAGCTCCACATGTTTCAGTACCTCGCCCCAAAGTGGAATGTTGGAAGCTAGCTCATAGTTGTCCAGTATGTTGGGATCCAGGGAACGCTTTTTGAGTAGAAGTCTTACAACTGCCTCCTTTGGGCATGCTGGGGCCTTGCCTTGCTATAAAGAGGCATTAACCATTCCCTTTACCGCTCCAGCTTGTTTAATGAGCCAGCAGAGGCAAGGATTAAGAATACACATGGGGGCTCTCGGATCTTCAAGGATGTTTTGGCAATAGGTGCCACACTTTCAAAGGGCTCTTCCCTCCTGCTCAAGCATAGAGGTGGCTTCCCTGTCATAATGGCATGTATGTATATGTAGGGTTGAGGCCAAACCACAGAACTGCAGGTGTGGAAGCCAAACCACAGAGAGCAGTGTGTAAAGCAACAGTGGTTTCCAAACTTAGATCCTTAGTGCTCCTCAGTACTCCTATCTAACTCTCATTCTTCCCAACAGCATCTGCAGATGTCAGTGGGGAGCACTGGGACTGTTAAAAGAGACTGGTAAATCCCATTTGGCCTACCACCCATGCATTTCTGGTCTAAAGAATTTACCTGTGACTGTATCTGTATAACCACTTTGCCTTTTTGATAAGGGTATGGAGAGCTTGATATCAGTTTAAGTATCTGAATTATAAAAAAAAGTTTGGGATTATGTGGACTGTGGCCCATATGCAGAAATAACAATAACCACAACAAGGCATAGCCCTGCTACCGCCTTGTTTCAGCAAAATGATGGTGATACTGATGATGATGATGATGATGATGATGATGATGATGATGATGATGATGATGATAATGCTTAAAAACAAAACAAAACTGGAAGACCTTCCAGTTGGATTCAGTTTGATTTGCAGGGCTGTAGATCCACTGGGACTGGGGAAATGGCTCCCAATCTCTTAGAGATTGCCCCCCTCTGATTTAAACCTCAGTGTATTCTTACATCAGAGAGTCTCCTGTTGAAAAGTGAAACATGACCCAGTACTGCTAATTCCAATTCTTTGGCAATACTGCTCTGCAGCACCCCTCCAATAAAAAGGTTTTTGTGCCTAGAAAATGCCTATGATTAGGCAAAACAACATATGGATGTGATGAGGCTGCATTTCTTAAAATGCATCAAGAAAATCAATATGTAAATTATGCACATATGTGCACTATTTGTTTATTTTGCCCCTATCAATTATGCCAAGGGCTTCTATGCTGTTCTTTATACTCCTTGAGCATGGGGCAATCCTACTTATTATGTACCCTTCTGGTTGCAGAGATTTCAGCAGGCATTGCTCTTATGCTTTCAAGCCCATTTTCACAGTAAAGCAGGGGTGGTAGCTCCCATCTTAAAACTAAAAACCGAGACTTGCAAAACACTTGATTCTTTCACCCAGTGTGAAATTCTAGGGTTCTCTTAGGACTTGGCATGGAACAAACTACAGAATACAAACAGTTGCACACGAGTTCCACGTATAATGATTGTACGTGTAATATTGTGAATGTTCTAAGTGTTCTTTGCTGGAAATGCTTTTACATTCTTTCAAAGTTAAGCATTTATTCATCTATATATCATATGTTCATATTGTTTATCAATACATCTGCTAATGATGTGGCAATCTTTTTCCCTGCAGCCTTTCTAACAGCAAGTCACTTAAATACTTCTAACTTCTTCACTAAGATGGCGATCTTTTTCCATTACATCTTGTTCATTTTCCTAGCAATCCTGAATTTTCTTTTTCTTTTTCTTTCCTTAAAAAAAAAAATCATAAATTATTGCAAGTCATTGTGTCCTATATATAGTCCTCATGTCTGTTTTCCATATGCTGAGATGCTGGCATGCTTCTTTAATACATTCCAGTTTAATCTACGCCTCACTTTCTTGCTGCCTTGCTCTCTCTCCTGCACACATGTACTCATTTTTTTCAAGGAAGGAAATCTGCACTGAGTGTAAGTAAATGAAAGGGCTATTTAAGTGCAGGTTAATTCTTTGAAAATGTAGCTTCTTAGAGCCAATTTACTATTTCACTGTAATGGTCTATTCCAGCCATATGATCGGAAGGCTGTGAAGGGCCCCAGCATGAGAAAGGAGAGAGGGTATGCTGGGGAGAGGGGGGCTCCCCAGGCTTCAATTTCATTACCATGAGCTGGAGGAGGAAGAGTGAGAGAATTAGGCTAAATTGTTGATCATGCTATGAGATGTTTTGTGGCGACTTAATGTGCTATATCTATGTTCAAATTGTATGAGACTTTCTAGATCCTAGTCAGAAGCAGTGTTACAAGTGAACAAGCAATACTCTGAACAGGGAGTTAAACGGTCCAAACCTTCCTCTAGAACAGGAAGTGCTCAGGTGGTTAAAGAACTCCTCCTTCTTGCTTTTCAATCTAGGGTGGTGAGGTGGAACCACCAGAAACCCAGCAAAACATGTTTGCAAAACACTTTGCTGATAAAATCACTGTACCCACTCTGACATGGACTCCATGTTAAAAACAGATTCTAAGGAGATGCTTGAGGCAACCATTTGTCTAGCACTGATGGATGAGTTTGGCTGGCACACCTGCCCCCTACAACTCTGTCCTTCTTAGTTGATAAGAGCTGTGAGAGGGGGCTAGCCAGCTCGGGGGTGAAGATTATAAGTACCTCCTTGAAAGGGAGACACAGTCTGGCTTTTCCAAAGGAGTCAGATTTGGACCTTTATTTAAAAAGCATCCATTGGCTCCTTTCATCCTTTATAATATCACTTGTCTCTAATCTCCATTTTTAGTGTCAGGTCTCAGAACAGATGGTAGAGCATCACAACTCCAGGTTTTCTTGGATGAAATGGGTTCTTTGGATACTTTTCAGTCTGGGTTCAGTTTTGGGATAGGCTTCTCAATCTCTAGAATCTTCTTCTTTCTTTCACTGGGGCAAAAACAAACCATTATAGTTCTATATTCCCTTTTAGAGACAGGCTCCCTCCTTCATTTTCTTGCCTGTCCCTATAGATATGAGTATATTAACATAAACAACTGTATATGCAGTATATACTAGTGCAATATTAACTTCTGATGTTATATTCCTGCATTTTCTGTTGCATTTTCTGTTGCAGAGGGGAAGAACAGCTCCAAGGGTATTAAGTTAACAAAAGCATTTTAAAATGCTGACTGAGGGATCCACCAGGATGAGCCAATAGTTTGGGGAACTGTTAGACTATTCTGTTTCTGAATTTCACACCTTGGAACAATTATTTCAACTCCAGCATCCAGTCATGCCCGAAATATCCTGGGGTTTCATCCACTTCTTTTTCCTGCCTGAGGTGTGATACAGGCAAAGTATCCTTTGCTTCCTGCCATCTGCCCCATGAACTCAGCACCTTCCTCCTACGGTCCTCCTCTAAGTATCCACATTCCCTGTCTTGCACATGTTATTTTTTAAAAAAATCTTACGAATAATACTAAAGTGCTATACCACTTTAGCACTAAAACTGTAGAAGAACGGGGGAGGAACTGTGGCCAGGGTCACAACTGCATTTAATGCATCAGTGGGACGAGTCAGAAGTCCAAGAGGAACGCAACAATAGATGCAGAGATGGGAATTTACCCCTGCCTGTATTGAAAGCTCCTGGAACAAGGCTGGGGAAAACAAACTCACTCCCTGCCCTGGGTTTAAAAAATTGCAGCTAATCCTGGAAATTCACAAGAAATAGACTAGGACAGGAGGTATATCATATGGATACTTTTAAAACTCCTGCTAAGTACAGATACAACTCACATCAAATCCTGAGGTTTTGACTAATGTAGATAAGTCCTAAATTTACAGATGGGTCTCATTACAAAACACTTGAGAAGGACTAATGTAAGCAGCAATGCTATTTCCTACCAAGAAATTGTTGAGACTTTGCTCCAAAAAAACATGCAAAGGATTACATTGTTAATCTTACTTGATATGCGTGCTCATGACTGTAGAGAAAAAAGAGGACATATTTAGAAACTTTTCTAAAAATCCAAGGTCAAGATACTAGGAGGCTACTGTTTCTTTGTTTCAATGGATACATTTGTCTCATAGCAAATAATATGTAAAGCATTAGTAGAATTCCAAGATCAAATGATGTCTGGTTTCAAAGATTTGTACATTATCTCAGAACCTCACTGCCTAGGCAAAGTGAAAACCATTCCCAGAAGTCTTGTCCTTGTTGCTTTAGAGGCTTAAAAAAAAATCTCCTGCACTTTGCTGGCAACATCCTCACAGAGCTTATAAATGGCAGAAGTCATGGCTGCTTTGCCAATCACTTATTTCAAAGGACCTGTAAGAGTTCCCAATCCCATCTGGGCCATTTCTGCACTAGCTTGTTATAGCGCTATGATTCCACTTTCAACCTACTATGGAATCCTGGGGTTTGCAGTTTCGGGAGGATTCCATAGGAAGTTGAAAGTGGAATCATAGCACTATAACAGGCTAGTGCAGAAATAGTCCTGGTCTCACATGCAAGGAGTCTTCTCCACCACAGAAAACAGGCACTTTAAAGCAGGGAAGGATCATTCTGGGCATATTGCATAACTACCTCACAACCTTGCTTTATGCAGGATGCTTTGATGGGGAGTGGGGTATGGAGAGGGAAGATCACTTCCAGGCATGAACAAGGAGCCCTATTGTTTACCAGCCTCCACACTGCTTTTTGGTTTTTTTCTCATTCATTTCAGCCTGACCAGATCACAGCTGGCCTAAGGATATGCTTTCCAGTGTGAGTTTAAGATTTGGAACAATCCCAGGTTACAGCAACACATGGCAAGAAATGAAGGGGCATCTGTGACACTAAGAGGAAAGCTAATTCAACAAATATTAAGGAAAGGTGAATCAGAATCCCAACTCAAATGCAGAGTAGACAGACAGAATGAATGGAAAGATGCATTTATTTCAGAGCTCTCCTTCTATATTTCTGTCACCATCTGTCCCTTTCTGTGTGGTGGTTCAGTGCAGGACTGCAGTGCAGACACACATTTGTCTAATGCAGTGATTAAGCCAAAGTTCCCCTGCTTAGATTCTGTGTAGTTTTCCCAAGACTTCCTGAAGAATCCTCAAAAAAGACTTGGATCTTTCCAGACCTCTTCTGAGAAAGCTTGGAAGTGGATGCAAGCAATATCAAACCTTGCCAGCTCTCCTATTCCAAACAGATTTGCTCTTCCTAAAGGGATGGGGAAATCAGCAGTGGGAAACCTTTGCTTAGCTGGAATGAATTTAATAAGGAGGTATAGCTATGGGAGACGGGTAAAATTAAGGCATTTTCCTGCTATCAGGATTGTGCTCTCCCCCCAGGGAAATTGTCCAGCTTTCTCCAAATTTCTAGCATTGCAGGGAGTAAGATACTGAAAATTGTTCATACCTGGAACTCTTATATTTGTTGTGCTCACAATCCCTTGGTAACTTTGCCTGCCTTTTTTCTTTGAATGCCTAAACAGTATTTCTAAATGTTCATTTGTAGTTTTATGTTACTGCAATGCTAGAAATTTGTGGACTGAGGAAACATTTCATCACTGGCAGGATTCATATGGGGAGCAATGCCCTCATCCTTGCCCTTCCAGCAGCCCTGAGAGACTGATATTGGGCAGGAAATAACACTATGGCCTTGTGTCTCTGCTCTTCCCTCATGAGGTCCCTTCTCTTTAAATCAAACTTGGACTGAGAGCCATTGAGATTGAAGACACCTTTAAACCAAGAAACTTCCTTAATCACACTTCAAACAGAGGACACTTTCAAATAGAGATACTGTCCTCTGTAAAGTCAGAGCTAAAATTAGCCCCTGGGGAGAGCAGATACACAGGTCACCTAGGGCCCATTCACACTACACAAGATATAGTGTTGTGACTCTAACTACCATGGTTCCATTCCACAGTATCCTGGGTTTGATAGTTTGTTGAGGCACTGGTAGTTTGTTGAGGCACCGTAGAATGCATTTCTGTTTAGTTATAGTATTGTTTCTAAAATTTCACCTATACATATAAATTAGCACATGCAAATACAAATTATATATCAGTCCTCTTTTTTTGGAGAAACTTTTTCTCATGGGAGGCACCTGAATGATATTGTTGAGCATGTTCTCCTGCAACACCTTTTTCCTGACCCTACTAAGAAGCCTTCTTGACACTACTAGTTCCAAAAACAGGTTTTCATAGAAAAAGTGAGAAAATTGTCAGGAAAGGGTGATTTGAGACTGAATGTGAAAAGACATGTCATGATTGTAATGGGATATGTATTTTTGAAATGTGAAAATTCAAAATTCTGAAATCACCCCTGTTATTCAACTGTGGTGAGTTAGCCTTACAAAAGAGATTGTTGGGTGTTTTTTTTTTTTAAATTAGTTTTGAATATTGTTCAAAAAGCATTTGAGCTCAGCATCTGGAGTTTCATTTTTTTTTTAAAAGTCACCAAGTTAGGTGGTGACCATGGAAGTTGTGTGCCGTTTGTCTTGGTTTTCCATTGTACTTAGGGCATATATATACTACCGGTATCTTGCTATATGGCAGAGATGGGGAGTGTGTGCTCCTTCTAATGTTAATGGGCTGCAACTTCCACCATTTTGATCACTTACTACCCTTGGTAGTGCTGATGAAAGAGGGAGTCCCACAGCTTCCAGAAGGCTGAATGTTTTTCACCATTGTCCCATCAGCAAAGTAGAACTTGATTCTTTCTCATTGGGAAGCATGGATGGGCAAATCAGTTCACTTCTGATCTGTGTTACTTTCTTGTACATGTATCCATTCTGTTTAATAGTGCATTTTTTTTAAACAATCTGCATGAAAAAATCACATTTAAATAAATATGAATGTGTTTTCTCTAATTATATTTTCACTGAAGGTATGCATTTTAAAACATCATTTTGTTGTGTGTGTTTTGAGCCAAGAATTATTTCAGAACATTTGATGGATGAGTTAAATTGTGATCCATAAAATAATCCAGGAGGTGTATGCGCTGGTCATATTTCAATTTACAAGGATCAAATTCTTCAAGCATCCATTATTGTGAGAGGTAATAAAGTGAGGATAACGTGTTGTGGAACACTCTGTCTTAGCAGAAGGTATAAGATTATGTGAACAGTCAACATCAACTCCACCGGTCTTTGATTTATTACCTTCATCTTTGATTTGCTGCACTCATGTTCTCTGAAAAACAATGCATGTTCAAACTCTGTCCCTGCCCCCAACTCCTTGTCCTAAACATACACACATCCAGGACACAGTGGCCATTTTATAATATAAAGAAATCTTGTCTGGAGGTTAGTCTTAACTGAATAGACTGGGGCGGGCAACTATATGGAGCACAGGGGATAGTTTTCCCATCCAAATGTCCCATGGGTTGTATACGCCAAGCCTAAATTCCTCCATCTTCTTCTGTAGTCCCTCTCAAATGGCAGCTGGAAGTAATGTTGTGTCACTTCCTGTCACCATTTTCAAAAGGGACTATGAAGGAAAGCATTTGGGGAGCAATGCAGAGTTCTGGGGAAGTTGTGTGGTGGGATAGAAGTGTTTTCTCATATTTTTGTGAATCTGGGGAGTTCTCAAGCAAAGTTATTTGAAAAATCACAGATTTTTTTTTTAAATGGAGGGCTTTGTGGGAGTAATATGGTGCTTCTAGGGTTGCAAGAGTGGGTCTGTGTGCCACACTGTGCCCACCTCCAGTATAAATTTTGCAGTGAAATGCTTTAAAAAATGACCTACTGAGCATAAAGAAGAATGTTGGGGTTGCCAGTGAAAACAGACCTGGCCAGAATGTATTTCTTTCTGATATCCCCTGTCTTGTATACCTTAGCAAAAATTAAGCATAGAAAAGATATGTCCACATGCCTGATTGCTTTCTTTACTTATGCAGGATTAGTTTCTCCAAACCTTTTTACTGCTGAAATGAAACTCTTTGTGGAGACCAGAGCAATGAGTTTTGTTTCACTTGGCAGTATATTTCACACTATCTACCTTGCTGGCAGGTTTTTATGCTTGATACTCAGCTAAAATATTCTCTAAGAATAATCCTGTGACCTCTGTTTTACATGCCTGCCATTTCTCTGAGGTAATTTCTTCTGCTAGAAAAACAATCCCCTTTTCACGTTATGGGGCCAATGGGACAACAAATTCACATTTAGCCTTGTTGCATGTAGATCTGACTTCCTGCTTTCCTCAGTATGAGAATTTGGAAGAGAGGACAAATTTGGAAATCTTCATCATTTTTTTCTTGCTGAGAAATTTAAAAATGACTTCACGTTTTGAAGAAATAACTTTTTAAACACCCCCTCCCCCATTCATGAACTATAAACAAAGCAATAAAACCTGGCAAGCTGGGAATGTGGAGAGGCAGAGTGGGGCAAGTACAGAAGAAATATTGCTTGGCAGTTGTTTGCTTGCTAAAGTTTATATCAATAGCTGGGAAATCACTAGCTGCTTTTAAAAAGAAGAAGGAGAAGAAGAGGAGGAGGAAGGAGAAGGAGGAGAAGAAGGGCATCTTCTGATTTTCAGTTACTCATTTTTCGTGCCTTCTTCCTATAGGGAATTTGAGGGAATTATGGAGACTGGCTTGTGAGTGCACCTGGGCACACTGGTTGCAAAGTCTGTCAGTCAACTCAGTGCCAGTTCCACCCCTCTTAGTCAACTAGGTGTCATCTTTGTTCTTTCAGCCTGAGTTCAGTTGTTCATGGTGCATCTTAGATTGTGGTCAGTTCATCTCTTACAGAGGCTAAAATGCATTTGCAAGCTAAAAAAAAACTGACTGGGTTCTGCTTTTCAACCAATTCCACTTTTTGACAGCGCTCTGGCCCCTAACCATCAAATGAGCAGGGGATGCTTGTGATTTGATCATGGCTTTTTTTTACTGGACAAACTGTAATTCCTTGAATGAAACAAAGGAAGTTTGACATTTGAAAGATTCTTCATCCAGGGTACATGGTCAGAGCGAAATACTATTATTATTCTTTTTAAAAAAAGTTTGGAAGACTTTATTTTAATCAGCATTTCATTAATCCTGAAATACTGGATACTGTTTATTTTAGATGCTTAGGTCTTGCTGACTCAGGGCTGTGGCCTCTATGATTGAATCAATCCAACTGTAGTGTGGTCTCCCTCTTTTCCTACTGCCTTCTGTTTTATCAAGCATTATAAATTTTTCCAGCGAGTTACATTGTCTCATGAAATGTCCAAAGGACAACAGCCTCAGTTTAGTCATCTTTGCTTCTAGTGGGAGTTCAGCCTGTTCTTATATTTGTTTTGTGTTCTAATGGGGCCGTCTACTTTTATTTCATCTAGAAGAGCGCAAGTTGGGTTACTTTCATATTTATATTTTTCCTGTGAGGAGAAAAATGTTAATGTTTGGAAGTAGCTTAGTGATGGCACACACCTTTTCTTCATCCAGCAGGATGGAATCTTCTTGCTATGCAGGAAGACTGTCTTTCTGTCTGCTTTATAATGTACTAGACAGTAATACCCTCTGTCTGTTGTCATTGACTCCCTTATCCAGCCTAGGTTTGTGAACTTGCTCTTTTCTTTGTTGCTAACTGCCATCAAGTCAGCTTCAGCTTGTAGTGACCGCTCAGGTCTGGCAGACTCAGGGCCATGGCTTCCTTGACTGAATCTATCTATCTGTAATACAGATAGTCTTCCTTTCCTCTTTTCCTACTGCATTCTGCCTTACTGAGCACTATTATCTTTTCTAGTGTGCTATTCTTTTTTCTCCTCTTTCTTCTTCTTTCTTTCTTTAGCCTCAAAATATTACTTGTTTCTGTTGCTAGGTTGCAAGGGTCACTTTTTTCCTTACAGACATCAACAACATCAATGGAAGAGTTAGTGGCATTTCTCTCACTTCTGTACTGGAGACTGAATGAACTATAGCAGATCCTCCATCCCTGCAGTGTGCTGTAATTATGATGTGATCTTGTATTCTCCTCTTTGTGGTTTTGATCCATGTTCTTCTTTGGGTTTCGATTATAAGGAATTTAAAAGAAAACTATGCAGAACATCTCAGAACTTCAGTCTGATAATTTTTCAGAACTGCACTTCAGAATTGTTTGAAGGATGACAGTGTTCATGGCTGATATTCTACAACACAGCACTAAATACACTTGAAGTTCAAACAAGAAATTGCTCTTGCTAAAAAGCCTTCGGGTTGCAAAGGGAGACACAGCTGCTTATTAACTCTTTGAAATGTAACATTTGTTCAACATGAAAAGTTCACAAGACTGTTTCAACCTTCTAAGACTCATAAACCTGATCAGTGTATTTATACCACTGGAAACAGTGGCCTTGTTTATGTCAAAGAGTCCAAGGTTATTCTGATTTTACTATTTTTAATTTAGCTAGGAATAAGCAGAGCAGGAGGACTTAATTACAAACAGACTGAACTTTATATAGGAAATGTGTATACCCCTTGGGGGCACCTAGAAAGTGAAGGCCTGAAATTAAACCCATATCCCTTTCTCCCTTACTCCCTAAAGCATGTATGCCTTGAATAATGGATTGCTGTTTGCTGTGCATTGTGCCCTGATGGTTTTTCTTAACTACTGTAACACCAGCCATCTCAGTGCTGGATTAGTAGATATGTCACAATATGCTAAAAAACCAAAATGTGCTGTAGTCAGTTATAGTAAATATATTTCAAAATTCCAAAACCAAATTATAAATGGAAGCATGAGTTTTCTGTCTTACATACAAACATAGTTAGTAAGCAGAATTTACTATTTGAAATTCAGCTCCTTAGCCCACTGATTTCCTGTTTGAGCCAATCCCTTTGCTTCTTCATTCCCAGTTTTCTCCACCTTGCACTCACCCCTCTTGGCTACTGAGTCTTTTCAGATGTTTTCCCTTGGCTCTTGTCTCTTTGATTCCTCCTTACTGAATTTGCTGCCTCTTTCAGACTCCTCTTCACAGCTCATTAACTGACTCTCCCTTTTCCCCACAATATGCAGTATCCAGGGCCACCTCTTTGCTTTCCTGTCTATTTAACCCAGGCTGTCTGTTCTTCTTTGACTCCTTCAAATTTTCTGCCTTTCTCTGGTCTGCATCGCTGTTCTGCTACCTTTTTCATGAACAGCATAGAGCATTCCCTCCAACTTGCCAGAAAACATCAACTATCGTGCCGTTCATATTCAATAGCAGATTACAATTCAGTTTGCCAGCTCCTGGAAACATCCCACTTGCACCCACTCTTCCCAACATATATAATAAGTCAATGGCAGAGTCTGATGGACAGAAAGTCCTGTCCAATCTTTCATGTATCGTCTCTAGCGAGACTCATGATAGATACAGGAGTATGGCAAGGTCCGTTAAGATAATGCATAGCAGCAGATTTGGGGTTGGGTGAACATTGGCAGTAAAAGAAAACTCATAATTTGTTTTGTTGGTATGGCATAATAATTCTGAAACTGGGACATGTGTGGCCAGGCAATATTACAGTGGGATTGGTAGAAATGGCAAAGGTTGTTAATGAGGAAGAACACACGAGCTAGGATACTCTACAGCAGTTTGCTCTTTACCTGGGCCTACAGGGAAGGGCAAGATTCCTCTGCCACCTTTCCCCCTGCTAAATTAATTAAATGCAACGTTCTTCTACACTTTGAATTCAGTTTGCACCAATGAAAGTAAAATGAGGTCAAAGGGGAAAAGTGGGAGGAAGAAAGCGAAACTGGGACATTTTAAAAACAGATGAAAAAGTGGGATGCTAGAGGATTCATTGGGATTTTCCCTACCAAATGGAGATATTTGGAGGGTATGCAGGTGGTTACATTCTGCTTTAATTTTATTTAGCATTCTAGGAATTTTCTAACTTCATTTGGACTAGAGTGCATCTACTTGATTGATTGATTACTGACTGATTGATTGATTCAAAAGATTATACCCTACCTTCAATTCTGTTCCAAGAGGAATTAGGAAATATTGAAACATAAGAACACATTTAATTAAAATATACTAAAAACATTTTAAATCAATAGAAAAAGGCATTAACCACAATTAAGATGCCACTACTGAAAAGGCCCTTTCTTTAGTAGCTATGTACTCTACCTGGAATGGTGGCAAAACCCGGAGAAGGACCTTTAATGAAAATCTTGTTCTACGTGCAGGCATATGTGGAGAAAGACAGTCCTTTAAGAAATCTATAAATTTACAGTCTGTTTCCTCTAACTTGGTAACACTGCTGAGTTACTTTTTTTAAAAAAGAGGTAGCCATGTTAATATGCTTTGGTGTAATAGGACAAAGAAAAAGTATTCATGTGACAGTATTAAGACTAACCCGTTTGTTTCAGCATAAGCTTGCAGGGGCTACAAGCCATTACTTTAGATACATGTTCCTTTCAGAGTATGAATGTTACTTCATAGTAACCCTGAAGTCTCTGAGGCAACATACGTTGTAATCTCTTCCAATTCTATTATTCCTCAGAGACTTGAGAAATGCATGTTACTTTACCAGACCACCTTCTTCCAAACAGAAATTGTTTAATGGATTGAAAGCCACTTGCCCTTCATCCCAGCCCCAAGAATACCTACTGAGATCTTTTGACTTCCATCTTCTTTTGTCTCCACTTCTGGTCACACCCTTATATTTTTTGCATAATCATCCCCACTTTGGAATACTTTTCTATAAAAAAATACATAAAATATCAAAAAACAGATGCTCATATTGTTTTTGACTCAACCACCTTGCAGTGATGGTCACATTTCAGCAACATGACTGATGAAGGACCTATAAAAGAGAAAGTTTGAGTGGCTTCAGACTTAATATGAAAATCTTTCTAGCTGTGATTTCAGACTTTGTATGTTCAGACTTACAGTACTTTCAATAAGTTCAGACTTAGCAATGAGGAAAGTTAATGCCACGTCTTTGAAATTTGTGTCCAGCTCTCAAAGGTTCTAAAAGTCAAGTCACAATGTAGGGTGACAAGTCACATTTGTACATTCAGTGCAGTAACCTTATAGGTTCTGTGGTGCTTTAGAAAAGCAGGTTTAGATCTTTTCTCCTTTAGATCAAATGTTATTGCCAGTCTCTGTAGCATATACTAAATTTTGCCTTGTTTCTGGGTCCCATGCGTCTTCCAGAAAACACTCTTATTTTGGTTCACATTCTGACTTTGTTAATTTCTGAATTCTGTGCAGGCCAAAGAGAGAATGCAGACACCAGAGAGTCGTTGATTTATTGCTTGTACACAAAAAGTACATTTTTGAAGAGAGGGGAAATAAAGATAGATGGAGAGTCCAGGGAACAGAAAGGAAGCCAGGGTAGATTAGATTCAGTGTTGCTTGCCATGTCCAACATATTTTATAGCTCTAATAAACATTGCTTCCCTTTACGTGCAGCAACCCATTTGTTTTGTACTGAAGCTTCTGCACATCATGGTGGTATTTATTCCATGTTTCTTAAGGCTGCTAAACAATTTGTACTTTTTCATATGATCAACTTTAACAGCTTCCCCAGCCTGGTGCTCCCATAATGCCTCATCATAATCCATGCTGGCTGTGGCTGACAAGAGCTGAAGTCAAAAACATTGAGAGGACATGAAGCTGAGAGAGACTGACATGTGGGATAGGGAGAAAAAAGTCAAATTCAAAATAGTAGATGAAAACAGCTTATAAACCAGGTATCTGGTACATGTGGTACATTTCATTACCATTAAAATTGCCTCCCAATGTGCTAGTTCAATAGTAATTATTCTACATCTAACTTTTGAGTGTGACACTCAGCAATAGTTTAACAGACCTTCCTGGTCTGTAGTGAAAAGAGTGGCAGAAATAATACCAATACATCTCTCTGCTAGAACAAAACTGCCTTCACACACATCTAATGTTGTGTGGAAGCTGTTTATTGGTCATCTAAGCTGATAGTGCTCAGGTATATGGGTGAGTGCACACATGTGGATGGAAGCAATTGTCCCAGCTGATTAACAGAATGATGATGGTGATTCTTTGTGATCAGCTCCACCCGTGGAACGGCAATATTTTCACCAGGGGTGAGGAACAGATGATCCTCCAGATACTGTTGGATTTCTCCTCCTGCCATCCCTTGCCAACATGGCTCATAGTGAGAGAATATCAGAGATACAGTGCAATAGTATCTAGAAGACCACAGACGCACACATCCAGAGCACACTGGTGGTCAATGACCCATAGAACAGAGCTTTCTTTCCCTTCCCTTCCCTTTCCTCTGCAGCCATCCACACTGGCCAAGAGCTGGTTCTGGGTGGCTTCCAGACCATGTTTCGGGAATGCACAGGGGGTGAAAGTTGAAGGAAGGAAGAGGGATTCCTTCCTTCATCTCCTTTCCACTAATGAAAAGAGACTCATCGGTGGAATGACCAATATTGCATCTGCATGGGTTTGCATCACAGGAGAGCAGCAACTTTTCAGTAGTGTATGTGACAAGCTGGCTGCTGCTGAGAAGCTTTTACAGATAACCAATCCTGGACAGTGTTAGTCACCATGTGAGAAATGTGTCCTGTAGACTGACCCTTTGTTTCATTGGTTTAAAAATGAGCAGAACATACTGAACAGGCAGGAGAGAGAAATAACCTAGTAAATTTTATAACACATGTCTTCCATCACTGAAGAAACATCTTGAACCTATGAACAAAATCTCCCATTTACTATCCTTGGAAGCTGATATCTTCCACTTAACCCTAAAAGAAAAAACTAAGCTAATCAATAGATAGGCATCAAAAGCCCTTCAGTACACTTTTCCACTTGGAATTGAAGGCACCATGGAAGACATTCAATGTACCTGCTCTGCTTACCTGCTTTCATGGGCTTAGAAATAATGATTGCAGTACTGTGACGCTCGGTTGCTTGCAAGTATTGCAGTTCCCATCAGCCTCTGGAGTGTTGGCAAAAAGCATCACCTTCTGATTTGGTTTCATGCTATTGTGAGAAGTTGTCAGGCATAAAGCACAATTAGGGCAGTACTTTCAGCCACACTCTGCCTTCCTGTGAAAAGATTATTACCATTGGCACATTCACCCTATATGACAGTCATGACCAGAAACCTGCCCCTGCAATATGGAAATGCTTCCCTAACTTTATAACCTGAGAAATCATTCATTTTGATAAAAGAGGGAGTATTGTTTCAGTGCTAATAAATCACCCCAGCTTTCCATCCATTGTATCAGAGCATGCAGTATAGAAAGCCTGTGTCAAGCTATAGATTGCACATAACCAGCCAAAATACCAAGAGCCTTAGGAGGGGAAAAAAAGTTGATTACCCCAACTGTTTGCTTTTCTATATAAAACTGACCTTTCTGAGGAACTGAGGAACTCAGCCTCAAGGGTATCTGAGTACGTGCAGGAAAAGCTTACTTCTACAGGGCTTAAAATGGCAGAATTACCACCAATATTAACAGCAGCAAAAAAGAAAAGAAAAACAAGTAGAAGACAGAAAGAAAAATAGAAAAGAAAAAATGTGGAGGACACTGGAAAGATTTGTAGCTCAGGAAAACTATGTATTTCTTGGAGGGGACATTATAGTGCTGCCACATAGCTAATGCTGGCAGTATAATCAGGTGCACATTTTTGCTATATAACATAAATGACCTGAAGTATAAAACTTGACTAATCAAAAACTAGAATCAAAACTCATTGCAGTGAATCTGTGCAAAATCCAGTAGAGCAAGGCTTCAACATCTGTACCCTGAAAAGGCAAAAAATTCAAACTACTCAACAAATATGAATTTCCACAGAGTGACAGTTTTAGTTTGTTGTAGTAAAAACAAGAGTTCTGTGGCACCTTAAAAGACTAGCAAAATTATTATGACGTAAGTTTTTCTATTCATCAGGTGAACTGCAAGTTGCACATGCACACATACGTATACAATATACATGCTGAGAGAGGGAGAGAGATCAGAGACAATGGAAATGTGGAAAGTGATTACTATTTTTACTGTTTTTAACAGTGGCCATCCACAAAACGTGTTATAACAGCAAGTGTTGTGTTAGTGAGCTGGTTAACACATACAGACCTAAATCCTGTTATTAGTCTTGATTAGAGTAGACCCATTGATTCACTGAGATTTACCTAGACTCACTATTCAACAGTTAATTGAATGTACCTTCTTCAGTTGGGACTATAGGATGCTAGCCATAGTGATTAACTTCTGTTTTCTTTCGTACTATGGGAAATAGAATTGAATCCCTTAGTGAATTATATTTCAGTGCTCTCATATTGATAGCTGCCTTTCTGATGTTCCTTTGTTTAAGAATACCTCAAGGTTCCTGAGAGGCCAGAATGTTCCTCCACTGGTTTTTGAATGTTTCCATTTCTGATGTCAAACATGAGTGCACTTGCTCTCTTGTGTAGGAGCTGGTACTTGCTTATACTCTGCCATCCAGTCTAAAATAACTATTGAACAGTAACAATAGAGAGAGTAACAGGGAAACAGACAGAGGAGCCAACCAGACCCTATGGTGACTCCAGATGTCAATTCTTTCCCCATTCACCTGTCAAAACTGTTAATAACCTTATAATACCATCCACACAATCAGAGATTCACACAGCTTTTGATCTTCCAATGTCATGTTTGCCTTCAATTGTCAAAAATACCCTATGACTATTTCTCCACACAAAAGGATATACAGATACAAATTTAGCACCAGAAATGACAGTGTTCAAAAACCAATGGAAGTTTTGGCCTTTGAGGACCCTCTATGAGTGACTTTACAGTGCCACAGGATTCTTGTATATAATATGACCTATAGCTCACCCTGAAATCTTTTTTTGGATGCCTGGACTCCATGTTGGAACATATGGAGTTGTAAAGCATCTTATTGCATGTGCAGAGTGCCTTTCTCTCACAAAGGAGAAATCACAGCGAGTTTCTACCTCACAGGAATTCAGCAGCATAGGTTCATGATGAATATCTCCTAGTTAGCCTTGGTATCTCTTTTCTTAAAATAACCACTTGGCAGTTGGCTATCAGTTATTTTAAAAGGGTATAATAAGTGTTTAGGGGAAAATAGTAAGACAGCTATATGGAAAGAAGCCTATTCTCATTAATCTTCAATACTTAAGCCGCTTTCAGAATACTTTGCTTTCTGAAGGGATTTAATTTTAGAAATCTACTGCACTCAAGTGAACAGTCTAAGTACTAAACAGTCAGAGAATTCAGCAGTTCGTTTAATCCAAACCCATTGAAACTTATCACTAAAGATCAAACAAAACTTACAGTGGAACAATCTCATGTTGGGCCATCACTTAACTTGACAGTCAGTGTGACCCCAGGGTAATAGAGAACTAAACATGAAAGACAAACTTCTAGCATTTTGATTGGCTACATTAATGAATTAACTATACAATTTACTTCATTCTGTTAGAAGTCAACTGGTGAATACTGAATTTCTACAATATCTGTTGTTAACAACACTGACTGATGCATACCTGATATTGTCATGTCAGTTGTCAAGTGGTGGTTGCTAGATGCTAGTGATTGCTAAATGCTAGAATGTTTTCTGTATGCACCTTGTATTTAACACAGGAAAACAACAGCCTGTCTTATACCTAGTCAAATAACTCATCCCTGTAATTCATATTATCTCCACTGACTGAGTCCTGGTATAAGTAAGGCTGGGAAATAAGATCCAGGGCTTGAGAAATGGGTCTTATTTCCCAGCCTTACTTAGAGATGCCAGGATATTGAACCTGAGATCTTCTGCATGAAGAACAATATGCTCTATTATCAAGGTAAAGCTGTTCCTCCTGTGCAAACTTGCTAATTGATGAGATTTTGAAGTGATTAAGAATGTCTCCAGAAGAAAGAAAGCAAACACTTGAAAGCTTTTGTCTGAGAATTCTGAGAACTGAGAATTCATTTTTCAATACATCTTTCAATGTATCACTAAATTGTGAGGGAGAAATTTTAAAAAATTATCCTGGTCATTCTCATGTTGTGTGGTATGGCCCACTTCCTCATTAAATCTGATACTCTAGAATACCAGCTGGCATCTTATTAGTGGTATATGCATGCATAAGTTTCTCTTACACCTGTGGGTTTCCTGTTTGGGGGCACTGCAAAGTTTGGTATTCCCTTCTTCCCTCTGCCATGCCAAAAGAACGCCCCTGCCCAGACTTAGCAGACAGCCTTAGGAACCCTCATGCACAGATATTCCATGGCTCATGGGAAGTGGGCAGGAGTGGAGAATTATCTGGCTATGTCCACATCAGCAGACACAAGATGATTATAGCAATCCTGAGGCCTCAGGAGGAACCCAACAGATCTCAGTGTTGCTGTAATCATTTTGCATTTGGCTATGGGGACATAGCGAGATACTTCTCTAATCCTGTTTGTTCTCCATGAGGTACAGAATGAAGGGACTTCAGAGGCTTATGGTACAGTAACCACTCTCTTACCATGACCTTCACATGCACAAATGCAAAGTGATGCAAAGCATCATGTCCCTTTATAATCAATGGACAAGCAGGTGCATGCACATCACGTCCATTGACTGTAATGGCACATAATGCTTCACATTTTTTGTTTTACATGGGAGCTCTTGAAACAGAATCCCCACATATACAGAAGGCACATTGTACATCCAGAGGTGGTGATACTTGGTACAGCCTAGAGTAGGTCTATATGCAGAACTACTATTCCAGTTGAGCCATATAGGATTGCAACCACTGTCTGCCAATTCGCATCTTGTGGCAGAACTTTTCAAATACTTACTGTTTCAGTAAAATCTTCAGATGTCAATTGCTGACACTGCAGAGCACATATTTCTGAATATGTACATAAGTGGAGAAAATTCATCAACATTCAGAAGAGAATCATGAAAATTTTGGGGGATTAATTTATTTCCATTTCTTTTTTTCTTCTAAACAATGCTGTTTGAGAAATCTGTACTACTTGTACATCTTATCCCAGCAACAATTTTGAGGAAGTTTTGACCCATTTTGGCACATTGAGGGCAAAAAATTGCCAGTGGGGAAAAAAACTTTGGAGAAGGAATCTGGGTGCCTTAGGATCTGCAAAGTGGAGCACACTTTTCTGTACCTCCATCTGAAAGATCAATCATTGCTCATAGACACTTTATGAATTAAAGTTGATAAGATACTTTTTAAACTAAAAGAATGTATATATGTAGCAACTGAAATCTTGTGGGGGCTAAACCCCTAGAAACTTGATTTCCACTATACATTGGAATGTATGCAAGGCATGGAAAATGCTACCCTCACCCCCTGCTAACATACTTCAAATGCTGGCAGCCCATATGTTAGCCACCCGGTGAGAAATGAAATGTTAGCAATTTCCAAGAATGGGCATATTGGAGTGTGCAGAGTTTAACTGTACATACATTCCAGACTATTTATTCTATGAAAATAGCAACCCTGTCATGAGCCAAAGCAGCCTGAAGGAAAACATCTGGAATTGAAGTCTGATTGTAGCAGCAAAACCAAGACGAGATTAAAGGCAGTGTGAGTTTCTGTACACTTTCAGGTAGAACATATTATTCTGTCTTTTATATATCATAGTTCATCTCAAGAATCCCTAAGTCTTCTACCAGATGTATGCTCCTGGATTGCTGTGTTGCTGTGGAAAAGAAAGCAACTTTGGAATGGAATGCAACTGTTCTCAACTTACTGCAAAATTTTGCCATTGCTTTGAAAGAAAAAAAGTAAGAATAACTTCAAGCTGAAACAACAAGGGGGATCTTCAGCGGCGGCTGAATATAATGATGTTTACTTCTTGGCTTGAGCTCCTGCTTATGTCCTCTGGTCCATTTTCCTACCTCACTCAGTGGGACAGTTTGGTCAATTGAAGGGTCTATATTTCCATAGTGGCTTCTGGCTGAGTGTTCTATAAACACGCATGAATTTCACCTCACAGCAACAGTTGCCATTAAAAGGGGGATAGGTCATACATTCCAAGCTAATTTAAAAATAGAGACAAAATTGTTTTATTCACTGTGTGACACTGCAAGTATATACACACCTGAAAGAATATAATTCTTCTGACTTCTTTGGTTGGTGATGTTCTACCAAGAGCAGATTTTTCCATTGTTCCTGTTTATTCTTTGAATCCATAGTTTGAGCCTGTTTTACTGGGTGGCAGGCAAATAGTGCCAGTTACAAGTCATATAAGCTTGCTGGAAGGTATTGGAGAGACCCTACTATTCCTTGAACATAGCCAAAAGAAATATTTCTCAAAATGAATAAATTAATGGATCTAAATTCCCTGCTGAATAGCCAAATGATCTTCCTTTCAAGTTTGTGTTCCTTTTCAGGGCTAAATTTCTGTACTGTTTTGTATTTTTTTTCTTTATTTGAAAAATTTATATCTCACTGTTCATTATAGCATGATCTCAAGGCACATTACCATATATCATGTACAATGATAAAATCAATAAAAATGCACATGCTAGTCAATATCAAAATGCAACCATGCAGATCCCAATACTTGCTGGTGTTGTGTTCTTTCACATCATTTTTTACTTATGGCAACCCTAAGGCAAACCTAGCATGGAGTTTTCTTGGCTGAGGCCATTTCCGCACTAGACTGTTACAGCACTATGATTCCACTTGCAACATCCTATGGAATCCTGGGGTTTGCAGTTTCGGGAGAGGCTAGCTGGCCCCTCCCGAAACTGCAAACCCCAGGATTCCATAGGATGTTGCAAGTGGAACCATAGCGCTGTAACAATCTAGCACGGAAATGGCCAGAATTTGTTCAGAGGGTGTTTGCCCTCTGAGAATATGACTTGCCAAGTCACCTAGCAAGTTCCCATGGCTGAGCAGAGTCCAACTCCAGCACTTAAAACATTGTGTCATGCTGCCTCTGCAGCCATCACTATGTTACCTTGAATTCTCACAGAAGGCCATCACTTAGAACTGTACAATAAAACTGATTGGCAGTTGATTCAAGACAGACAAATTGATTTTTCTTGACAGCATACAATATTGCTAGATCTGGTGATGGCTTTAAAGGAAATTAGACCAAGTAAACCTTATTAGCCATGGCATTTGGCTGTAGAGATGGCCAACATTCAGAATTCTGGTTGTGTTTAGATCTCTAGAACACAGCAGCAAAAAAGTGCATTTTTGTGTTTTTAGAAGACAGTTAAGCTGCCAGAAGCATCAGGCAGCATAAATCCCCACCCAGACATACCTTGTTTCAATGTGAAGATGGGCTTTTTTTCTCAAAGCGGTGCTACCAAACATTGTCAGGGCTAGAGGTGGTTGCAATCTGAGGTGGAATGCAGAGAACTTAAAATTGTGTCACAGAGTTTCCAAAATCCCCTCCTTCATGTTAGTGTCATATTGCTTCTGAAATCTGCATCTGGCCTTTGTAAGAAACAAAATGCTGGCCTAGCTGGTTCTTATGATCTCTGGTTACTCATATGTCACCTTCCAAAATTTGCTTTATACTTGTTTGAGTGTGACCTACTACCTGACTCTAGCCTTGGGTCTTAAAAACTCTTTCTTCTAGTGTAATCAATGGCTCATATATTTAATTCTTGCTGTGTTCTGTGCCCCACATCAGTTTCATCATATTAACATTATCCACTATTGTGGCTTATACTTTGCCTTTATCTTAGCTTCTGAACTATCTCATCATAGCAAGCCCACTGTTGTGTGTGCAAAATCACTTTCTCATTTCTAAGTAAAGCAAAATAATCATTAAGAGCCAGCAACAGCATTGAATAAAGTACAAAATGTAAGGAGTCCCTTTGTTTCTTTGATAGACTTAATTTTCCCATTGGGAATCCCAGAGTTAAATGCCCGAAATATGATTCATCTGCTTTCCCTCCCCTCAGGAGAAAGAGTGATCTGCTAGGCATATGTTTTGAGAAAAGCAAGGGGCGGAGGGAATATGACGTAAGGAGCCTGGAAGGGATATTTGGAGGACTGTTCTGTAGCCTTGATTTTTTTGGTAAGATTTACTGCTTTGCTTACTGCAAAGGCAATTTTTTCCTGGAAAATTGCTAGCTTTTGGACTTAAAAAAAAGAAGATCTGAAGCAGTAAACAAGAATCTTGAACAAGGAAGGAAGCCAAGAGAAAGTCAGGCCTATTAGTCACACAGCTGCATTTCCTGTCACAAATGACCCTTATTGAGTAATCAGTCCAAATATGCCTGTTCTCTTTTTGTTTTATGCTTTTTTGAATCTGCTAATATCTTAGCTTTAGAGGAATAAAATAAGGCCCTTTTTTCCCACACCATTTTAAAAAGTTCTTTAATCTTTTGCAGGCACGTGGATAAATGCAGATTAGATGTCAGCTAATGCATTGGCCAAGAACCACTTCCAAAGTTACTTTTATACCGAAAGCTCCCTTATCTCACTTTCCAATATGTAATGTATAGGAGATTAAATTACCTACGTTCTAGAGGTGTCTGACTCATCTCCAAATTTTCAGAGGCAGATGCTTTGTCAAGTCTCCCTTTATTATATTTTGGAAAAATTCTAGACATGGGATTGATACTTTGGAGCACACATATGGCACAGAAGCATAAAATGAAAGCAGCCATAATGCTTTTATAGAACTGGTCAGAGCAAAGGTTTGAGAGTCAGGAAGTGGGATTCCATTTTCAGCTGTGGTTGCTTCAGAATCCTTATGAAGCTGCTTGTTTAAGATTCGTGAATGCAGAGATAGGCCAACAGCACCTTTCTGATGGGTCTGGCATGATAATGTTTGCTAAGTCTATAATTCCCTTGTCTTTTCACTCACTGGAAGACCCAAGGTAAGGGAAATGTAACATTATTACAGCCTTGCTACCAAAAAAAAAAAAAAATCCACATGACATGACTTATAAAGCATTGCTTCCAAGATCTGCACATTTCTGCTTTGTTTCCATCCTATCTTTCTTAGCCATATTCTGGCACCATCCCTTTCTTTGTTGTGATTGAGTCTAAAGACAAGTAGTGTGGGGAAAGCTTCCATCCAGTTGGCTCAACTGGCATCCAGGAGACAAAGATAGTTCCCCTCTGACTCAAAGGCCACTCTAAGAAGCAAATGAGAGGATGAAGAAATGGTAACAGCAGCACCTCAAATGAAGCACAGCAGTCTTGCTTACCGGAGTGAGGGGAGAGCCAATGAACACAATAGACTCATCTCAAAGTGAAAGTGCATGAGATTGATTGTACTTGCATAGATATTTCTGTGCTTCACACAAAAGCACCCTTTCTAGCCTAGATCCAGCTGGATTCAACAAGGGTGGTGGGGCAGGAAGTTGTGCAACAAAGGTGCTGCTGCGCAGGATATCAGCTAATTGAACTGAATGGTATCTTCCTTCTCTACTTCCATAAAGTGCTTGAGAGATTCACATGGGTCAGTGGCTCTCTTACTCTGTTGTTTTGTAAATTCCCTGTGTCTCATTTAACACCTGTCTAAATTACAGGTGATAACTGACAATTCTCATCTCAAGTACAAATGAACTAACCATTTGTTGAAGGTGGTGGCTGATGTAGACCTTAGACTTGATAGGCATGAGTACAGGCATACCTCACATGATGAAGTAGATGTGTTCCTGGGCATTACTTCTTTAACAGAAAATTTGGTATCAAAGTAGAAGTAATATGGACAGTATAGGCATTGGTTTCTTGTTGTTGTGTGCCTTCCAGTCATTTCTGAATTTATGGAGACCCTAAAGGGAACCTTTCACAGGATTTTCTGGGGCTAGGAGTGTGGCCATTTCCGCACTAGACTGTTATAGTGCTGTTATTCAGCCGCTCCCTTAACTGCAAACCCCAAGATTCCACAGGATGTTGAAAGTGGAATAATAGCACTATAACAGTCTAGTGCGGAGATGGCCCGTGTGTTGCACCCAAGGTCACCCAATGGGTTTCCATGGCCGAGTAGGAAATCAAACCCTGGTTTTCAAGGTCATAATCCAGTGCTCAAATTACTACACCACACTGTCTCTCCTATACCACAAAAAAGAAGAATGCTTCAACATGTTTTGGCAAACTTTTTATTCAAAATTAACAGTACGCATGTGTGGAATGAGACAGTCAGGGAAGCCTTACATAAATAAACGGAATATTTTGAACTTTCTAGAGACCACATGAACACTTCTTCCAAAAGGCATCCAGGGATGATTTTTATTTCAGTTTTCTTATGTTTCCATTTTAGTGGCTGAATGCAGAGACCAATGGTTTTTAATATGCTGAAGTAGCTAGTAAGGCAGGCATATCTATTCTCCCCTTTTCTCTCAATTTTTGCAGTTCATACATGCTCAGTAAGGGCCCCTGAAGGCAGCTGTCATTAACCTTGTGTGTTGTAGGTAGATACACACAGTTGCAGTGGAATAAAATAGAAGAGAAGTCCATTCTTTTCCAGCGCAAGCTTTATCTTATTATTCACTGTAGATACGTTGCTACATCCTGACACTGGAAGTCTGTGTTTCTCCATCCCAACCTCACCATCCTCCGAATGCCGCTACTACTAAAAACCTTAAGCTAGACAGAGAATGAGAAAAAGGAAGAAAAGAGGGAGATTGAGTAAGCATAAACAGACTTTCTGAAAAGAAGCTTCACTGATGGAAGCTTTGTTAATTGAAATATGCCTGTCATTTATAACTGCAGTTGTTACTGAGTTCCATGTTTTATGGTGTCTTCAGATGGGCATGTCTGTGTAATCTCCTGTTCATATTTGTACATTAAGATAGCACAGTCCATACCACTCCTTATACTGTTCGTACTCCATTTCCTGGTGGTTTTGTCCTCCTTTAAAGAACAAACAAGCTTTTCAGTGAATGCTCTTTTCTGAACTGGTATTGTCCCTCTTCCTGACCATTATGGGAGCTCCCCTCTCCCCCGCTTTTCATTTTGACTGGCAAGCTTTTGCCATTCTACCCATTTACCTGCCTAAATACCCTAAAGGCACCAGATCCTGTCTGATCTTGGAAGCCAAGGAGGGTAGCCCTGGTTAGTACTTGATTGGGAGACCACCGATCAATGCCCAGAGCTGTAGGCTATATTTCAGAGGCAGGAATGGGCAAAACCACCTCTGAGTATTCCTTGCCTAAGAAAACCCTATGAAATTCATGCAGTCAACATGAGTTGACAGGCAACCTGAAGGCACATACACACACATACACATATTTGCCTAAACAATGGGTTGGTTTTTTTGTGCCAACATCTTTAATAGATGCTAAACCTTCCTATTTTATGAGCATGTTTCAAGATGTTCATTCTTGTATCATTTTCAGTAAACTGTATCACAAATGGTTGTAGATATCATGCTGGGGGGAAACAGGATTTAAGAGACAGAAAGTCAAAGCACAGCCTCAAATTCTGGAATTGTATAATAGGGATTAATACTGCAACAGTGAGAGGAAGAAAGTGAAATTCAGTGAGTGCTGCTCACATTAATCTGCTGATACTTTCCTCAAGACTTTGTCCTTACCCACTCCTTGAAAATCTGCCATAGAAAGTAATGCAGTGTGACAGAATCTAATGACCTTATATAATAGCTGAGGGAGGATCTCTTGCGGTTGGAATAATTTTGATACATTCAGAGCTGGAGATGGTGAGAATGCCTAAGTTGCTCCATCCTCTAGATGGTGGTGGTGGTGGAGGAGGAGGAAGAGGAGGAGAAGAAAGAGAAGGAGGAGGCCCCCATCATAAGGGTTGGGAACCACAGCATCAGAAATGGCAAACCTTACATTACTGTAGAGGCATAATCTAGGTGGCCAGGCCACCTATGAAGAATGATTATGAGCCCCCCTGAGAGCTCATATGTCAACCACTGGCTTGTAGACCCCTTGCTGTGCTGCCCAACTTGGTGACAGTAAAAGAAAATGCCCTGCCTGGGTGGCTGTATAAATAACAGGCAAATCAGTGCAGTTTACTCAACATAATAACAAGGCCCTGGATACTTCATGAGTAAGGTGTATTTACATTTTTATGTAAATTAGTGGTGATGCCATGTGATTACCTTAATTTGCACACATTCTACAGCTCTGATGTGCGATAGTTCCAAACCACAGTTTACAAGCAAATGTAAATTACAGCTTTGACAACCAGTAAATTTCTGTAAGTGTCAGTCAGCTTTATACACAATGACACTGAGGTCCTTTGGAAGGTTGTTTACATGTATTGAACAGTATGATTTCAATTTTCAAACATATATGCATAAAAGAGTACACTAAGAGAGCCAGCGTGGAATAGTGGTTTGACCATTGGACTATAATCCTGGAGACCGTGGTTCAGTTTTCTTCTCAGCCATGGAAACGCACTGGATGACCTTAGGCATGTCACACACTCTCAACCCCAGACAACTCTATGATAGGTTCAGCTTGAGGTCACCATAAGTTGGAAAAATTTGAAGGCACACAACAACAAGAGAAGAGCACATTTGAGTCCCAAGAGCTGAAACCTCTGTCTAAAGTCTTGCTACCATTGATAGCCTGATTATTTCCTAACAGGTAAATCACATCAGAATTGGTTTTGCTATTTTAGTGCTATTTTAGGTGTGCCCTCTCCTTTTTGGGTGGGCTTCACAAATCAAGATTGTGAACTTTTGGGCAAGACTTTCTTTTACTTCTATGCTTCACATACTTATCTCTGTACGGCACACACAAAAATGCACCAGTTAAATAGGCCTGGACCCAAAAATCTACTTTAAGCATAACCAAGGACCTGGGCATCCCAAGTGGAATTTGTGACTCTTGTTTCTATAAGCAGCAAACTGCCTCCAAAGCCAGAGCATTTGGAAGTCTCCTCAACTTCAAAAACAGTTGGACACATGGAGTGATGGACTGCTCTTACCAAAAACAAACCCCAATCGTACTTGGCATGAAGACCAGCCCTACAGTTCTCAGGATTGTGGCCAGATCAATTTATATACTAGCATTCTGAATGAATCAAGTGGGCTTTGCAGTAGAGAGACAATTGGAAGAAAACGTGTGAGTTCCTAATCCCTTGTGTTTGATCCAGGAAACAGTATATGGCCTTGTCTTTCATGTCAGACAGCTCTTTGTCACTCTTTTCATGCTACTTGACTGTTCTGGGAAGCAGGAGAGCAGCTAATTAGTGTTTACACAACTGTTTTCCTAGTTGGTTTCCCTAGTACCTTACCATTCAAGAATCTGAAAGGATACCATGCTCCTTCCCTTTCCACTATTTTGTGTTTCAGGAAAAACAAAACCTAGTTTCTGCCAGCCATATTATTATTAATGCAGTTGTTGTTCTTGTCATCCCTGTTACCATCATCACCACCACTGCTATCTGGCAGGTTAATTTACTTTCATTTAGATTGATTGCGGTTTACTGGCGTACAAATTCCACACTTATTTCCTGTGCCTAAGATACCTTGCTTGTCCCTATGCCTTGGATCTCTCTCTTTTTTTTCTTCCTGGAGGCATTGTGTTGTCATGATTTGAGTCTCTAGCAGCCCTTCTCCAACATTATAAATGATTCATGTTAATTGCATGATTATAATTTGTCCATATGTAGTAGCACTCAGTATAGTAGTTCCCATGTTGTTTTTTACCGTGAGTAGTACCCAGACAAAGTGAACCCAGTAGCACAAACTGCCAACGGGGAAAAAAATTGAAAAATTGTACCTTTTGAAGCAACACTTTGATGACTATCCAAATCTCTAATGTGTGAAACTTCTGTTCATGTGGGTTTTTGAAGAATAATAATGTTTTTTTCCCCCTTAATACTCCCAGTAGCTATATAGGCAGATTTTGAAGCACGCTTGAACACTGTGCTTTCTGCAATTTCACATAAATCATCAACTTTATAATGCCAGAATAAATTTCCTTTTTTCAAGAATGCCTGCAGATGGAAGTGACTAGAAGAATGTTGCCTAGAAACTTGTTAAGAGCTGGTCATTTATTCCTTGAATGTCACACACACCATAATCTCTGCTTAGTAGCCTGAAGACAATCATTATGGGAGGCAGAGAAAGGAAAAACTGCCAAAAAACTAAAGACCACAGTTACCCTATAATTCTGATACAACTGAGAGTAAAGCTAATGAAAGAGTCAAATCGCCAAGGTTTTTACTACCTTTTAAAGTTTTCAGTCATCAGCATTCATTAAGCTGTCAAGAAAATGGTAGTGAGAGATTTTTCCATTAGTTCACTTGTACTGGCTTCTTCCTGCCTTTACATCTTAGACACATCCTATCTCAAGGGAATAGGTTTTTTTTTCCCCCTAGCATGCCTGCAATCCAGCATTAAGAATGTTTCTGTATAGTAATTTTCACTGCCCCTATTTGCTGCTTTAGGATAAACATTTCCCTGGAAACAAAAGAGGTACCCAACAGCTTAAGGGAACCCACTACAAATACAGCACCTTGAGTATTGTACATGATGTCACCCATCCTTATCTGCTGTGGCTCAGCAGGTTGGGCTGTTACCTCCGGTTTGACACCCTGGGTGAGGGCACCCAGATATCACTTTGATATCATCTAATTCGGCCTGAGCTGGACCTGCTTTCAGTCACCTCGCTCCACGTGTTTGTGAGTTCTCCAGACAAGAACGGACATGAGTGCGGCCGCTAATTACTTTCACATTCCATACTCTTTTGGGGCCAGCAACCTAAGCTTTGCTCCCAGCTTCAGGGAACTTCCACGTGCAAACTTCACAATAGCTGCGCGGCTCTCAGCAGAGCCAGCCCGGTAAACAAGGCATTTACATATTGGCTATACTATTGTCATCAAACGTTAAGCTCATCATGTTAAGGTTGACCTATCTAAATCCTTTGTCCAGCGCCAAAACTCCTTTTGTTCTCACCTGGCTTGCCATAGCCGAGAGGCACAAACTCCCCTAAAAAAAAACCTCACTTTCAAACGGTCTTCGGACTACTTTAGACTGCCATCCCCCCCTGCTGCTGGTCGTCTCAAGGAACTCCCCTCAGCCAGCCACGCTGAGCTTTCTTCTTTGGAACCCAATCTCTCTTTCTCCAAGGACAACAAGACTAGGTGTCGTATTGCCTACCCTTAAGCTCTCCTATTCCGTCTCCCAGTTAGCTAGTGTGTGTGTGTTATTTATTCTCTGTTGTGTTTCAATAAAACTGTTATTTTTGGTTACTTTTAAACCCTGCGTGCCTGTTCCCTGACCTGAAGCCGTAGACATTGGGTTTAAAGATCCTTGCAAAGTTGCCCTGCCTCTCGCTAGCTAAAAGAGTGTTCCCACTAATTTCCTCAATTGGCATTTTAATTGGCAATCCGGGCGCCCCTCCCGGGACCCCCCAAAACACAGGGTAACAGGGCCACCATTCCATATGCATGTCCTTGGAGTACCTCTGAGTATACAAGAGCCAGCACTTCCTATCCTGCTTCCATTTGATTCTCTGAAGAGAGTATACAGAAAATTAAGATTCTCTCATCAGCCTTAAACATTTTAGTTTCTGTCTCCTGTGTCACTCCTTGCTTTTGATTTTAGCACCATAGGTTTAACACTAGAATATCTCCAGGCTGGGCTTGGAGTTCCTCCAGATCCTCATGTTTCCAAATCAGTACAGTGTTCCAGTCACATTCTTCTGTAAATCTACTACCAATCTTCTCCCCATCTCACCTCTTTTTTTCCCTTCTGTTGCCTGTCACATCTTCAGGCTACATTGGCCTATTTATCCATCCTTGTCTCCCTGTATGATTGGCTGAAAAGCATTACCCAAAGCAAGAGTCTTCTTGACTCCTGCAATAGACTGACTCCTCATTTCTCCATGTGTCTCCACTAGGAAATACACATCTTCCTCTCCAGCTCTTGGTATATGGGTTTTCCAGCATGGCCTCTACAAGAATTAGAAGTCAGTCTATTAAGAATGCCCTAGAAGAGGCAAAAGATTGTTGCCTTACATAATACTTGCCACACAATGAAGCATGGATGTACAAGCAGGTCACTCTAGCCCAAAGATGTAAGCTGGCAACAGAAGAGCGTGATCTGATAACCAAAGTAACTTTTCCAAACTCTGCATTCCTTTCTTCCCATCATTGTATTCTAGCTTATTAAGCAAGGCAAGGAGGGAAGAGCTAGTCTCCCCCTTTCCTTAGATGCATTCTCTTCCCCCATTCTTCCAAGCCCTTCAATGTATGCGTCTTTGACAGTCCATCCCTTTGAGAGTCACTCAGGAGAAGCCATGAAAAGGCTGCCTACTTATAGGGTTAATGCAACTGCAACAAAAAAGAGAGAGGGAGGGAGGGAGGGAAGGTGGAACACAATTTCCGAATCTTAATAAGAAACAGGTGTTTTACTGTAGGATTTTAAAAAAAAGAAAGAAATCCAGCCTAGTACTTCAGTAAGCGTGTATAAACAAGAGCAGAGTGCTGTGGAAAAATGTGCTATTGAATAATGAGAAAGCAGTTTGGAATAGCAGAAGTGGGCTGTGCTAGGGGTTTATGAGGAATGCAGCAGTCCCTGGCTGAGGTTTACCTTAAAGTTCACGGGGGAGGGAATACATAAATCTTACATGAACGGTTCCTCTGACAACTTGAATTTAGCCTCCAGTGTAATATACTAGGGATTAACTCTTGACATTGCTCTCGCTGCACTCATGCCTTCTTTTTCTTGCTATTTGTTTTTGCTCCATCTCCCCCTCCCCTTATTTAGGAATTGGGAGTTGGATCCAAACTTAGTTAGAGTTGACCCACTCGTATACATGGGAATAGAAACTTAATTCCTCTTGACTTCAGTGACTATGCTCTTTGTAAGGGAGAAAGTGTGCTGCTGTTCACATGATGAAAAAATACCCTCAAAGTATCCTGATTTTGCAGGGACATTTTTTAAAATCTGCTTTAAAAATGTCCCAGTTTCTCTGTCTGCCACTTCGCCGCTTTGTCCTCAGCTTATTTCAGCTGCTGAAAACTTCAAGTTCAAAATGCAAAAATAATTTTCATTCAGTTAACTCACAGAGGGAAGAGAAGAGGATGAGTCAGAATCCTGCTGTTCCCACGAGGTTCTGGCAAAAGCAGTCTGCTGCAGCCTCTCCTAGCTTGTGTTTTCTTCCTCATTAATAACCTTTGCTGTCCTGACCACATTCTGATATCGCTTGGTTACATGTGTCCCTGTTTTCATCTGCAAAATGTTGGAGAATATGGGAACATCACATGAAAACATGTACCAGTATATAATACTTCAATAATATTGGTTCCATTTCTGAAGACTTCCTCAATCCTTTAATAGGCACATTCTGAAGTCATTCAAAATCCCACGAGGAAAAAAAAATCTTTTTCTAGAGCATCATCTCTGTAGATGTGCAGTCTATACAAATGAATCCTTTGTGTTCAGATGAATGTCATCGCCTGCATTTTTTTTTTTAATAGCTGAAATGGTCAAAACAGATATTAGAACAGACTAGATTCTGACAAAGTTCTTTGCTTTGTAGTGGCTTGAGAATGACTGAGCTAACTGAACTAGGATTAATGCAAGATAATCTTTCATTTAACCCCAGAGCTGCAGGCAGATGGATGAATGGGTCCAAATTACACAATAAAGTTCGCCTGCCTTTCTTCTGGAAGAACTGTGGGAGACTTCATAAACATTTAATTAAAGATTTGTTGCAATGCTTAACCCATGTTGTTTGAACGCTGATCCACAAATAGTTGTGTTCCCATAAAGCCACAAGACAAAATCACCACAGAGAAGACAAGGGGATCCCAGGAGGAGGCTGGTAAATACAAACACATTGTTCTTTGTATGTGTGTGTGCGTGTGCGTGTGTGTTTTAAAGCATAGCGAGGGAAGAATACATTTCCTGGAATACAGGACTCTGGGGTCACAAGGTCGAAGTTGCTGAGCTGTTCATGCATATCTTCCATTCTCTTCATGTGTATGCATGCTCTGAAGAGGGCAAAGATTTAAGGAGTAGCTTTCTTATTTCTCACCATTTCTTAGCTTTCTCATTCAAAAGTCTATTGAAAGCTTCTTTTAAGTTAAAATTGACACAAAGCATACTCACTCAGTCCATAAGCAGAATCTGGGATTATTTGTTGTTTTTGTTACTTTTTGGCAATACAGTTTTTTTTAAAAAAAAACAATGCCTCTTGATTAACTTACCTTCAGTACAATTGCAAGCAAGCTCTTATTTTCAGATATTGTGTCGTAATCATTCTAACAATAACCTTAAGGGAAACTGTAAACCAGATCACCTCCTTCGATTGAGAGGATTCCAGCCTCAGCCACAATGGTGGGTCCTAAAAATAGAAGTTAACACAGTGGCAATTGGGATTAGGCACCATATCTCAGGGAGGATCACAGAAAATTTAGGGGTTCTATGATTACTCCTTATATCAGATGTAACTGTAAAGATACTACCTAAACCATTCAGAAAGAGGAAAGAGTGTCCAGAAGTTGGGACACATCGAGCCAATAGCCTCATTGAGTTTTTCATCATCCCGCCAATATTTCTGATCTATCTTTACCCCCCATCAGACTATGAGATGTCCCTCCACCACAGAATTCACACATATGTCCTTGCTTGTATCAAAAAATGTATACTATTTGTATACATTTTCTATTACGCACTTTAATTGTACACAATGTTTACAACACAATTTAACAACTGCAATATTAAAAGCATAAGTTAAACGGTATAAATTCATTAAAAAAAAAAGTTAAAACCCACCCACCCTCATAAGAAGGCTTCCTATGCACATTACTCATTAAAACCCTGCTTGAACAAGAAGGTCTTTGCCTGAAATGTTTTGAGCAAGCTTAGAGTTTCAACAGTGAAGGTATTGTGGGCCACTCAAAGCATTTGCTTTCCAGAGACAAAAGGCAAGGATGATGCTTCCTCTGTATGCCACGTACAGAAGTCAGCTGGACCCTCAAGAAGAGCCATGCAACAGTGTCTGCCACCATACTGCAGGCAACAGACTAGTTTAGGAGGCACCAGATAGGTTGGCGACACATGCAGCCCAGTCTCCAATAAAGGAGAGCAGTTTGACATTCCAGGAAGAATAGCTGGACTGGAGGCTCCAGTGCTGCCCACCAACATCTGTCATCTGTGGTGATTGCCTCAGGCCTCCTAACAGTATGGCCAATATTGGGTATTTGCTTCATACCATCAGCAACTCATGGACTCAGTCAGGGGACCCCACCCCACCACGTTAGGGTGAGATTTCTCCATTTCTGATTGTACACCATGTTGCTTGATGTTATTCAGCAAGAATTCCTTACGCATGGGCTACCTGCACTAAGTGCTCTTTGCTTTAGTAGACATGAGGCAAACATGACATGGCACTGTTAATGAGATTTTCATAGCTTGAACAAAGCAATTGGGCTAGGTGACATGCAATCGTGCTGTCCCCCCAGTAGCTGGTCCCAAGTTCTTTAGGACTTTATACACTAATGTCAAAATCTTGAATTTGCACTGACAGCACAATGGCAAACAGGCAGCTTTTTCAACGTAGGTGTTCTGGCTTATCAATAGCTCATTCCAGTCAAGAGAGGGCCAACTTCATTCTCCACTCTCTACAGTGTCCTGGCTAATTTCAAGAGTGCACTGCAGACAAAGTGCACTGCAATAATCCAGGCTTGAGGCTATGAATCCCTGAACCACTGTGGCCAGGCTACCCTGATACAGAACAGCCACAGTTATTGAACAGATTGAAGCTGATAAAAAGCACTATTAGCCCAGTGGCACCTCAGCCTCAATTGACAATGATGAATCTAGGAGCACCCCAAGACTATGTGCCAGCTCCTGTGGGCAGTGGAGGGAGAAGGATACAGTCTTATCCCAAACAATTTACCTGTCTCTTAGTTCTGTTGACTATCCACACACTCCAAAAATAAATAAAGAAACCTTACCTACCAACAGTTGTACGTGAATACAGGCACTTCCACTTAATCCCACCCTGATAGAAGTACTGGTCAATTATAAAGAACTAGGAAAACCACAAGTCTGTCGCCAGCTAATCTTTTTGAACCAAGGTTCAGTTCAAAGGCTCCCCTCCCGTCTGTCACTGAGAAGAAAGTGGCTCTATCCCAGTGTCAAGTTCTTCCATGGGAAGGCATTCAGGGTCATTTTCCTCTCAGTTGCAAACTTCAGGAAGGAGATGCAAAAAAACATCAGTCAATCCCTTCTCTTTGCAGTCCACTGCTGGATTGCAGTTGGAATAGAGGCAATACCTAGTGGAGCTGGTATTTCATGATGATGGTCCTGCTTTCCTTCTCTTCCCCTGCTGTAGCCTGTTGGATTCTGTTCACACGACACAAGAAACTCTGGACAGGAGAGTATAATCAAAACGTTTTATTATTTGTGAAACCCCTAGGAGGAGTTCTTAAGTACTGGATAAAACACATTAAAAGACCTTGACTTTTAAAATTCTATTTCCACTTAGTGTGTATCCACCTCTACCAATATCATTTTGTGAAATTTTGGAACAGATAAGCAACAAGTTTCAGTTCTCTGTTTCATGCTCTAAAGTCCTTCTCTGTATTCACCAGATGCTGCTTAAAAGCAGATAAATTATTTCCATCAATAAGGAACTGAATTTTTCCTAAAGTTGTTAAGGAACAAGAGAATTACAATACTGATTTTCTCATAAACTCTTCAGCATTCAGCTGCATTGCAATGGGCAGTCCAAACCTTTGTGGTGTTAAAGATAAACCAAATGTCTGTCAGAGTGAAAGAAGATGTAGAATCGGACAAGGAGAAGGAAAAATCAGCATGCCAGCTGCACCTGAATTTGTTACAAGATTGAAAAAGAGGCTGGAAAGCTGGAGTTCCTCAGTCCTGACAGGTACCATTTTCCTGCGAGCTGACCAGTGCCAACAGCCATTCTGAGAGGTCTTCCCAAAAATCCTCACTGCCGCAGATCAGTTGATAACATCAAAAGGCAGGAAAAAAAGAAGACAAAAATCAAAGAGGAGATAGGAACCTGCCAGAGTCTGAAGATCCTCCAGGAGGGGCTTTCTCTCAGCCCCGGCACCATCACAAACTCTTCTGGTGAGAACATGGGAGAGAGCCTTCTTATTGGCTGCTCCCATCCTGCAGTATTCCCTTCCACAGGAAGTTGGGCAGGCCCTCTCCCTGTTCTCCTTTTGGTGACAGGCAAAGACCTTTTTGTTCAAATAGGCTTTTAATGAGTAACTGTGTGCAGGGAGACTTTCATGTTTTTTAATATATTTTTTAGAAAATGTTTTAATGTGATAATTTTTAATTGTGCTTTAATTTTTATACTCAGGGTTTTTTTTAGCTGATCTTGTCTTAGCTTTGTTGGGAGAAAGATGGCACATAAATGGAATAAATGCGTAAATAAATGGGGAGAATAAAAGAGTAAGAATAAGATCTGATTCTGATAGGCCCTTTGCTTGTGATCCAGTGACACCGTGTGAAACAGTTCACACACTCACCAGCTATACTTCTAATTACCGGTAAGTAGGTACAGTCTTGCATCCACATTTGCGGGTTTGACTTTTGCGAATTTGATTATTTGTGAGGCACATGCTTGTCACCCTCCATTTTCCTCCTCCCAACCCTTGCATTCCTCACTCCAGGCTTGTGAGGCTTGTGTTTAAAATGGAGGTTTTTTTTCTTTTGAGTTAGCAAAGCCGCCTCCCATTGCTGGAGTGTGGCCTCTCTGCCATGTAGTTGCACATTCTGCTGTGTATTGGCTGCTGATTGATCAGGTGCTCCTTTCTCAAGATGGCTGCTGGAAGTAATTAGTACGCCAGAAGTCCCTTCTTCTCTGAGGGGAAAGTACCGCTAAGCCTTTTAGGTTGTCTTTTTTCTTCCTCGCCCCCCCCCCAGGCCATAGGCAAAGGAATGGGAGGGGGAAGCTCTGGAGGCGAATGAGAGGGGAATCACAGGGGGGAGTTATGTTTGCTTTTTCCACTTTTGGAAGGGTTCTGTGCCCCTAACCTTTGCAAATGTGGAGGAGCTACTGTACTTTGTATCAAACTTTGTTACTGCAAGTGGATCACTGCAGTATGTTAAATGAGGAGCTACCCTCGAATAATAGAATCATAGTGTTGGAAGAGACCACAAGGGGCATATAGTCCAACCTCCTGTCATGCAGGAATACACAATCAAAGCACTCCCATCAAATTGCTATCCAGTTTGAAGCCATTGCTCTCTGTTCTCATCTCTGCAGGAGCAGAAAACAAGCTTGCTCCAGCTTCAGTATGACTTCCTTTCAAATATTTAAACATGGTTATTCTGTCACTTCTTAACCTCTTCTCCAGGTTAAACATACCCAGCTCTCTAAACTGGTCCTCACAGGGCACGTTTTCCAGACCTTACAAAATTTTGGTCACCCTTCTCTGACATGTTCCAGCTTGTTAATATCTTTCTTGAATTATGGTGCCCAGAACTGAACACAACATTCCCGGTGAAGTCTGATCAAAGCAGAATAGAGTGGTACAATTACTTCCCTTGACCTAGACACTGTACTCCTAATGGTGCAGCCTAGAATTGCATTGGCATTTTTAACTGCCATATCACACTGTTAATTGATGTTCAGCTTATGATCTACTAAGACTGCTAGATCCCTTTTACATGTACTGTGATCAAGCCTGGCATCACCCATCATCCTATATCTGTGTATTTTACTTTTTTCTGCCTAAGTGTAGTACCTTACATTTCTCCCTATTGACATTCATATCATTAGTTTTGACTCAGCTCGCTAATTGGTTAAGGTCATTTTGAATTCTCATCCTGTCCTCTGGGATATTAGCTACCCTTCCTAATTTTGTGTCATCTGCAAATTTGATGAGCACACCCTCTATTCCATCATCTAAATGCACTCTTTTCAAGATGCAGTATGTTTTCTTCATTTTTTTAAAATTCTGTTTGGTTTTGGAACCCTAGGCTTTAGGCAGTTCCTTTCAGCTGCACAGTCTGGCACTTACAGGGTGTTTTTACTCATTCATCTCTTAATTCAGTGGGTTGGGTCTCTTATTTCTTCTGCCTTCCAGGCAGCTTCCTTCTAATACTCCCAGGGCCTGGCTCTGAATTGCTGAGGATTACTCAGGCCAATGGTGTTTGCGGCCTTCAAGACTGCGTGTCTTCAGGGGCTGATAGAGATAAGGACAGCGGAGGAGGAGTGGGTGGATAGCTAGTCATTGCAGCTGCCCAAGGGCTGAGGGGGAGAGACAGAGAACATTCTTTTCAATGCATTCAGACACTCTGCTATTTCCTGCTTTGCTCTCACAGTGCTCCACCTGCTTTTACTTAACTATTTCCTGCTTTCAACTCCTAGAAATCCTCTGTTGGAGTAGTTGGTCTCTCTTCATGAGTATTAGTTAAAAGGGGCATGCCAGTAGGACTTTTAAAATGGAAAGTGTTAGTTACCTCTTCATGTATCCAGGCGTTTGTCTTTTAAAAGTCAATTCTTCAACAGGACTTTGTTAAACGGCCTAAAATTAGCAAACTCATTTGAAAGAAGGAACTGTTTAGAGATTGTGGGTGAAAGCCTGTGGTGCCACTTCTTGGTTACTTTTTCTCATACTCTTTTGTTGTTCATCTTCAGGAATTTCACAATTATATTTATGATTAGCAACCACCTGTTCACAAATGTCAAATGTTATTTTTCCCCTGTATTTTCTGTGCTTATTTTATGTCATGCAGACAATTGGAAATTATCTGTTGAATCAGTATAAATTCAAATGTGCAAAATAATGAATGGCACATGGACAGCTGAAGAGATATAACTAAGTCAGAAGACCCAGAGGGGGAAAGCCATGATAGACCTTACAGAAAAAGATCACAGGAAAAACTATTGGAAGGAAGGGGAGAATAGTTAATCAGAAAATAAGAATGACAATTTGTGGAATGTGTTCCAGACTCTGCAGAGATGCTGGATTTCGTCTCCCATCATTCCCATAAGCACATTGCCCATGTTGGGTAGAGATAGTGGGGCTTGTAGATCACCACATCTGGAGAAGACTGACTTACACCATAGAAATGTAATCTTTATAAAGAAAGAGCTGTTAAATATATGAAAATATTACCTGCTGAACCAGGGCCAGCTAGCTCTATTGAGACAGACAGGGTTAGGTGCTTCAAAGAGCAGATGCCTGGAAACAGCATATGGTAATAAGGCATTGGAAGCTAGACCTGTGTAGACTCTGGACCCTTGCCCCCCTAAGGTGGGTGGAAGAAGTTACATTATTACCAGTGTAGGAACTGGAGATAGGGTGACAGTGGAATGTGCTGCCTTGGAGTGTGGTGGAGTCTCCTTCTTTGGAGATTTTTAAGCAGAGGCTGGATGGCCATCTGCTTGGAGTGCTTTGATGTGTGTTCCTGCATAGCAGGGGGTTGGACTAGATGGCCCCTGTGGTCTCTTCCAACTCTATGATTCTATTCTGTGACATCTCATCCTTTGCCTAAACTGGTAGAAATGTTTTAGGGGGTCCCTGAAATGAACCTTAAGTAATAGTGGTGCAATTAGGATTGGAACTTGGGACCAAATTCCAGGGCCCAATGACCCAGAGACTTCTCATATGATAGCCCAAACAGTGGTGACTGATGGCAGCACAGCTGACATCAGTACGTGGACCACCATGTCTGATCCCATTTGCCACGTCATCCTTTCATAGCTGTATCCATAGCCCTCCCACCTAATTGTGCCTACAGCTAAAACTGGGGATGGGAATATGGGTGGCATATGAGAACCGCCCTGTGGGTCTGAAGAGACCTCTGTAACTATGCTCAGGCAATACAAGCGGCCAATGGCGGGAGGAGTAGAAACAATAGTACAGGACTTGCAGGAAGGGCCTGGGGACTTAAGTGTCTCTACACTAATGCAAGGAGTATGGGAAACAAGCAGGATGAGCTTGTACTCCTAGTACAAGAAAATAAATACGATTTGATAGGCATCACTGAGACCTGGTGGGATGAGTCTCATGATTGGAATATAGGAATAGAGGGGTATAGCCTATTTTGTAAAAATAGACCAAACAAGAAAGGAGGAGGAGTAGCCTTGTATGTCAAGGATGTTTTCACCTGTGAAGAGATCCTGGGCTTAAACCCAGAAAGCCAGGTAGAGAGCATTTGGGTAAGAATTAAGGCAGCGAGAAACAATAGGGATATTCTGGTGGGGGTTTACTACAGACCTCCAACCCAGGCTGAGGACTTGGATGACGCCTTCCTCAACCAAATGACTGAACATTCAAAGAGGAGAGATACAGTAATAATAGGAGATTTCAATTACCCAGATATATGCTGGCAGTCAAACTCTGCCAAGACAGCAAGGTCCAGCAAGTTTCTTGCTTGTCTTGCAGACAACTTCATGGTCCAGAAGGTGGAAGAGGCCACAAGGGGATCAAATATTCTAGATCTGGTCTTGACCAACAGGGATGACCTTGTGAATGAGGTAGAAGTGGTTGGATCTTTAGGGGGGAGTGACCATGCCCTCTTGGAATTTAGCATTCAGTGGGAAGGAGAAGATAAGGGTAGCCAGACACTCGTCTTAGATTTTAAAAAAGCGGACTTCTGTAAACTTAGAGAGCTGCTGGCTGGAATTCCGTGGTCAGGAATAGTGAAAGGGAAAGGAGTTCAGGAGGCATGGGAGTTCCTTAAAAAGGAGATACTGACGGCACAGTCTAAAACTGTGCCAATAAGGAGGAAAAATGGAAGGCATCTGAAGAAACCAGAATGGTTGACTAAAGAACTCTCAGCTGAGCTAAGAGTTAAGAGAAACACGTATAGGAAATGGAAGAAGGGGAAACCACCAAAGAAGAATTTAAGCAAGTAGCCAGGAGATGTAGGGAGGAGGTCAGAAAGGCTAAAGCACAGAACGAACTTAGGCTGGCCAGAGACATTAAAAACAATAAAAAGGGTTTTTTTAAATATGTCCGCAGCAAAAGGAAAAAGAAGGAGACAGTAGGGTCGCTACGCAGAGAAGATGGCGAATTACTCACAGGGGGGAGAGAAAAGGCAGAGCTACTTAACACCTTCTTTGCCTCCGTATTTTCCCAGAAGGATACAAGCACTCAACCTGGCGGTAGGGGAGCAGGGGAGGAAGCAGAGGAAATGAGGCACTTAATAAGTAGAGAGGTGGTACAGGAATACCTGGCCGCATTGGATGAATTCAAGTCTCCAGGGCCAGATGAATTGCATCCTAGGATATTAAAAGAGCTGGCAGAGGTCATTTCGGAACCGCTTGCTATAATTTTTGAGAAATCTTGGAGGACAGGAGAAGTTCCAGCAGATTGGAAGAGAGCAAATGTTATCCCCATCTTCAAGAAGGGAAAAAGAGGACCCAAATAATTATCGCCCAGTCAGCCTGACATCAGTACCCGGAAAGATCCTGGAGCAGATCATTAAGCGTTCAGTTTCTAATCATTTAGAAAACAACGCAATAATCACGAGAAGTCAACATGGATTTCTCAAAAATAAGTCATGCCAGACTAATCTGATCTCTTTTTATGATAGAGTTACTAGCTTGATAGATGAAGGGAATGCTGTGGATGTAGCATATCTCGATTTCAGTAAGGCCTTTGACAAAGTTCCCCATGACATTCTTGCATCGAAGCTAGTAAAATGTGGGCTAGACAGGGCTACTGTTAATTGGATATGTAATTGGTTGACCGACCGAACCCAACGGGTGATCACGGATGGCTGCTTTTCATCCTGGAGAGAAGTGACTAGTGGGGTGCCACAAGGTTCTGTCCTGGGCCCAGTGCTGTTCAATATTTTTATCAATGACTTAGATGAAGGAATAGAGGGCATGCTCATCAAATTTGCAGATGACACCAAATTGGGAGGGGTTGCTAATATGCCAGAGGACAGGATCAAAATTCAAAATGACCTGGATAGATTGGAGAGCTGGGCCAGGGCGAACAAAATGAAATTCAACAGAGAGAAATGTAAGGTCCTACACTTAGGCAGAAATAATGGAATACAGAAATATAGGATGGGGGGACACGTGGCTGGATAGCAGTACGTGTGAAAGGGATCTAGGAGTCTTCATAGACCACAAGCTGAACATGAGTCAGCAGTGCTATGCGGCAGCCAAGAAAGCCAATGCAATTCTCGGCTGCATCAACAGGAGTATGGTGTCTAGATCGAGGGAGGTACTGGTACCACTCTACTCTGCTTTGGTTAGACCCCATCTTGAATACTGTGTCCAGTTCTGGGCACCCCAATTCAAGAAGGATATTGACAAGCTGGAGCAAGTCCAGAGGAGGGTGACCAAAATGGTGAGAGGCCTGGAAAACATGCCCTATGAGGATAGACTGAGAGAGCTGGGTATGTTTAGTCTGCAGAAAAGGAGGTTAAGAGGGGACATGATAGCCATGTTTAAATATTTGAAGGGATGCCACGTAGAGGAAGGAGGGGGCTTGTTTTCTGCTGCTCCAGAAACCAGGACAAGGAGCAATGGATTCAAGCTGCAGGAAAGGAGATTCCACCTGAACCTCAGGAAGAACTTCCTGACAGTCAGGGCTGTCCGGCAGTGGAATCTGCTGCCTCGGAGAGTAGTGGAGTCTCCTACCTTGGAGGTTTTTAAGCAGAGGCTTGATGGCCATCTGTCGGGAGTGCTTTGAGGGTGTTCCTGCATGACAGGGAGTTGGACTGGATGGCCCGTGTGGTCTCTTCCAACTCTACATTTCTATGATTCTATGAATACACAGTTACAGAGCTGGCCTCAGCCCTTCATGCTCAATACACTAAGGTTGAATCTATTTCTAGATGCATAGTAATATCAGGGAAGTGAGGTTTACATGTCTAAACCTGCCCCCAGTTTTGACTCAATGTACATCAGGTGAATGCCAAAACAAAGCCATTTCTGCACTAGACGTTATAGCGTGATTATTCCACTTTCAACATCCTTTGGATCTGGGTTTGCAGTTTAGGGAGGGGCCAACCGGCCCCTCCCGAAACTGCAAACCCTGGGATTCCATAAGATGTTGAAAGTGAAATAATAGCGCTATAAACGTCTAGTGCAGAAATGGCCCAAGACTCATATCAAGAGGGTGGGAAAGCGACATGGCTGTTCAGGCATCTACATGGTCACAAATGCTAATTATACCATTTTTATTTTAAAATATATCATTCTTTTTTTAATCACAAAAGCTGCTTATTTCCAAGTAAATATATTTAGCACCCAGGCAGCAGAACTATATACTATGTTATTCTTGTAGTCATGATATAACTGAGTTTACAAATGTACATGCTCCAAGTATTTCTTTTCTTCTTTTAAGTTGACAAAACCCGTTTTGTTTCTGTCTTGCTCTAACATGCTCAGAATACAATAGTGGGTACTGAGTATAGTATGGAAGTGGCAGGGTAGGGGGAGAGAATAAGAATAAAGGGGGTGTAATGGTTTTGTAGAATCTTAGAACGACATTTCCAGCAGCCCCTTCTGGGATCATAATTTTGTTTTCTTGGAAAGAAGGGGGAAAGGAAGCAAGGGGGAACTCAGCTTGGAAGCAGGTCTGTCAAGATGGGTAAAGTACTCATGTGGACTCATATGGGAACCATTTGTACATTTTGGAGCAAAGATAGCTCTAGGACTATGGAGAGAGCCCTGGAATGAGAAGTTAGTGTTGAAGTAGAGCATGCTTACTATTTATTTGACAGCACAGAAGCCTGAACTATTCCAGTGTAATTCTTTTCTGCTGCAGCTGTTGTTCTTGTGTACCTTCAAGTTATTTCTGATTTGTGGTGGCCCTAAGATAAACCTATCATGGAGTTGGCAAGATTTGTTCAGAGGGGGTTTGCCTTTGCCTTCCTCTCAGGCTGAGAGAGTGTGTCTTTTTTGCTACCCACACCCAAATGGCTTGACGTCTTCACCCTCTAACTGTCCCATTACATCACCTGTTGTTTGTTCGCTTCATGACAGTATGCTAGCTGGAACTCACCAGGTTTACTGCAGAGTTTGCTGGCATGTGTGCAGCACTATCCACCCATATTTATTATACCAGCATACTACAGATTTATATGTTGGTTACACAGAAGGTTCTGTAAGACTGTTAAGTCACTAGCCAAACCATTGGTACACATAATTCACAGACACTTTCAGAGACAGTTTGCAACACTAGGCAAAAAGCTTTGTGAATCGACAAGAGTGACTATCTTTTTATCTATCAGGTGCCACCTTGACCCAAAACCTTTTTCTCAAAGCAAGCATCAAAAGACTTAACTAGAGCCACGGTGTTTGATTTTCCAAGCGAGTACTGAAGCAATTCTCTTCATGAAACACATTCTTACACTTCCTGCTGGAGATGAGCCAAAGAAAGAAAATGTGCTGAAGGCATATGTCATTTCCTACTTTGATTTCTCTGTCTGTGTATTTTCCAAAATGTTCTTCCATTTGGGTCATCTCCAAGTAATATTATGGACAATATTATAGGTGTGTGTGTGTGTGTGTGTGTGTCTAGTTCCAGTGTGTCTAGTGTTTAGAGGGAGTGGGTCACATATTCCTACCCATCCATTTTGATGGTATATGGAGCCTCCCCCTTTTTTGGATTCAAACATGATGATCTACACTTCCAGAAGTACAAGTCTCTTTTAATGTTATAAAAGACGCTTCATCTAAACTAAGGTACAGGATCCTTATGTGTTTTTAAAAGGGGTGAAAGGAGGATGGATGGATGGATAGATAGACAGGCAGACAGACAGACAGACAGATTTGGCCTTCCTGCAACTTCTGCATCTGCAGAAGGGATGATGCAGGAGAGGTGGTGGAAGATTGACTCCCAGATCTTCCAGAGTTGCCCATCTCAGGTTAGACTCAAAACCACACAGTTTTCCTTAGAGTTTTGTTACTCTATGATAGGATTTCCATAAGTAAGAGTCAATTTGAAGTCATATAAAACAACAAGGGTGACCCTATAATGGATGCCTTGTTGAACAGATGCTAACATCCCATATTATGCACCACTTTCTCTCATGTGAACCAAGCCATACAAAAAGACCTCTTGAATCTCCCCACCCAATCAATGTAACAGAGTCTGTTGGATATGCTAAGGTTACATACACCAGAAGAAAGGACTGAAATATGTAAAGAGAGAACTCTCATTGAACTTTTCCTCCTGTTGATATTGACAGTAGAGAAAGGTGGGAAGAATGAAAAATTTCTTTCTCTGGAAGTGTGTGCTGAACTGTGTAAGTGGCTCATCTGCTGTGTGAGATTGTTGTCCATACTGAAGAGCGGGGGGGAGGGTACCCCATCCTTTTGTGGGAAGGAAGTCACCTTATACACACAACAGCAGTTGTGAGGTCACATATGCACAGCAGTTATTGTGATTCTATTTATCTCTGTTCTGTGGGTTACCTGAAGCCATGTAGCTCAGCATTATCAAAATTTCTTTTTTTTAAATTTTTTTTATTAAATTTTTATTGATTATACAAAAAAAAAATGAAACAAAAAAGTAAAACACCATGTGATACACATAATAGTGAAACAAAGAAATTTCAACAAAAACAAGCTTACATTATTATTTCTCTCCAATACCATTACAATCATAAACTTATTCAGCTTATTCTATATCATACTACTTGTATACTTTTGTTACCTATCTCTAGATCTCATTCTCATTATACTCATTATTATTATAATAATTTCATTCTTAATTCTATATTTTTCCCTTACATTTAATCTATTGCTATTACTAAATATAATCTTATTACTTAACATATCAAACTATCTCTAAAGGTAAACCCACTCCCCAAAGCCGATTATGTTTCAACTTACTTTTTTTTTGTTTTACAAAAAAATTAAACAACACAAATCCAATATAAACAATACACCACATAATTAACAAAAAAAGTGAATACCCACCCCCCAGAGCCAACTTTTTATTTAATCCAGTATCAAAATTTCTAAGCATGAGTTTAACATGAGTCAGGCTAAACATGAATTGAACATGAATTTAACATGAGTCAGGCTATTTGTTGTAGTCCAGCTTTTGTTGCTGTCTGAAGTGAAGGAGAGAAAGGGCAGTGGCAAAAACAAATAAGGGGACAGAGTAAGATTTTATAGCTGGGAAAGCAATTTGAGAGATTCTTATGAGGAAGGAGGAGAACTTTTGCCACTGGCTCTAAGCTATCTAGGATGACAGAAATGAGGCACATAAAAAGGTCACTGAGTCCATCTTCCTTCAAAATCACAGAAAAGTCTCTTCCGCCCACATACAGCAAACTTATAAAAACAGAACCCACAGCAAATGTTAACATTCTGATGGAGATCTTGCTTACAATAATAAATTACCATTGAGTGACAAGTCATGGCTCTGGCAGCCCTAGGTCCCAGTTTCTGTCTCTTAAGTCCCCCCCACCCCCTCCCACCAGCCAGTTGAGGAATTTTTCTCTAGAGTGCATTTTTATAATGGGTTGTCTTATGGTGTTCCAAAACAATGTGTATTACAATTTTGCTGTGGCCGAAGGATATTAAACTCACAGCTGCACTTAAGAGTTAGAAGAATTTTTTCTTAAAATTTTCAGTTCTCTGTAAAAGACAGATGTGTTGCAAATGTCTCTTTTCAGTTTTGGACCCCTTTTCCTTTTCTAAGATAAATAATAATTTTAAGATACTGAAACTATTATGTTTTTTGAATTACAGGCTTCCTCTATTTATCTGACTGTTACTTGTTCCCTGGGGGTCCCGAAAGGGGCGCCTAAATAACCAAGCAAAACACAAGATGGGGAAATTAACTCGAGCACTCTCTTAAGCTAGCGAGAGGCAGGGTAAATTAGCAGGGATGTTGTAACCCAATGTCTACGGGGTCAGGTCAGAAGAGCGGTCAGACAAGTTTTAAAACAGTAAAAATGATAGCTTTATTAAAGGACAAACAAGAGAAAAGACAACACAAGCGCACAACTAACTAGAAATTAGAAATGAAAGTTTTCAGGGGAAATGGGTGATACGACACCTTATCTCATAGTCCTGGAGAGAAGTAAAGGATTGCAGGGAAGAAAGCTCAGCACGGTTCGCTGAGGGGACAACTCGCTGGACCAAGCGACAGCAAGGCGGGATAGCAGTCCAGAGCATTCCGAGGTGTGCTCGGAATCGGGGAGTTTTTATAGGGTGGATTGTGCCTACAGGCCATGCCATACTCGGTGAGAACAATGTGAGTTTGGAGCGGGACAAAGCTTTGGGAAAGGTCAAGTTTTACATGATGGGCTTAGCACAGATTTAACAATAGTGTAGCCAGCATGCAAATATCTCGGCATTGTAAGAGTGCCGGCTCAAGGCCAAGCGTCTTTGTGTAAAGTCGCGCTTAAGCAAGGTGTGTCTGCAGAGAGATCCCTGAAGCAACGGAGTGGCGTTAATCTGCCTGCCTAAGTGAGGATTGGAATGCCCAACCATTAACTGGCTGCGCCTGTTTACGTGCTTGTCCGGTGGCCTCACAAACATGTGGAGCAGAGTGGCAGAGAAAGGTCAAGTGAAGGCCAAATAAGTTTGATACCAAGAGATATCTGGTGCTATCACCGGGTATGTCTGAACCATAGTAACATGACAGGTTAGGGACTGGAGCATGGTCAGAAAATGGAATTGGTTAAAAAGAGGACCCCATGTACTGTACTGTAGGAACCATGAAGGACTTATGGAGACTCACTTGGGACTGACCACATATTTGTTGCTTGCAAAGTCTCTCAGCTGGTTAGCACCTATTTCCTCCTCTCTGCTCACTTCAAGCAGTGCACATGTGCAAGCAATTCCAAGTGAGCTTCTGTAGGCAAGAAGGACTGGTAAAAGAGCAGAACCCCCATCAAATTAAGTCAAGTTGTCTTTAATTTGGAAGCATCAAAAGAGTCAGTTGTCAGATAATGGGACGTCAAAAGGTGGTGACTTCCTGTATTAAGTACCTGTTGTTGTAGTTGTATCCCTTTGAGTCATTTCTGACCTACGTTGATCCTAAGATGAACTTATCACAGGATTTTCTAAGGCTGAAAGTGTGTGACATGCCCAAGGTCACACAGTGGGTTTCCATGTCCAAGCAGGTAATCGAACCCTGGTCTCCATAATCTCAGTCCAGTGCTCAGACCACTACACCATGCTGGTTCTCCATAGAGTAATTCTGCAAATATATGTTGTTATTTGAGGAAAACATATATTAAATGGCATTTTAAAATAACTGAACTACATTTAGAAGGAAATAATGGTGTGCTTCATGCAATCTGTCATAAGCTCCAATCCATGTGACTGACCCATAGAGTTTATACAGCCTTTGCACTGATAATTATTGATTTTCTTGTAGATCTTGGGAATTCCTTACTACAAGAGGAATCTGGAATCATCCGACATTCACATCCATTTTCTAGAGTGTCCAGATAGGCCTTTTCATGAGCTGTGAAGAAAACAGATGTTCCACTAATACCTCTTTCTAGCAGTGATACCTAGGGATTGGCAGCACACAAGCAAAAAGTAGAAATAGGTCTCACGTTTTTCACACACACACACACACACACACACACACATAGACATTCCCCATTCCCCACCAGAAGGGTTTCACTCTGGCCAGTCTTCAGTGGTGCTTTGAGGCTGCAGCTCAGTCAGCTTCACTTGCTCTTGTGAACCCCAGAACTGGGGAGGGGAGCAAGAAGCCCCCCTACATCTGAAATGAACTGGCAAAATTAGACCAACAAGGCTCCTGTGTAATTGAACCTGCTCAGGCATTAGTAATATGAAATGCATTGGATGAGCAAGAACTAATTGTCATTGAGCCCTCCTAGGAAAAATAAAGGCTGACTGTAATCTAGCCTATGCACACTTATCTGGGAGTAAGTTTCACTGTGCACATGGAGAACAGTTCTGTGTTCACATTGGGCTTGTAAGAGTCTTTGTATTTAAGGATGCTTGAATGATAATGGATGAGAAGAGTAATTTGCCCTCCCCTTGCAAGTACCTGCAAGCTGGAAAAATTAATAACAGCTTATCTGTCAATGTTGAGCTTCCTCCTCCTTAAAAAGAGTTTCAGTGTCCCTGTTTGCTCCCCATGTTTCCTTACAGGAGGATAACAGGTGAGTGAATCTAGCTCAGGCCCTTTGTACAATGCACCGTTTCTCGACGTTTCTCTCGCGTCCCCGCTGCTTCAGCTCCACACGAGCTGCCTGCTCCCGAGCAGGCAGCGCGAGAGCCCCGCCTATTCCGTCTGCAGCGCTGGGTTTCCCAGGCAGTGCTGGGGCCGGAAGTGCAACCGCCGCAGCTCCGGAGGCTCTGCACGCACAGCAAGTGTGCATGGGGCCTTAGAGCAATGCGTGATTGCACACCATTTTCGGCTAAAAGCCGAAAATGAAAAAGTGTGCGAGCGGCACCTGCCAGGCCCTGGAGCGTCGCACGATTGTGAGTGCATTGTGCAGATTGCTCCTCACAATCGTGCGACACTCCAGGTGCCTTTCACATGGCAAATGCCATGTGAAAAGGGCTCAGTCAGGAATTGTCATTTCAAGGTTTTCCTGGTACCTTGAAGTGATGTTTCCACTTAATGTGGCAAAGTTTCCACTTTGTAATCACATGAAGGGAGAAGCACTCTGGCCTTGTCTGTGAGTATGACCCCAGTAGGCTGCCGCAAATGGTCTCCCTCCTCTAACCCTACTTGATAATGGTAGTACTAGCAGTGCTGGTAAAGGTATTTGTTAACTTCTGCATTGTCTTAGCAGCCTTTGTGCAGGGATGAGGGAGAGAGGGCAAGGCTCGCCTTCTGTGTTCTCTTGACAGAGTATTGTATGATTGTATATTTACTGGAGGTACGGAATAGGGCAGCACACTTTTACCAGTTATGAGTACTGCATATTCAATTGCAGAACAAAACTTACCTTTAGGTGATTGTTTTACCAAGTATACATCTTACAGCTCTTGAAGACCCTTTGGCACATAAACTGTACTGCCACACCACCTTCTTCTTCCCTAGACCAAATTTGACCAAAAGGAAGAATATATGTACCAAAGAGCTTTCCTTCCAGTTTTTGTTCCATGCTGGATTAAATTTGTTCAGTTCCCGTCTACATATAGGGAAGAACTAGCCGAAATAAATGTCTTTTTATTTCCGTGCCTGTCACAGTGGCTGCCCCCAAAATATCTCAGACATTAGATGCAAAAGAATTGCTAGAGAGGCAGGGTATTATTTAAAATGGCGTGTGACTTGAGGAATGGTGTTTTTTTTAAGTGTTGTAGCATACTTTATAGATGGTTCTCTACATACTGAACTTGTTTATATCTGAAGACATTTTGACCTTTGTGTATTGCTGTAATAGAGGGCACACGGTGTGTTCAAATGAAACATGAAAGGCAGTCTTTATTCAAGGAAAGCAGAGTATTTTGTTTCTTAACTGTATGCTATCTTGCACTTAAGATAATCTCCCCCTTTGGAGTTCCAAAAAAAGATAACCCTGAGTCTTTGCAATTATTATTATTACCGGTAGTAGTTGAATTAATATTAGTAGTAATTACTGTTAGTAGTAATAGTAATATTTATATATAAATATAAATAAGTACAATTATTTAGATTTAATCAGTTTTCTAAAACAGTGGTTCTTAACCTGGGGTCCATGGAGCCCTCACAGGGGGTTCGTGAAGCCCTGCTGCTGGATACCAACAGCTATAGCAGCAATAGGGACTGGCCCTAGGTCATCCAGTATCTGAGCAGGAATTTGAATCCTAGTCTCCAGAAGCCTTTAATAAATAAATAAATAAGTAAATAAATATTTGAATATTTAAACCTAAATTTAAATATTTAACTCTTGAGTTGAGTCTTAGGGTCTAGCAACAAATTATATTTATAGGGGTTCCCATGTAAAGAAAAGGTTAAGAACCACTCGTCTAAAATACACTCTGTCAACTGACAGCTTCAATACTGAGGCATTGTAGAACTGTGTTCTTATGTTAGGCATTGTATTTTACTGTTAGCTCACCTCTGGCTGCAGTATGTTATTAGACTGAGGCCACTTTAATATACACTTCATATAAATTGATTCTCTGAGGATAATATTAATAAGAAAATATAATTCTGTGCACTGCAGGGGTATCTGGATATAATCCCTTGCTTTTGCCTTGTTAACTCTAAGGAAGTCAAATAAGGCTAGGCTATTGGAATTTTCAGCAGTCAATAAAAAGTAGGCCACATTCAGGGCTAAGGAGAAATGCATGTATGTTTAAGTCTAGAAAAACCAAAAACTATGCAAGAATGAGGTGAGTATTCAATAAGGAGACAAAAAATTAGTAACAAAATGTAAATTTGAGCTGTTGGGGCATTTTTAATGGATTTTAATGTGGTAGAACTGTAGAACTAAAAAGGGGGACAAGCAAGACAAGATCGGACTTGATCATTAGTAAGTTGCTTAAATAAAATCATAATTGGGAGGGTATCTTGTTCATTTTGATGCCCAGTTTGGATGCCATTATAGTGCAAAAGCCATATCTCAACATCAAGATGAGCCTTTGCTCTTCTGTTCTGCCTGGTCACCTGGAATTAGATGACTGGGTCCATCAGCCCCTTGTCATCACTGCTGTTTAGCTGAAAGATTGCTCTTCATCTCCTGGCCACATTAGCAGGGGAATCTGATAGCAGATCCCTTGAGGGCAGGAAACACACATGCACACATGTCCTGCCTCAGAAAAATCTTCAAATGAAGTAATTTTGTATGTTCTCTCCTGAACATACAAAATTACTTCATTTGAAGATTTTTCTGAGGCAGGACATGTGTGTATGTGTGTTTCCTGCCCTCACGGGATCTGCTATCAGATTCCCCTACAAATATTTATTGTTGTTGTGTGCCTTCAAATTGTTTGCAACTTATGGTGACCCTAAGGCAAACCTATCACAGGGTTTTCTCAGCGATATTTATTTTGGGGACAGTCCCTTGCCTTCCTCTGAGGCTGAGGTAGTGTGGCTTGCCCAGAGTCAACCAGTGAGTTTCCATGGCTGAGCAGAGATTCAAATCCTGATCTCCAGAGTCACAGTTTGACACGCTGGTGTAGCTGGCTCTCACACTGAAAATTTCCCGTGAAAATTTTCTTTAGCCTGCAGTCAAGCACTACAGTTCACACTTCAAAAATAATAAGCCCAGTTAGGAGCCTTACTCTATATTCTAGAGCCAGTAGAGATTCCCTCCTTATAAAATCACTTTAAAATCATTTCTGGAAGCCCATATGATTCCTACTCCAGGTTTACATGAGGAGTTTTATGGAATGCTGAGAACTCCTGCAGCATTGGGTGGGGGATGTGAGTTGTATGACAAGGATTTGTGGAACTGGGTTACAGCCATCTTGTGGTCCACCTGCTGCCATGATTGTCTTGTTTCCTCTTCTGAAATACTCAGTTCAGTTCTTGTTAGCAAAACTTGCTTTTGCTCTTGACCAAGATTCTTCAGAGAAATCAGCTCCAAAAAGTTCTGTGTATTCTTGAGAGCTGTTCAGACAAGTGTCTTTTTAGGCACTCATTGTTCTGATAAATATTAGCTTCTCATACAACTTCATATAATTTCATTCTATGTTTCCCGGCTAGACTACAGTAGGGCAATCTTCTCAGGACAGCCTCCTTATTTATGAAATCTAATGCTATGAATGATAGTATCAGTTGCTTTTCAGGTTTTTAATGCTAGGGTGGAACTATCCCAGTTTGTTCAACCAAACCCCCAGACTGGCAGTCCTTAAACCATGATCATAAACAACCTTTCTGCTTACTGTCATCAGTCAACATGTGCTTTTCATTGGTAGAGAGGGAGAGGAGATGGCTCTCACTTGAGAAGATCAATAATGGCAAAGCTGTTTTGGAAGCAGAGGGATATATCAACAAGTACAAGATGCTGTTGGGCTCTCTGCATTAAGTCTAATCTTGGAAAATGAGCCATCATGCAAGCAAAATATCCAGAACAGTACTTACTGGCACCTGTTTATGGGAATACATCTGTAAGGGTATACGTAGGAGTATACATGAATATACATATTCAGAGTTTGGAGCTGCTGTGCACCATTTAAGGAATTGTGGAAGAAAGTTCTGTGTCCTGTCTTTGAGCACCAACCCTATACTTCACACAGCTTAATAGTGTGGATAAGCATTTTCAGAAATGGTGATTGTGATTATTTTGTAGAGATTACGTTGTGTATTGCAGCTTGAATGGATTTTTTCTCCCTTCCTTACATGCAAACCTACATATACAGAGGGTGGACATTTGTGTGAAAATGTACAAAGATAACCAGTAATAGTCTGATTCATCCTGTTGTTCAGCTGATGGCAATCCTTACCATTAGATAATCAGAAGTCTAGAACAAGTAAGTGGAGAAAATAGAGGATGAAGAAGCTGGGGAAGGAGAAGCAACTCACATTTTGTGTCATCATTTTCACAGTACCAGAAATGACACACTCATGATCAAAGCAATATCTTGAGTCTAGGGAAATGCATGGAGAAAAAGAATTGCATCCAACTCTTTTTTTTCTTTTTCTTTTCTTTTTTCTTTAATTTTCAGAGCTCAGACACCAACAAGATTATTTTCATTCTGCAATGTCAGAAGGAAGGTGTGCATGGTGTTAATTCTAAATAAGAAATCTCAAAGACTCATGCAGGAACAGCCCCTCAAAGGACAATAATCCACCCATCTGATTTCTCCCTTGCTCTTGATTAAATGATCCAGTTCTAAGGGTGAGAGAGTGTCTTCAGAGAACATTTAAGTTTCCTGTAATGTTCTTTCTAGCCATTTTGCACTGCTGTCTATACAGCAGCACTTCTCATCTACTTTTTCAGCAATTCCTTGTATTCTCTGTACAATATGCCTTGTGAACAAACGTACACTTTCTTGTCTCATTACTGTCAGGCTCACTCTAATTTTTGCTTGGGTCTTTTTAAAAATTGGGTACTCATAAATACTGCTATATTTGTTAGCATAAGGTAATATTTTTAAAACTGGAGAACTTTCTAAAGGTATCTGTACAGAATGTTAAATAGGCAGATATGTGAAAAGTTAATGAAAAAAAGATGCCTCTGTTTTAAAATTCCCTTTAAAGATATTTTTAAAGGCCTGATGCAAGTGGAATAGGTGTGAGACAATTCCCAGGATTAAAGGATTTAGGAAAGACTTGACCAGACAATTATTGGTTGCATGACAGGCTAACCACTACTTTATGATGTATTAATTTTAGTGATAAAAATACTCACAGAGCACAGTTTCAGTGCAGCATTTGATGCCAGCTGCAGGAACTTCTAGTGGTATTTACAGAAACAAGTAATGTGGGGATCAGACAGTACATATTTGCTCTAAATTAGCATGGATTAAGACGTTATTGAGAAGCACTGCAGCTCACTGCAGCCTCTTTGACATTCTGCAAAGTGAAGCTTTGCCATCATGGCTTGCATCCCATCAGGTTGTGTTGTGTAAGCGAAAAGGCACTTCTACTTGCACAAGACAGCACTGTGGGATTTCTCCAAATGCCTAGTGCCCCTTCATGGGCCATTCTCCGGGGAACTTCAGTTCTTAGGAGTGGCTTCTCTGGAAGTTGTAATGGGGAGAGGGAGCCAAAAAGAAAAAAGAAAAGAAAAGAAAATCTAACTGCATAGTTAATCTATTTCCCATCTATTTCTGCATGCAACTCAGCATCTGAGGGAAAACTTCATGTCTCTCCCCATGGACAGATATACCAGTTCACTCAGTAATGAGAGTTTGCACATTCTGAAGTTGTTCCTAAAGAGTGAGATTTGCAGCAAGTTGATCTTCAGAGCTTCGAAGTGTCGATAAATATCAGTTCCAGTACTTGAACAAGTCAAGAACTTCAGGCTAGACTCAGTACTTTTGCAAAAAACTGGTTAGTCTGGCACAGTTATGTACTGGTGGATCAAGCTGATAGTATTGTGGGAGTGTACAGAGAAGATAAATACTTGTATTTTTTGTTTTCTTTTTTTTTACATGTGTTCATTTCCTTTCTTCTTCCACTGTCCACATGATTCCCTCTCTTCAAAATTCCAGTAAACATACTATTTCCATTCAATTCATCAGTCCCTTTGAGACCATTTCTTTACCTTAAAACTTCATCTTTACCCAGCTTTGTTGACATACTTCATGCTTTGTTCCTGAACAATAGAAGTTGTCTCATCTAGGTGCATGTTGCCCTGTGGGGGTCCTTGGAGAAACTTTGCTTTTCAGTGCTACTACAATGGAGCTTATTTGAAAGATCAGCTGAAGAAATCCAGCCTGCTGGAGCACATGTTTGCCTAGGCCACTGTCACCTTGCAGTGCAATTATTAGCAGCAAACACTTCTCTTTAGTCTAAGCTGTCTACCAAACAAGGAGATGCAATCTGCAGTAATTCATTATCACCTGTATTATTTTTTTGCTGATAAGACCTGGATACTATTCTTGGTTGCTTCTCTGTCCATTTCTTATCTTCTCATTTGTACAGGCAAATGAGCATGGACACCCTTAGTACAGGCTTTGGCATCTCCTTCCAAGGGGTCCTGTATTGCAACTCAGGATATGAACTGGCCTATTTTGAGCTATGGGCCTCACCAATCTGTTTCCTAAAGATTTCTGCAAGAGAGGAACAACTACTTTTCAGAAGCAGTCTTACTCACCCTGTGTCTCTACTTTGAAAGTTACCAGACCGCCAGGCATAGACATACCATTTTAATAAGGTGTATAAACATAAAGTCCAGCCTCTGTAGGCTAAGATTGCATGATCTCTTTCAGAAACTGTTAACTGAGATATCCATCAGGATATCTATCAGGATATCAGGATGTATATGTAAACTGGGTATTACTCACAGATAAATGTTGTATTCAAATGTTATAGCCATGGATGGGTGCATAGATGGCAGGGTGCAATCTGACATATGAGGAGAAGATGAGAGTAGCTTATTGTCCAAACCAGGCCACAATTTGTAAAATTCAAGATAGATTAAATCCTAATAAATACTGAACCTTGTTCCAAAACAGCTTGATAAAAGGCTACAAGATAAATTTGTTTAAACTCTCCGAGCTCTGTCCAACCTTAGTAAATACTTTTGCCTTTAGAAAATCTCTAATAGAGAGATTGGATAGATTAGCAGAGCAGGCTGCTTGCCCATCATCACGTCTTCTCTCGGGGCTGAGATATGTGATAAATATGCCTAGGTTCACATCCTCAACAGATACAGATCAGCAAAGTTTCATCCATTTCAACAGACACATACCAGTCCACACCCACTGAAGGTTAGCTCATGGACAGAGAGGTTATTCAGAAGATCAGAGGTAGCGAAGTCAGGGTTTGCTTTGCTCTTTTTAATCTCAATGCCAATCACAATGAGGTTGGGAGATTTTGCCCTACTTCATTCTAAATTCTGCCATCATTCATGAAGAAGCTTGCACCTGCGAGAATCCCCGCTTACTTTGGTGTCTAAAATAAGGTCAGTTATAAATATATGATTGTATAGATGACACTCAGGCAAACACAGAACTCACAAAAGTTATTTCTTAAGCTAACACGTTACTTTTTATGACAGTTATCTGTTGCTCTACTGTTATGTGTTTGTTTAAAAAAACAAAATGCCTCAGAGGTCCTCGACATTATCACCCCACTTCCAGTAAATCAGGGTGGGCAGCAGCCACCACAAGTCCAGAGGTCAATTTTCTTCCCTTGGGATCCTTGGAAAGGGCTACACAAGTGGGTAAATAAGCTTCCCCCAATAGGAATAGCTAGAAGACCTCATCTATTTTTTTTGGGGGGGAGCTTTCTGATGTTCCAAATAGGGGACAGGCTGCAGCCTATTTAAATGTGAACTGCCATTTATAGAGGCTTTAAAAAGAGACAATACATTCCCCTTTTTGCTCAAAAAGAAGAGATTGTAGTGCCACAAAGGCAACTTTGTTGAGGGGAACATGTCCAAAGGAGAGTGGGCAAAATGGTAAAAGGTTTGGAAACCATGCCCTATTAGGAGCAGCCTAGAAAGCTGAGTATGCTTACATAGGAAAAGAGAAAGTTAAGTGACATGATACCCATGTTTAAATATATGAAGGGATGTCATGTGGAAGATGAAGAGAACTTGTTTTCTGCTGTTCTAGAGACTAGGACATGGAGCAGTGGCTTTAAACTACACAAAAAGAGATTCCACCTAAACATAAGGAAGAACTTACTGACAGTAAGAACAGTTTGACAGTGGAATACCCTGCCTTGGAGTGTGGTGGGGTCTCATTCTTTGGAGGTTTTTAAACAAAGGCTGGATAGCCATCTGATGAGAGTGATTTGATTGCCTATTCCTGCATGGCAGGGGGTTGGACAGGATGACCCTTCTGGTCTCTTTCAGCTCTATGGTTCTATTATTCTAAATGTTATCTCAAGGTGACACTATGTTAACTTCTGGAGAAAATATTATGCCAAACCCCCAGAACAACGTATTCATTACATTGTTTTACAATGTAACAGCATTTTTTCATTAAACCCAAATTAACAGATTATACCCCAGCTCCGATGAAAGATTTCTCATGGGCAAAGCTGTAATGAGTACCTGGGATAGGGTGGGATCTGCAGTTGAGGCACCACTGCATCCAGAGTCCTGCTGGCTCATAGAGTAGGATTACCATATATCCTCCTTTCATGGACATGTCCTCCTTTTCTTAGTAACATTTCTATCCAGGCAGATTTTTTAAAGTGTCTGGAGATATCCAAGAGAGAGAGAGACTCTTGGGGGCCAAGGGGAGAAGAGAAACAGATCCAGAAGTGGAAGGTTAGCTGACAAAAGGAGGTGGCTTAAGGAGCTTCTGTCCACATGGGTGTGATAGGACCAGGTGGCTTGGTGGAGCAAGTAAGGCAGTGTGGGCAGAAGAGGCAAAGAAGGGGAACAGGGAAGACAAAATTCTTATTATTTAACTACATTGAAGGTTAGGGATATTTCTAGCAATAATTATCACAGCTTATATAGTAAGAGTATTTAAAGAACGTTGTCATAGCAGTACATGATTTGAAGTAGTTGTTGGTAAATGTGTGTTCTTTTTAGGTTTTCAAAATGTGGTATCATAGAGGCTAGGGTGGGAAGGAACAATTTTTAACCAATTTCTTTGCTATTTTTTTTTTTTTTAGTGTTCTCTTCCACAAAACCTAATGGAATGGAATTAACTATGCTAGCTCAAGGCATTGTTTCAGGTCTGCTTGGGTGCATGTTGGGGAAGAAGTAGGCTCAGGGTCCTATACCTCCAAGGCCTCTCCTGACAAGTCTCAGAACACCCTGTCCTTCCCCCTCCCCACATCTATGGAATATTGAAGTCAAGCAAAAAAGAGCAACAGAGCTTTCTCCTGTTGCCTGGAGAAGAAAAGTTCATCAATAATGTTTGCTAAAGTTGAAGGCAGTAGGGAAAGAAAAAGCTGTCATTAGGGGTGGAATGATTCAAGTCAAGGAAGCCACAGTTCTGAGTTTAAAAGACCTGGGCAGAGCTGTTAATAACAGGTTCTTTTCTCGGAGGTCTCTTATTGATAAGTTGAAGCCTACTTGATAGTGACAACAAGCAGGAAAGCTCTCTGCCCATGGACTTCCCTTTCCAGCTATGGAGAGGGTCACCTGAAACACGTACAAGCATTCAGCTGCCCTCCCTGGTAGCCTAGGATTGCTCCCTTTAGGGAGCTTCAGGTAGAGGCTCTCAGAAACTTTGGAATGGACAGCAAAGAAAAAAGGGGGAAATATAGTGTCAAGCACAGTTCCTAGTTTATTTTAATGGTCTTTTAAAGTGGATTCCCTGCCAAATGACTTGGTCTCAGGAAGCCTCTGGAACAGTTGATCTCACTGCTGCAAAAATGATAGTGATTTGTTGATCAAAAGCAGAAGTAAATTGAGAAGGCGCATTGTCAGCCAGCCAAAAACTTGCTGACAGTGGAAAACTGTATCCATGTTGCTGTTTTAGGTTGTGCTGGTTTCTCAGTCGAGTCTGTCTCTGTCTGCAGAAATACTGTTATTCAAACTTCTGAAAATAACAGCAACAGGTGTATACTACACATCATATTATCACTGAACTGGCTGTATTTCTTCTGTGTTTCAGATCCAGATCAGAAGGACCAGCCGTGTTGCAATTGGGAAGGAACAAATCCTGCGCTGCAAGCAATAAAAGTGAGGAAAGATACCTTTAACAATGATCCTGAAATGGCTTTGCCCAGTTTCACCACCAAGAGTCCATAGTTTACTGCAGCAGTTACAAAATGTAGGAGTATATGCATCAGGGGAAAAAAATATGCTGAAGCCCGGAGGACTGACAACAAGAACAACAAAGGCACTTTCATCAAAAATACTGCTGTTTCCTGGGTCTGGAGCAACTTCTGCATGACGGTTGACAGAACTTTCTGAACTGATGATACACTCTGGCATCCATAATCTTACACATTCTTCTTGTTAATTACTGCATAAATATAGGCTGATGTGCTTTGTTGATCAATATGACTGATAAATAATTCTGCATTTTAAATTTATCTCTCTCTGTTTTCTGATGCAACAAACACTTATCCATCCAGATTTGAGAAGGTAAAGTGAACTCCTTAGAGCTCATGGTCAGAAGAATCCCAAAGGTCAACATGAATTGGTCTCCATTCTCAAAGCACTTCATAAATATCAGCTGGTGCCATACATCTTTATTGTATCAAAGTAGGCCAATGGGAGAAAATTGTAGGATCTGACCATACAGTACTTGACAGGAAGGCTGTGTCTACATGGCCATTTTGAAGGAAACATCCCACTTGTACAGTCCTTGCTTAACTACAATATCAGCATGAACAGATCTCCTTCCTGTCTCCTCTGTAACAGTGGAAGTAATGAGGGAAAGTCTGGTCTAAATAAAATACATTGGTTCCAACAGCAGTTTCATTGTGAACCAATTAAAAATAAAACAATACCAATTTAACATTTATATAGAGACTTGGGGTGTCCAAAACACTTACGATTATTTTGTTCAAAACTATACAACTATTCTGTATGCAGTACCTCTCATCTCCATATTGCAGTTTGGAGGTCTGTGGCTGAAAGAGTATACCTCATTAATGTCACCATGCAGATTAACTGCAAAGATTATATTCAAAGTGGTTGGAATTTTTTTAACTACTACATTACAGTAGTATTCAGATGCAAAAATACCTATTCTTCCAAGGGGTCAACTGAGTTGGCCGTACAAGATGCATGTTTGGCTCATCAAACATGCTGGGAAAAGAGCCAGAATAGACTTCATGTACACTGTCTTTTGATAAGCAAATTGGGAAATTATGCCACCATCTTCTTAATATATTGTTACAATTAGGTTTGAAACTCCTCTTACAAATGTTCAGACCATCTGTTCTGGTGCAGCAATACAAAGATAAATTTATTGTAAACTACTTTTTTTCTCCCAAAAGCAAATATTTTTGGGAGACAAAACAATCAACCAAGTGAAAAGATCTCTAAAGGCCTTTGACAGTTATTCTACTACCTAGTCCGAATTTCAAGCCAGAATGATATAGATCCTTTTTCAGACTCTGCTCTGAAACATGATGGAATGTCAGCTTTGTAGGAATCTTTGTAGGAATGGCAGAGTACTGGTAGCTGTTAAGTAATTCAGACAGCAGTATCTCCAAGTAGAGAATGCATTCATTGTTAAAGAGAGCTCATTTTCAGACCAGAGATGTGTAATTGCCTCCTTTCCACAGGCTACTCCTGCAAAGCTAAAAATCAGTCTCATCCTGATTTCTTTAGTTAGTAAGTGGTGAGTGTGTGTGTGTGTTTGAATAAAGGGTTAACTAAAAGTATATGTAAATATATGCATTGTTAAGAAAAGATGTCTCATGGGCAAATATGCCACTTCAGCCTGACTAAACAACCATCTTTAGAAAAGGAAGCACTGACTGGATTCAAAACTGATAGGAAGAATTGAATTTTTTGCTAACATGGTTAGCAAGAGATACTCTCTTTTAATAGCTATTTGGGAACAAAACCTTGTAACTTCAGGCCAAGTTGCAGCATTAACACTATAATTTTTCACACTTCTTTCAGTGGAGGGAGCTGCTCCACACACAAAGGAGCGAGTACTGCCTCCTCCATTTAAATGAACTGAATGTTTTTTCTTTCTGTTTTTTGTACAAGAGGGTAGAAGGGTTCTGCATGTGCATTAGAGCCCTAGCTTGCACACCACACACACACACACACACCCCACCTCTGTGTAATTGCTGTGCATAAACCCAGTCAGCAGAAACCCCATTTCCTTACAAACATCATTTGGGTCTAAGCCCATTTTATTTTTAATGCAGATGCAGAAGGAATCGTGTCCATCCAGGAGACTCTTTTCAGAAACATACACCCACACTTGCTCTCTTTTCTAGACACAAAGAACTTGTTGCTACAGCTACCCAAAGCATTCTGTTTCAATAAGCTCCTTTTTTTTTTTTAAGAACGAATATTGCAAACTAGGTTAGGTGGGGGAACTGTTTCCTGCTTTTGTGTTACCTGTTGGGTAATTTAAAATAAAAAATAGAGTTTCTCATTTGATGACTTAGGCTACCTCCCTTTGCCTTTAACTGGATAGAGCAGGGCCTCCATTTGATCTGGCTAATCATTTGATATTTGGGGAATGTTTCCAAAGGCACAGAGCTCCTTCCCTTCCTCCCCTACCCCCAGTGATCACATGTCTAGTTCCAGGACCTTTCAGCCATACAATAGACTGAATGGCAAGGAAAATTCCACAGAGGGACACTTGTGTTTCCAGGGAACCGCTATGGTCTGTAGAAGCCAAAAATCTTCAGGGGATGAAGGGGAGGGAGAGAGGCTGAAAATGTGTGCATATAGTATATTTGTGTAGGATGTGTTTTAAACTGAAAATGTGGCACTTGTTTAACCAGGCTCTGTTGTCCTGTCAAGAACAGTATAATTTTGTAAGGACAAAGCTCTTAAATATTTTTTCAATAATTTTCTCTGGAGATAGATTACCTAAGCCACTAGTCTGTTTAATAAAGTTTTATACCTTCTCTCCCTGCCAGTGTAAATGAAGTATTGGGATTTAAAGATGGAGAAACTGAGTGAGAGTCTTGAAATCACACAGAGTTGTTAGCAGGTTTTTGGCAGAAATAGTAAAAACAGTTTTCTCTATCCCAGTCCCCCCATCCCTGCTCACACACACTTTCTGATTCCTTGCTTACAGTTCTAGAGAACCTTTGGCCTCTGTTTTCAACTTCAAGGCTGCCTCCACTGCACGATACTTCTGCTCCAGTCTTTCAAGTTATTAGCACTTGATTGCTTGTTGCTGCATGTGCTTTATAAGTCTTGAACAATACATGTTCACCATACTCAGATTTTTTTCTTCATAATTTCTGTGCAGTGCATATGGGAGTACAGGTCACAGCATGAAGCTTCAGGGACAAATCACAGCCCTCCTCAGAGGTTAACTGCCACTATTCCAAGCAACAAGTTAAGGTGTGAGCAACCTGGCACTAATTTCCAGGTGCTGGCACGAGGTCCAGCTTATTTTCCATTTATAATGGTGGAAGCCAGAGCTTTCCTTTTCTGTTCCTTTCTAATTATTCCCTGTAATTAAGCAGGTAGGTAGGTAAATAGATAGACAGACATCTTTGTGGTAGTCCTGTGAAATCACCTCAGTCCTAAGGTTGCAGGATACAACTAAAACTCTCATTTTGTTTTGTTTTTTATTTCAGTACAACTATATTACTTTGATTTATCTTACAAGATTTGCTGGAATCTGTTTTCAGAACAAGGTCATGTTTGAAGAGAAAAGTTCTGTTCTGACAATAAAGTTCTATTGTTGTTGTTGTGTACCTTCAAATAGTTTCCAGTTTATGGCAACCCAAAGGCCACCCTATGACTACAAACATCAAAAAAATGGGAGAACACAACATTCAAACTAGACCCCATCTTTCTGATCTTGAATCCCAAGGTTTTGGGGATCTATTATGGTGAACCCTGCTACAAGGACTGATACAAGTGACTGGCATCTCTGAGCACTGTTCCCCCATCCCACCCTCACCTCGTCACAACTTTCCCAGAACCAAAGAACCATTTTTATCATGGGCAGACACTGGAAGAGAACAGTATTTCTACCGTACATAAACTCATTTTTAAGCAACTGTACTGGAGAGGGTCCAGCTGCAAAGTGATCTGATGGCAGATGCAAATACTGTGAAATCCAGTACTAATACATAAAAAGTCTTCTACTGAGATAAAATAAACAGCAAAGAAGTGAAACAGAGTGCAAGAAGGAAGGACACAGCCTCATGTTGCACTTGGTGTCCTTCCTATCCAGTAAGTTTATTTTCATACAACATAGCTTGAACTTTCTTTGGAGACCAAGGCCCCTTATCATTGCAGGGGGCCATGGGAGTGGAAGGAGAAATCCTGTTCCATTTTTCACATACTGTAAGGTTGTGGAAAACACTTAGGCATTTTACAAGTTGTCTTGCTGGAAATATGCAAAATATTGGAGATGAAAGAGGGACTATATTTGAAATTAAAGAGAAAATTATTCTTGAACTGCTATAATATGCAAACATGCATCAAAGCCAGTACAGAATTAGTCAGTCCATGAGACACAGACATTACAAACAGGAAAAGCAGTCAAATAAACCTTATGGTCTAGGTCCAGTTGCTAGTTCCAATCATTAGAGTAGACTATTGAATGAATGTGGTTTACAACTTAGCAATTGATTCTGTGTGTCTACTCTAATTGGGATTAGCAATTGGATTTAGGTTGTTTCTTCATGCAGGAATTACTTACAAGGATCTGCACTAGAATATCTCAATTCATACTCTCTTTTCTTGCTCCAGGTTAAGTGTATAATGTGCTTTCAACTAGTACCTGCTCTAAAGGCTCTGTGCTTTATGTTAATTCCACAGTTCAAAGCTCTCTATAGGTTACAGCTGTACAGGAGGCCATTTTCAAAGTAACTTCTTAATCATGAGCATTTAAATGTCAAAATGCTGTGCTGATGGAGCAGCAGAACAACTGAGATCAGTAAATGTATTGTATCAGCCACCTCCCTTTAGAAAGTGAAAGACAGGTTGCCTATAACATACAATAGCCATTACTAAGGAGCTACTATACTGCCTCTTTTGATAGCTACTGTGATGGAGAAAGATCTATAGAGACTTAACTTTCAATTACCAAGACTGGGGCTTGCTAGCCCATTTGTGAAACATAAGAATTGTGACTGCCGCATTCACATGCCAACTTGTTTTTTTTTTTTTTTTAAAAAAAAAGAGTGACAGAATTAAGTTGGTCTGGCATGTTTGTAGACATGGAGTCTACTAACATTTACTCCCCATTTCTCAAATTGCCTCTCATGATGTTGCCTTTTGGCCAATATAGTATATTTTCATATAGCCAAAGTAATGTAGTGGCCTGAGTGTTGGTCTGCGCCTCTGGGAAACTAGGATTCAAGTTCCTGCTCTGCCATGGCAACCCCTTGCACAACCCTGAACAAAGTATATTTTGTTAGCCTAAGAGGAAGGCAACAGCAAACCGCCTTGGAATAAATTTTGCCAAGAAAACCCTGTGATAGTGTCAACGTAAGTAGGAGTCAGTTTGAAGGCATACAACAACAAGAAGTGTCATTCTGGGCACTGAAAGCAGACTGATACAGTTGCTAAGTAGCAGGGACAGTGGGAGGGGTGCTAATTCGAGTCTTGCTTCCTTGCTAATGTTCTTGAAAGTTCCAGAGATTTCATACTTGGTTCTTTAACCAACAGCTATTCTTTCCTACCACATAATGTGTGTGGGTATGTATAGAGATAGACAGACAGACAGACATGCTGTTGAATACTCAGAGATAAGGGTAAGGGAAGAGTTGTTTTTTTAAAAAAATTGCTTCTCACTATAGTGAGTCATCAGCTAGCTGCCCGAGATCAATAGATCTCAGATCAACCTTGCACAAGTGCAGGAGTGCTGTCATCACTTGAGTGGAGCCTGGTTCTAATAGGCAACAGGCCTTTGCTACTCCTCCTGATCTGCATGAACATGTCGCTGTGTACACTGCAGCTGGATCAATGAAAAGAGGCAGCACAGAAAATGCCCCACTGCCACCTTTTCTTGCTGATCCAGCAGCAAAATCAAAGCATTGCCCAATAACGGCTTTCAGAGCTCTGCTTACCTTCAGTGACATTTAGTAATCTATTCTCATATAATGACTATGACCCTTCCTTCCAAAGTAGAAAGCAAAAGATCAGGGTCTTCTCTGATTGCGTGAGTGAGGCCAGTGAGATTCCAAAAACAAGTAGTTCACAAACTGTGTGGTTGTTTCTTCATTTATAGAGGAAACCATTCCTTTCCAGTGCAGCATGCTGTCAAATGGTGTGCTATAAAAGTATTATAAATATTAACTCCCATTAAGGTTGCTGCTTGGTTATTTCATCAGGTAGCAGGGCTCCCATAAATCCTTGGGACTCCCCTTCTCACAATTTTCAGTGTATGACCCCCTTCAAATGTGCCAGGGCCCGCTTGGGGGGCATATGGCCCCTGTTGAGAATGGCTGTTCTAGGGGGAGCCTTTTTTAAGAACAGGAAGTGACCCAGGAGTCCCCTTCTGTTCACTTCCTGCTTTTTTTCAAAACACATTTCCTAGACCTAAAGGATCCTGGGAACCCAAAATGTGGCAAAAATGCTTCCATGTCTCATATAGAGGGCATTTTTGGACTTTTTTTTTTAACCTCCAGGACCCCTTAAAAATCCCACAGGCAGCATTTTGCCCTCCCCAGTCTACACAGATACTGTCCCAATCTAATTCCAAGATACCCAGCAGGTCTCAGCCCCATCATAAGAGAAAACAACAGCTGAGCTTTCTGATACTTTTACCTCTGAAAGGTTTTCTGGCATGTCAGAGCAGAGTACTTAGTTGTACAGTGCTCCAGACTGCTTACTGAAGTGGCACCTGCCCATGTTATTTTATGCCTGACTTCTCTCTTGCAGGGACATCAGTAGTCAGTTATTTCACTACTATGATGCTTTCATGTAAATTCCCCTAAGATTTTACAGACTATTTTCCAGTTAGCTTCCTGGCGTTGTATTTCAAGTTGAGAAAATTTTTGCAAACAAATAATATAGTGACGGAGCTTTTACAGAGAGAATGTAGCTAACAATTTATCTTACCTTCTGAATACTGCAATCTGCTGAATACCAGGTGAAGGAATGTGGAAACTAAAGCTATCCAGAAATTGATTCTGGATGAACACACTGACCTGGCTTATATCTCAGAGACTTGATTGGATGATAGAAGCTAGGGGTATACCTCTTTAAGCTTTGCCTGTTGGGGTACTCTACATCAGTATGTGAGACCTTGAAGGAGTTTCTTCGCTCTGTTGTGATTCAATCCCCCTGGCCAGTTGACCTACATGAAGTCTCTGTGTGTGGCACTTTCCAATGTCCATGCTGACACTGCCTTCTTGGAAGTAGCTCAGGTCTTCATGTCCTCCAGAACAACCATGAGTCTGGAAAGTACCTGCCACAAGGCATACTCTGGGATGCATCTTCTGTTCTCCCTGAGTGGATAAAGTGAGTGATCAATGCCTCTTTATAACAAGGCATGATTCCAATGTGCATAAAAGAAGCAATTGTAGGATGTTTGTTGAAAAAAACCCTCCAAAAATCACACTGTAAAAGATAGCCCACCAGTTTCCATTACTCTATAGTGAGGCTACGTACTGATAGTGTTCCAGCTCCAAGGGTTCATGGATGAGACAAATTATTTGGTTCCATTTCTATCTGGTGGCAGGCCTTTTTGTGAAATGGAGAGAACTTTGGTCACATTGGTGAACCTATGCTGGAAACTGAACAGAGGAGTGTATCTTTGTTGGTTTGCTGGACTTCTTAGTAACTTTCGATAGTATCTACCATGGTGTCTTTTTTGGGATTCCTTCTGGGATTGGATGTAGAGATAGTGTTTGATAGTGGCTCCATTCCTTCCTGGAAAGATAAACTCAGATGTTAATGCTGGGATATTCCTTCTTAATGACTTATTTTATGGAACCCCTCAGAGTTCAGTTTTGCTCCCTACTGATATGTCTGTATCAATATGGATCTCTATCTCTGTCTCTATCTTTACCTGTGAAAACAGTGGCAAGGATTGTCTGGAGCTTGGGGGTACAATACCACAAGTTTGCTGATGACATACAACTCTTGTTACTCCTTCTCACTCAAATTCAAGGAAGCTGCTTTACCTTTAAACCAGTGTCAATAATGGACTGGATGAGCTGGACCAAACTGAAGCTTAATCTAGGCAAGTCAGAAGTGCTTCAAAGGAAAATCAGGGAATAGGATCTCAATCCATGCTGAATGGGGTTACACTTCCTTGGCAAACTCAGGTTTGCAGTTTGAGTGTACTGCTGGATTCAGCCACAAGTCTGATTGGCAAGTTTCTGTAATGTCTGGGGATACATTTGCGCAACTCAAGCTAGTGTTCCAACAGCCTGGAGATGTTTCTTTTGGCCATAAAGACAGGCCTTCAGTCACTGTTTTTAAATAAAAGGCTTTGTTTTAACAATGTGCTGTATTCCTTTACAACTGCCCCTATCTTTTCATTATTTTAATTTAAAAAAATATTCTACATAGTTTTATTATATTTTAATATTTTTTGGTATTTGTAATATATACTGCATTTGATTTAATATTATAAACTATCTGGTGTCTAGTTTTTAAGGGAAAAGGCAAGATATAAGTAAAGTAATGATGATGATGGTAGTGATTATGATGATGATTATGATGTTCCCCATCCTATATTTGGGCAGAAAAAGTGGAATGCACAAATATAGGATGGGGGACAAGTGGCTGCATAGCAGTAAGTGTAAAGGGATCTAGGAGTCTTGGTAAATCACAGGCTGAATATGAGTCAGCAGTGGGATGTGGCAGCCAAGAAAGCCAATGCAATTCTTGGTTGCATCAATAGGAGTATGGTGTCTAGATCGAAGGAGATAACGATACTACTCTAGTTCTGAGCACCTGCACTCAAGAAGGATATCGACAAGCTGAAGCGTGTCCAGAGGAGGGCAACCAAAATGGTGAAGAGTCTGGAAACCATGCCCTATGAGGAGCAGCTTTGGGAGTTGGGTATGTTTAGTCTGCAGAAAAGAAGGTTAAGGGGGGACATGATAGCCATATTTAAATACTTGAAGGGATGTCATGTCAAGGAGGGAGTGGGCTTGTTTTCTGCTGCTCCAGAGACTAGGACAAGGAGCAATGGATTCAGGCTGCAGGAAAGGAGATTCCATCCAAACCTCAGGAAGAACTTCCTGATGGTCAGAGCTGTCCGGCAGTGGAATTTGCTGCCTTGGAGTGAGGTAGTGTCTCTTTCTTTGGAGGTTTTTAAGCAGAGTCTGGATGGCCACCTGTTGAGAATGATTTGATGGGTGTTCCTGCATAGCAGAGAGTTGGACTCAATGGCCCCTGTGGTCTATTGAAAACTACTGAAAATCCATGATACATTAGCCCCTAAAATGGAAGAGTCATGCACAAGAATTATTAAATATCTTAAGATTTCAAAGCCCATGAAGCATTGTGACTATGAGCAAAAATTCATGTGCAGAAATATCTGAGGACTGAAGTTAATAGTTGTTAAAGGACTGGGGTGCAACTGCAACCACCCTCCCTCCTTCTCCTAATAATAACCAGCTTGTACTGATGCAATTAATAATATTTATGCAATCTGCAGAAAATCCATGTGCTACATATTGGGCCATGTTTTTTCTTGAGAATGTTCCTTTTATAGTACACTAGCATATTTACCCGGGATTGCCTGGGATTTTATGTTCTCATAGGTAATACTTAGAAAGATTTGAGATCCTGTGCCTCTACTTCCCCAAACTGTCTTGTCTACCTGTAACTTTTCCCCATATTCCCCAATCCAGTCTGTTTTCAGAGCTTTAACATACAGAGGTTGAGTTCCTGAAGGAATGCACTGTCCTCCTCCTTGCTGCTAGGTCTTGACTCCATAGCAGCTGGCCTGAGGCCCAAGAACAATCTGGCTGAGAATTCTAAAGGCCCCTCCCTAAACTACCAACCCCAGGATTCCATAGAATCTTCACAGTCATCCAATCATAAGAGGTCTTCTCACCTGGCACAGCCAATCATATGAGGTCTTCTCACTTGGCACAGCCAATCATATGAGGTCTTTGCCTGCCTGACATAGACAAACTCACAAACTGACTTTTATATATTAGATATACTCATAGGTGCTGAAGTGGGGCCCCAGGGAGGCATTCAGAAAGGCCACAACCTTGGCCAGAAAATGACGATACTACATCTGCCCTATTTAAGACTGTACAATTTGGGTGTACTCAACAGACAATTGGAAAACCTCCAACTGTCCCACTTTGGCAGCAACAGTCCCAATTGATCCTCTGTCCCACTTTTTTAGCTGCTCTTAAAATTTCACAGTTTCTCTCTCCTCCTCCCACTTTCCCTCTTTGTTCTCAGCTTACTTCAGTTGCTGCAAACCGATTGTAAAGTGCACATTAACTCAGCAGGGAGAGAAGACAGGAGTGGGAGGAATCTTGCCCTTCCCAGTAGGCTCCAGCAAAAGCAAACTGTTTCCTGCTCATTATGTGTTCTTCCTCATGAATAACTTTCGTCATCTTGACCACACTCTGATATTGCTTACCAAAAGTGTTTTAATCTAGTGATTTGGATGTTGGAGTAAGAAACTGGGAGAGCAGGGTTGAAACCACTGCTTGACCATGGAAACCCACTGGGTGACTTTGAGCCTGTCACACTCGCTAAGCCTCAGAAGAAGACAAGGCCAAACCCCTGCTGAACAAATTATGCAAAGAAAACCCAGTGATACATTCACCTAGAGTCACCATAATTCAGAAATTTCTAGAAGGCACATAGGAACAACAACATTGAAATTTTCAGACTTGTAACTTTAATCTCTGAACTGGTACGTGAAGTTGTTAAGATAATAAGTGCAGAAAACTTGGATCCATTTTTTTGTTTAGGTCAGAAAACTTGTCTAGAAAAATACCTGTGTAAGTAAAGGGTTTTCACCTCCCTCCTACTTGCACCACTGGACTGATGGGCAGAGCAACATTCTGACATATGGGGAGGAAATAAATGTGGATTAAGCTATGTGGGAGCCCTAGAGTAGTTTCTAAACAATGCAAGATTCCAAGAAAACCCCATGATAGGTTCACATTAAGGTTGTCATAAGCCAGAAATGATTTGATTAACTCAGGCAGTACAGCATATTTAGAGAGCATTCACAATGAAGCTCTTTGCATGTAAAAATAATGACAATAACAATCCATAGTGACACAAAAGCACTTTGAGACCATTTTTTTGTTCCACTAATAGTGAAGAAAACTGAAACAGGGACCTGAAACTGAGGAATACAGAGATTGGGATGGAAGATTTTCCATCAAAGATTTTCTATACCATATGCTATTTTTTTCCCTTGTGGAAAATTTATCACACCATTTTTCTATAGTTATGTTACCCTGCTTGCTGGGGGTCCCTTAGGGGGATTCCCAACGCCTGTCAAAATTATCACTTGTGGGGAAAATTAGCTATAAGCACTGCTTTAGCAATGCAAAAAAAAAAAAAAGGGGGGGGGATAATTAAGGATCTTTTACCCAATGTTTACGGGGTCAGGCTCAGTCAGAAATCACACAAAAAGGTCCAATGAATGACTTTATTGAATAGTAATAGTTCACACTAATGCAAACACGCACACACGCACCCAAGGGCTAAAAGAAATAAAGAGTGGAAATAAGATAGAGGGATTGTTGGGGGATTTGTAGTTTGGGTGATACTGCACCTCTTCCTGAAGTCCTTGGTCCAGGAAGCAGCAACCGAACAGCAGCTCAGCGAAGAGACGCTGAGGAGATCGCACAGCTGTCGGGAGGGGGACCAGTCACTTAGTATGACTGGGAGGCATCATACTTCTTCTCCTTGCCTCGCCTCTTGCCTAACTTGCCCCTAAACATGGACTATTTGTAGGAAAAATTTACTTTGAAGGCAAATCCTCTCCCGGGGAAAACAACCAGGCACAGAAAAGAAAAACAACTCCACACCTGGCATTTCTCAGAAGATAACAAGTTGTCATCCCAGTAACAGGATCTTCCTCTGCTTTGGGGCTGTGGTGTGAGTTTCTGGAGATTGATTTGATAAGGTTTTATGGCTTCCAGTGCCCAGCTTTTAGGGGAACACTTTTACTCCCTTCAGGTGGACTCCTTAAAGGTTAAGGACCTTTTGTCTACCATGGGTTATCACAACATGAGGTCTCCTGTGGCTACGTGACTGGGGATTTTACTGGCCTGACCTGGTTCATTCGATCATATGACCGTTATTGCCTACGTGTGCATTTGGGTGACCTCTCTGGTGGGTTAAATTAATTTTATATCAAAGTTGTAGACCCCGGGACAGGGTTTACCAAGGGGGCAACCGTTATCTGAGCTGTTATACTGCACACAGTCATGTTAGATGGCCTAAATATACATTATGGACTTTTAGTTATTCTTTTAAAAAGACAAAGCCTAGTGCACAGAGGAAAAGGCTAACAAACAAGCAGACTGCTAAGCTTTTTTCTATTTCATAAAATGTTTTGCCTTTCAACTAGTAACAGGTACAGGTAGCCAAGATAAAATGTGAAAGGTTTGCCCTGTGCCCAAAGACTCACATCCGTCCTTTAGTGAAACAGAATGTTAAACTAGTAGTAAATCAGCTTTTTCTCAATTTGAAATGGAAGTGATAAGTAGTGCAGAGAATGTGAGTGACAGTGAAGGTGCTACTGTTATCCCTCAGCACTGGAAATTTTCTACAAAATTTTCCATAAAAAAATTCCAGTTCTTTTTTCAGGAAAACCCACATCACTAGAAGAATGCTAAATGGAAAGAAATTCAGTCACCCCACCCTCACTCATTCATTTCCTAAGAAAAAAGTCCCTCTCCCCTATAAATATTCCACCATCCCATTTGCACAGCTACACACACTGGTCTCTCCAGAAGATATGGAGAACACACTGAATTTCACCCATGTGCCACAGAAAACACACACAAACAAGCCCTCCGCTCCCAGCTCAGTTTCTAATTACTTTTCCTCTCACTGAGGCCAAATGTTTATTTAAAGAATAATTTTATCAGGATTGATTGTGAGCAGATCTGATAGCTGCACATTTCATAAAAGAAGATTCTGGTTCCTGCATAAGTGCAGGAGACTCTAATACAGTTGTCCCTCCACATTTGTGGATTTGACCTTCCCGCTTTTTCAGATGCTATAAAAAATATCCTGGTTTCTGCTTCCTCCCACTCTTCCCCTTCATCCTTGGCTTATTTCCATTGCTGCAAACTGACTTCAGAATGCATTAGTAGTTTGTACTCAGTTAACTCAGCAGAGGGGAAAGGAGAGGAAAGGGTGGAATCTTGCCCTTCCCGAGAGTCATGCAAAACCAAACTGCTGCAGCACTTCCTAGTTGTGTGTTATTCCTCAGTAATAATGTTTGCCATTTTGACCACACACAGATATTGTTTGGCCACATATGTCTCAGTTTTCATTAAGGAAATTTTGGAGAATATGCAGATGTAGAGTGGAATCCTGTTGGGGAGTTATGAATGTATAACCTGGAATTACACATCTATGACTGTGTGGTATTCACAATCCCTGTGTAACCCCTAGTTTAGGGAACACATAAGGACCATGAAAGTCTGACGGATGTTCCCATTGGTGTGAGGGGACATTGCAACAGGGACCTTGCTTCTCCCTGTCATAATGGAGATCATTCACATCAGTCAGCTGCTTCCCCAACGATAGCAGAACAGACCCCTATTGATTGCAGAGGCTGCTCTGCAATCTGTAAGTGGGGATTGGAGGGGCTAGATTCAAATTCAATGCGTAGCTCTGTAATTACAGTAGTTATGCATTTGTAACTTCCCAATACAAGTTCAGCCATGCTTTCTAAACCATGGGTAATGAATCACATGTAAGAAAAATCTATATTCCAATATTACATCAAAAATCTCACATAGAAAGCTGATTGTTTTCTCCTACTGTATTTTCTGAGGGAAACACTTTCTATAGCTTCAACCTGAAAAAGGAAAGTGGGACAGTTCCTAATGTGGATCTGTGCCTGAATTGCTTACATGAACAATTCTTCAGAGATCGGAAGTCCATCCATCCGATTTTCACATTGCCTTCAGTGAAGAGTCTATGTTTGCTTTTTACCATTTCAAATGAAAGTATTTTATGAGATGGTGGGAAACAAGCCTGACTTGTTCAGCCTAGTAAAAAGGAAGTTGTGAGGTGAGAGAGTGATCTTTTACAAATATATCAAGAGTTAATACAGTAGACAGGATGAAGTTGTTTAAGCTAAAGGAAATAAGCATACTGAATAAAATAAATTACTTCTATTAGTAAGTTTTAGCTGCATACCAAAAGCTCTTGAGAGTAATAAAAGTTTAAGAATATTCCTTTGAATTGCTCCTACTGTATAAGTTTTAAAACTTGATCACATTTGTTTATTAGTTTACTCACTCTGTCATACTCTTCCTCTGACCTTTCTCCAAAATGCTCAGCACAATTTATACGTAGTTCCCAGTAAGATTCCTATCTTGTCCAGGTAGTTGACAGTGCTGCATCTTGTTTCAGCAATTAAAAGAAAATACTCCTCTCCCGCTGCTAACTAAGAAGGAATAAATGGGGCAGGATGTGGGGAAAGCAGTTAGGGTCTCACCAAAATTTTCTCCATTGGGAAGTGAATTTCTCCAAAACACATCCCCCCCTTTCCTTCAAGATGGCCTGTTACATGTGGGCATTTGGCAGTATAGTGTGGTAGCAGGAACCAGACATTGTTCTTTCCCAGGTGTGGACTAGTTAATGTCTTCTAAGTTTGGGGGTTATTAATCTTCATATTCCTAAGGCAGTGTGGTGTAGTGGCTGGAGTGCTGGTGTAGGGCAGACTGATCTGGATTTATCTTCATATTCTTGCTCAACAACTCTTTCCTGGGGTTGGTCACCATTTCCATCTAATCTACTTCTAAAGGTTCTGATAAAAGTGAGTTCTATATATGCAACACACACACACACATCACACACAGCATTTTGGAGAAAGGAGGGAAGTTTAAAAAAAAACTTAAATGAGCTTTGATACCTGCTCTTTCTTTGAAGGATCTAGCAATGTGTCAGATCTTTGGTGTGAAGGACAACAGACTTATTACTGCTCTGTTTTTTACCGGAAGGGAAGGAGCTGGGGAGAGGTGCTTGTAGGACTATCTGCCTCAAGTTCCAAATTAACTTGTGTGAGTGTGGATGCTATTGATGGGGGGTGAAGATATTTGCTGTGCTAGTTCAGGGAACGAAATATCTGATCACCTCAAAAGCTACATTTTAAACCAAGAGGATGACTTTTGCCCTTTCTGCACCAAGTGGCTGCCCCACCGTGGGGATATGATCGCAGTGCTCCACAGGTCGTGCTTCTGAATGATATCATCGTGGCCCCACCACCACCTTATCCCCATGTTTCATGCGAGTGAGGTATTTGTAAAACAGAAAAAAAATCCATTTTACACTTACCATCGCGTCTTGTTGCTGCCTTTTCTGGCCATGCAGAAGGGCGGAAGCATGCTGGTGACGCTTGCCTCCCCTCCGCAGAAATGGCAAATGCTCGACTGTGCTGTGGAAGGGAAGAGGCAGGGCCAGAGTGACTGGGTGAGGTGCAGAGGGGAACGTTCCTGGTGCACTTTCCCTCTCGCAGGGGCTGCAGCAAAAGGACATTGCTGCGCCCTGTCATGTGGAAAGGGCTCTTGTTTGACCTCCAGCCATTCATAACAGCCATGAGGCTTCAATACATAAATATTACAATGACAACAACAACAACAATAGCAGTAGTCGTCAGGATGAAACTTTCTGCTGAAGCTGGAATGGCCTATATAGTTGTTCTTCTTGCCCTGCACAGCATGTGGCCTTGCTAACTTCCTTGAGCCATCTGGAAGTGTTTTACTAAATATTTCCTACAGGCAGTTTTGAGCTGGTAGAAAGTAAATTTGTAATCTTTAACCATTTAGCTCATTCACAAAACAAATGAGTGATGCAGTCCATTTTGATTCCTATGTTACTGATGAGAACCTAAGAATGAGTATTAAAAACATCAGCTTGTATCCTGCTAGGAAGCTACATAATTGTAAACTGACTTGCAATGGTGTAAAGTTGAATTTCGCTGTTGCACAATATTCATGATGTCAGGAAGGGAGCAAAGACCTATCTTTGCAGTCAGAACCATTGTATAAGTAGTGGTTGTTGTGAAATGTGTTCTGCCATGAAATGTGTCCCAATGCACGATGTGTCTGATTGTGAAACAGAAGCCCCTATTGCGCAATGAGAGCCACTGTTGAGCAACATCTTGTGTGGTGCCCCATTGCTCATCAACCCAGTCTGCGAGCATGGTTGTGTATTGTGCCAATGACACATAAAGTTATCGTGATTGCCTCTAATGCAGGATCTCAGCCACCAAGTCCATTTAATTCAGTTCTTCAGACCTTAAGCACTGCCCATAAAAGCTTCCTAAAGAATTCTGGATACTGATAATTAGAAATCTCAAGCAACTCCCATAAACCCTAGAAATCTCAAGCAACTCCCATAATCCCATGTTTGAGGGTTGTCTGATTACTTAGTATGTTTGCCCCTATTAATGTGCAGAATTCATGATTATATGAGTAAGCTCAATAGCTGATCTCCACAGATATGCTGCTTCTGTGATCCAACTGCTTGTCATATACATACGGTCTAAAAACTGGGGCTGAACATTTATCGATAGATAAGACTTGATAGATTTTCCTTCAAAACACACAGTCGTGCAACTGCCATTTACAGAATAACTAAAAGATATCTTCTCCCAACCCAGGAACATATTTGAAAAACACTGTATTTTTTTTTTTATTAACCTTGCAACACAGGTGGCTCCTATTTTATTCCTATTTCAAGATGGGACATACTTGGGAATGATGGATAAGTCATAATGGAATAAGTAGTGATAATGAGACCAATCAGTACAACTCCCAACAAGGTTTACCAAACATATGAGTATACATATGTCCCCCAAAATGAATTAAAAATAAAGGAACACACTGACATCCTTCTGCGTAGCCCTTTATCAATAACTGCAAAAAGCAATCAAGAACACGAGCATGATCAGCCTCGCAGATGAGGCAAGCTGTTAGGGATTTCTAATTACGTGAGTTAGGACACTTTGGAACAAGGGTGGAGACAAACCAGATCATTTGATAACTGTGTGAAACGATCATATGAATTGACTTTCTGTGGCCAAGATCCTACACCTATGTGGTACATGTAATCCCATGTCCTCCCACAGCCTGGCTGCCGTCAAGTTCCAGGAGGAGCTCTTGTTGCTGTCCCTTCCTCATGAGGAAGGGAAGGTTGTTGTTGTCATTGCTGTGTGCCTTTGAGTTGTTTCCAATTTATGGCAACCCTAAGGCAAACCTAGTACAGGGTTTTCTGGTGCTGAGAGTGTGCAATGCACCCAATAGTTTTCCATGGCCAACCAGGTAATTGAACCCTGGTCTCTAAGGTTATAGTCCAGGACTCAAACAACTCCACCATGCTGGGAGGAGGTGGTAATTAAGACCACACGGGAGCAGCTCAGTTAAGGATGGAGAAATGAGAGTGCACCCTCCTTTTCCTTCCCCAAGGAGCTCAGAGCATCCTGATCTTAATGGTCTGAAATGCCTCTCACTCTCTCTTCCCTTCCCCATCATTAAATGACAGAAGCAGAAGCCCTCTGAGAGTTTGAGCAGTGGGAGGTTTTTGAACAGAGTGCAAGGCCACGTGAAGAGCCTTCTGTGCCCTCTGCAAAAAGGCACTTACTTGCACATAAGTCACCAACAGCATGGCAGCCTGTATAGAGTAAGTTGCCCATTGCCTGCCTATATGGCCAAAGCTGCAATATGAACGGGCATAGCTAATATCACTTCAGTTGTCCTACCCTGCATTGTCTAGTTATATATGGGACTGCAGCCTGTATGCTGCGCCCTCTCCACCTTCAACTTCCACAGGTCCACATAGGTCATGCCACATCATTTTAGTGAACCTGAAGTATTGTTTGAGCCATTTCCAGTTTCTCAAAATTAAGTATTTGGGGTCTTTTTAAGATGCAGAGGTCCAAGATAATGGTTCAGTGGGAAATCATTCCTCTTGGAGGCCTCTAGAGGTGCACTCCTCCAGTCTAGTAGACATGTATTATCTTCATTTACTGGAAGAATTAGAACCTGTCTTGCAATCTGTGTATAATTGTGTATGCACACAGTAATTTGCATACATAATCTGCATTAATACAGGGCTTTGTGTTATATTATTTTTGCATGCATATTAGCTGACTTCCTGATGCAAGTACAACCTGACCGTGATGCTTTAATTACAAAGCTCTCTATATTTCAATCTTGAAGAGACGTCTTGCTAATTTCTCCCTCTTTCACAAGCAGACGCATGAAAGCAGACAATCAAAACTAGGGGAGTCATAAATGCTTGTTATTTTTTTAAAAAAAAGCAATTATTTTATTTTGTTATTATGAACAAAAAAAGATATGCAAGGTCTATTCCCTGCGCTTCTCCCTTCTGGCTTTCATGTCTTTAATCCTTTCCCCCTTACCTGAAAGCAGAACTGCACTGGCATGCTGGTATGATTACATGATGGCCTAAATGCTATTGTTAACCCTGACTAGAGTGCAGGCTTCCCTCACTTATCTGACAATTTGGGGACTGGAACACTGTCAGAAAATGGAATTATCTGAAAAGCAGAATCCATACACTGTACTGTAGGGAGCATGAAGGACTTACAGAGACTCACTTGGGATTGACCAAGTATGCACTGCTTGCAAAGTCTCTCAGCCAGCTTAGCGCCTTTTCCCTCACTCAGCTCTCTTTGCAAGCAGCATGCATGTGCGGGTGGTTCCAAGCAAGCCTCTGTAGGCAAGAAGGACTGGTGAAAGAGCAGAACCCCCATCCAATTAATGGAACGTGTCCTTAATTTGGAAGTGTCAAAAGAGCAAGTTGTCAGACAACAGGGCGTCAAAAGGTGAGAGATGCTGGTAGAGCCATTGAATCTATTGGATTTACCAGTGTGTTGACTCACCATTCAACCACTGATTCAATGGGTGTACTCTAGCCGATGTCCTCCACATCTTGCTGGCACCCTTGCTCCCTCTCCAGCTTAGAGGGAGCCATCTACTTTAAGTCTCTACATCCTTTCCCCACACTGAGATCTACCACAAGCCCCCAGGGCTCTCCACCTCAGTCCGACACAGGGGGTGATGATATATTATGTGCAAAAGTATGTCTAATAAGATTCCCACATTGATTTTCCCATCCTCTATGGCTAACGCTATAGTGAGGTGAATAAAGTAGCAGTTGCTGGGAAGGAGATGGAGGCAAGGTGGCCTGTGTGTCATGTGACCTCCCTTACAGTATGGTAAAGGATGGCATCTTATTGCCAGTACTGATGCAGGATTCAGCAGTCAACCCAGTCAGCTTCCACGTGTGTACATAGAGTGAGAAGGGTTTTATCCTTTGCCATTGGCAACAAAATGTCTCAGGCTGGCACTTCTGCTGTTTTGCAGTACTGTTTCTCCCAATACATTTTGTCTTCCATGGGCTTTTCAAATATATGCTTGAAGGCATGGAAAGGGTTAAGCAGGTTCCTGGCCACCTCTTGCTCCAAATGGCTTTTTGCCAGCAGCCATCAAGAGTTTTGTTACACACAGTCATGTGTAATGTGTTATGAGCCCCTAATTTAGAAATGCAGGCTAGGAAAGGGAATACTTGTAGATGCACATTTGCAGGAAGACTTTTTAAAAAAATGGTTGGCATAACCTAACTGTCTGAAATGGACAGCCTTATGGACTCTGGTCCTTGAAATGCCAGAAGGATTTTCTGGGGTTCATTGAGAAAGAAGGATATTGAATTTCAGCTGGGAAAGACAACAGTGAATGATCTCATCCGATAAAGGGTTATTTTAGCTCCGTTGATCCTTGCTGCTCCCCAGTCATTCCATGTTGCTTTGATGTGGACCTTTCCAGATGACAGACCCAGCCCATTTCCACACTACACTCTTATAGTGCGATTATTCCACTTTCAACATCCTATGGAGCCGGCCCTTCCCAAAACTGCAAACCCCAGGATTCCATAGGATGTTGAAAGTGGAATAATCGTGCTATAAGAATGTAGTGCGGAAATGGCCCCAGCCAGGCTTGTTCAGACCACCTTCTTCAAAATGGGCCCAAGAATGTGCCTGTTCACATGGAGGCTCCCTACACGAGCAAGAACCCTGGGAAACCATGCTGCTTTTTATGTTTTTTTAAAAAAGAATCTCACAAGCCTTTCTGGGGGAGGGGAAGGGGCATGAAAAATTTGGCCCAAAGAGGGTAACTCCCAGATTTCTTTGCAATGTATTCTGTTCTTAGTAGCCATTGGAATATTAGAGCTTATGAAACAGGCTGTAAACCTTTGCTATGAGGTATTGAAATACTGAACAGCCCACAATGACTATTCCATGCTTGACTGCATGAGAACCCCACAAGAAGCTATGCTCTCTCAGATTTGAGGAAATATCCCGAACCCCCAAAATTCTTACTAACATTTTTCACTATGTTACTTGAGATATTAACAGTAAATAGGCAAAACTAGTGACATGAGCAGAGTATTCATCCAGGAAGCTGCCAGGGGTTTGGCCTTGTTTGCTTGAATTATGTAACAGGTAAAGCCTTTTATGAATTGTGAAAGAGTACTTCTGAGCTCCAATATTAATGCTTCTTTACCTATTTTCTTAATTAAGCAGGAGCTTTGCTTGGTTTGTCATTCATAATTGCAGGAGTACATAAATCAAACAGAGGTGTTACCATTTAGGAATTTAAAAAAATACCAGTAGTTATGTCATCTCATCTGCCTCTGGCAAATGGAGCACATATTATGCATCTTCAGTGTCAGTTTCAATTTACAACAAAAGCAGTCTCAGATTATGCTGTGACCTGCATCTCTCTTAATTATTAAATAAGTAACGCTCTTTCTATGTTGCATGGCAGGATGATCTCTGTATGCACAAATTCTAACTGGCATACACATCTTGGAAGAGTGTGACCATTCATCTATGCAACTTCCACTAAGAAACACTCAAATAGCTGGTAGAGATCATCCTCATTTTTTGTGCAGCATGAAAAATTTACATGGCACTTTCTGTCTAAGATTCTACATTGGCATTGCACAACCTTAAGCTCTGCATGTGGAGTTATGCATTGATAGTCCTATGCAACATTTGCATTAAATGGTAATATGTGCAACCAAAGGAACAACTGAATACACACCCCTATATGCACCTTCACGCTCAGTTTGTACAACTGCATTTCCACAACCTTGAACTGTTCAACCATTGCCCATGGGGGCATAAAACATTGACAGGTATTCTTGCCAGTACCTTAACTACTGTACTAAACAATAAAACTAAGGATTACTTCATGAGTACACAACAAAAATTATCATTGCAGTAAAGACAAAGAAAATATGGTTCAATACCCACTGGGGACAATGCTGTGAGTTTCATGACACACATGGTAATCCAGTTTAGTAATACAGTGCACTCTTTTCTGGCTCAATCTCTGCATGAATGAATGCAAGCCTCTACAGAGTGTCACATCCCATTATAGTCAATTGATGCACTGTGCATGCATCTATACTGCCACAGGTGTGCACACATTGCATCCATTGACTGCAATGGGACATGACACTTGCTTTTTTTGGTTTACATAGGAGTTTCTGGAATGGAACCCCCACATACATGGCTGGCATACTGCAATGTCTTTCCAGCATCCTAGCTCCCTTAATGAAGCTACTGAAGTATTATTTGTGATTTGACAACAGGGCATGACATCTAACACAACCATCATTTTGAAGCTTGTAATTACATCTGATACTGATAAAAGCTCTGGGTGAAAGATTCTCTAAAAAAAACAAAACAAAAAACTAGTATAAAATACAAAAATACCATACTATATAAAAGACAAATATTCATCGTTTTACAGGCATAGATGTTTAACCCCCAATTCCAAGACTTGGTCTGACCCCACAAATGATAACGACTTTCCATTCCTAATTTTAGAAATCGTTTACCAGGCAAAACAAGTTATTTTTAAGATGCCTCCTTTTTGTCACTGGAGTCTTTCTATCATCCAGGCAGTGCTGAGTTATGCAGCCACTCTGGTGGGTTGTTTCTGTCATTCGCAAGCCCTCTGGGGCTGTCTTCTTGGCTCATCTGTCAAGTTCTAAATCACTGTTCGTTGTAGACCAGAATTAGTCATAACACAGAAGTGTGAAATAACCTCCCATTCTAAGTCTACTTCTTCTTCTTCTAACAGTTTGAATCTAGTCCCTTATTGCTTCCCACTGAGGGAGGGCTCATGCCTCATGCCAAGGCAGCTAGAAACACTTTGTGCCTTTTAATCACAGAGCTCTGTCCCCTTATTTGTAAGAGCAGAGCTGGCCTTAGAGTTAGGTGGTAATCTGGGATGCCAAGATGAAGGTCAGTTTGATGACACATGCTTATCATTTAAGGTGGGTGTTGATGAAGGGCATTTTGACTCATGGTTGGATAATGTTCTTTTTATTGATAGATTTAAATTATCTTTTAAATCTGTTTTTCTGTCTGAACTGTATTTCTCTTTGAATTTTAACGTTTTTTAGTTGCCTGGAATGCTAGTTTGTGTAGGATTTAATACATCCAATCCGACTGTTTTCTCCACGCACATAGGCCAAGATTCTACTTGAGATGGAACATAAATTTTGAACTCTACACTGTCTCCTTTCTCACCGCCTAAGAGAAGCAACTTCTACCTGCAGGGTCTCCCCCAACATTGCTATTTAATGGCTGAGGAGGCAAGGTGGGGCTTAAAATTATCGAGCTATGTTGCTACAACTTGACACACAGTGATGACATCATCCCCTGGTTCCTCTGGAGGTTCTGGAAGATTTCTTTGTGGTCATACATCTTCCTGCAGGGGCATAGATTGATACTTCGTGGCCAATCCCAGCCTTCACTGGGGTCTATACGGCCATGTTGAAACCCCCACCTCTGCACGAAAATAGTGAGCCTTCAGGGAATGGAAGTTGTTGCCTGAAGGAGAAAGTGAATCTCTCTCTGTGCAACAACCATGAAAAGACATATGGTGGCATTATGCAGTTGTAAGTCAGAACAGAAAACCAGCCATACACAAACAGAGAGAAAGATACAAATGCAAATTTGCTGGGAAAAGTAATTCTGCTTCAACAATGATAGCAAACTGTGGTTTCAATCCTACATGTTTGTGTCAAGAAACTACCCTCAGTCCCTGACATATGTATTTTCATGATATGTGATGCTAAATTTGCATTAGTTCTATGCATGTGTTGCGTTCTTACAAGAAAATTGCAATATGTGAAGGAGCTCTAAGCACACACCAGGGCCTGCCTTCATGATGTACAAGATACTTAGAAATAAACAAAAATCTGAGTACATTTCTGATTTGATTGCTAACTCTGTTGCTATAGTTCAACAGCTGTGTTTATATAAAGTTTAAGGGATATGTATATTCCTCCTATTATTATTAACATTTTTACTGGTTATTCAAATTTTCATTAAATAGTTGAGTTTTGTTCTTACAACTGGTAGTAAATACTCTGAAAAAGTAGAAATTTAATAATGTCAGTTCTAATACTGTTTGGGGTGTTACGTATTACAGTACATATCTAATTATTACAATGAAATATTATGCATTCTGTATATCAGGGGACTGTCACCTCCAGCAATAGTTTCCCAGTCATTCATCCTTCCTGAACTTTTGGCAGGCAGTCAAAACTGTACTATGCCACATGGCCTTTGGTCTTTGAAATTGTTTCCTATATATCTGGACTTTTAAAATTGCTTTAAATCTGTTTTTGAATAATTTTGTAAAGTCCATTTTATTGTATATCATCTGGCTGCTTTGGGATATTATATTTTGAAGGGGGGCAATCTGCTGCTATGCTCAGGCAGCAATCTCTGGGCCATCCCTGGCTATTGTCCCTCAAAGTGAGAGGGAGGCATTCTGAAGATGATCAGATGTACTTTTATCTTGGTTATGAATTTGCTTCAGGCTGGGAATTGAGACCAGTGTTTTAAAAAAACAGGTATGACCTTGTTCCAAGGAGCCCAAGAAAGCCAAGTTAGCTGATGACCCCAATACCAACCAGTTCCTTGAGTCTCTTTCAAGTTTCACTCCAAACTTCAAAGGAGCTCTCCAAGGTTCTGAACATGCTTGGATGTTAAAATTCAGCATCTTGGGTAGCTCCTGTAAAATCTGGACTAAAACACAGAGTGGATTCACCACTCCATTGACAGGGGAGCCACCAGCCTCTCTCGCCAAGGAACAAAGTGGCTTAGAATCATAGAAATGTAGAGTTGGAAGAGACCACATGGACCATCCAGTCCAACCCCCTGCCATGCAGGAACACCCTCAAAGCACTCCCGACAGATGGCCATCCAGCCTCTGCTTAAAAACCTTCAAAGAAAGAGACTCCACTACACTCCGAGGCAGCATATTCCACTGCTTGACAGCCCTGACTGTCAGGAAGTTCTTCCTGAGGTTCAGGTGGAATCTCCTTTCCTGCAGCTTGAATCCATTGCTCCTTGTCCTGGTCTCTGGAGCAGCAGAAAACAAGCCCACTCCCTCCTCTACATGGCATCCCTTCAAATATTTAAACATGGCTATCATGTCCCCTCGTAACCTTCTCTTCTGCAGACTAAACATATCCTCATAGGCATGGCTTCCAGGCCCCTCACCGTTTTGGTCGCCCTCCTCTGGACTTGTTCCAGCTTGACCATGTCCTTCTTGAATTGGGGTGCCCAGAACTGGACACAGTATTCAAGATGAGGTCTAACCAAAGCAGAGTAGAGTGGTACCAGTACCTGCCTCACAGAGTAGAGTGGTACCAGTACCTCCCTTGTTGTGTAACTGTTACCCTGTGTTTTGGGGGGTCCCGGGAGGGGCGCCCAGATTGCCAAATAAAATACCAATTGGGGAGAATTAGCTTGAACACTGTTTTGGCTAGCAAGAGGCAGGGTAATGTTGCAAGGATCTTTAAACCCAATGTATACAGCGGCGGGTCAGAGAGTAGCTAGACAAGGTTTGCCAAATAACAGACAATTCTTTATTAAAGACAAAAATACGAAAGACAAGACATAGACTAACTTGGAAAGAGAAACAGAGGCTTGTTGGGAAAGGCAATACAACCTGTTTCGTAGTCCTGGAGAGAAGAGGGGTTCCGGGGAAGAAAGCTCAGCCTGGGGAGCTGAGGGGAGTCCCTTAGACAACCGGCAGCAAGGCAGGATGGCAGTCCAAAGTGATCCGAAGACCGTTTGAAAGTGAGGGGTTTTTATAGAGGAGTTTGTGCCTTTTGGCTATGGCAAAAGGAGTTTTGGCGCTGAGAACAAAAGGAGTTTTGGCGCTGGACAAAGGATTTGGAAAGGTGAAGTTTAACATGATTGGATTAGTGTTTGAAGACAATAGCGTGGCTGGGGTGTTGATGGCCCAACATAAAAGAGTAGCTCGGCTGAGAGCCGGGCGGCTATTGTGTAGTTTGAGGCTGAAAGTACCCTGAAGCTGGGAGCGGAGTTTAGGCTGCTGGCCTCAATAGAGTTTGGAATGTAAAACCATTAGTGGTGGCACTCATGGCCGTGCTTGTCCGGAGGACCTCGCAAACACGTGGAGTGTGGGAACTGCAAGCCAGTCCAGCCAAGGCTGAATTAGATGATATCAAAGTGATATCTGGGGGTCCTCACCCAGGATGCCATACCGGAAGTAACATAACAAGTCTGCAAAGATCCAGTGATTTTCTATATGGCATTCATAAAGATGATAGAAAAGTCTGTATGGCTTCCACACACAAGAGAGGAGAATAAAGCCACGTTTGAAGTGAATGCAGTGCCTCATATGCCTGGATAGAAGGATATGCCTGTACAGTACAAGATAGACAGATGTTTGTTCTTCCTCGTCAACCTTTGCCCTCTAGGTCTCTTTAACAAATAATAGTTTTTTTGTGCAGGGAGAACAGAAAGAACTTTGTACACTGCTTCAAGTCATGAGAAAGAGATCTTGTGGAAGCGGATGTGTTGACAACTAGTATCTGAAATCTATGCCAGCATGCCTTCCTAGGCCAACCTGGAAGCTCTCTCAACTACTGAGGAGTTGCTGGGGGTGGCAGGGAAAAGAGCAGAAGAGAGGAAAATTCTGCCACCACTTGCTTGAAAACAAAACAAACAAAAACACCTATACTATGCTATTGTCCAGCTTTCTATCCCTCAATAGCCTTTGCTTTGGAAAACAAACTTCCACTTTCTATGTGATTTGGAGTACCCCATTTTAAAACACATCATCATATTGGCCCTTCAGCAGATGTTGGCTTAGGCCACAGAACTGAGCATTCACAGTGGTTGCCTCCTTATTAGGGATCTCCTTCCATCCTGGGGCACTTTGTACTGCTGCCTATTTAATGTCTGCCTGCTATTAGTAAAAGCTTAGGAATAAGATACTGTGAGAGCCAGTGCCAGTGCCATATAGTGAACTGAGTGTTGGACCAGGCCTCTGGAAAGCAGGGTTGAAATCCCTGTTCACCCTACTGGGTGACCTTGGGCAAGTCACATTCTCTCAACCTTAGAGGAAGGCAATGGCAAACCAACGCTGAACAAATCTTGCTAATAAAATCCAGCGATAGGATAATTATAAGTCATGCTTGACTTGAAAGCACATAACAGTAACATAAGGCACTTGTTTTTCAACAGTGGCTAACTGTCTGATTTAACAGTTTTTAGAGTGAATGGTAGATTAATGGTATTTTGAATGATAGTAGGTGTAGCAGGTGTATGTTTATAGATTTATGATGGATGTACTGTATAATTTTGGTAAGTTGATTTGAACATTAAAGAAAAAACAAAGCAATATACTTTTCTTTAAAACTGTGCTACAGGGCCTGAAATGAGGCATACTGTACAAAGGTTAGAATGAATGCGCTTTTGACCATGAAAAAGAAAATCTGTTAATGGGTTATCTTGGCTGGTGATATACGATTATGTTGTGCCACAATTATATTGGCTGGAATCCTATTTGTGAATTATGCATGCATTTGGATCTTGTCTGGTCCGTACCAAACTGAAGGTTGCAGAAACAGAGTTGTGTGGGGTGTGTGGTTGCTCATGTGGTGCTATTGAGTATGACATGTGCAGATGCTCCTTGAGCATTTCATATGTGGATATGCACTGCACAATAAAATCATTTATTTCACATTTGTTTTAACATTAATTGTGTAGTGTTGCAATTCACTAATGCACATTCGTCACATGATTCAGTGATATTAAAGTTACTTTCCATCTCCTTCATATGGGATCTCAATTTAGACAGGAATAAGGAACAATTTGATGAACCAGATTTTTATATGTATAGGTTCCCGCTGATGTCTGAATTTATATCCGAGCTCGGAAATATTAGTTTGTTAGAGTCTAAGGCCATTTCAACATCCTATGGAATCCTGGGGTTTGCAGTTTAGAGAGGGGCCTCAAAAGATGTTGAAAGTGGAATAATAGCACTAGAACAGTCTAGTGCCAAAATGGCCTCTCCCCAAGATACTGGGAGTAATAGACCAAGGACAACCTGAGTCTGAAGGAAAGTTACTTTTCTGTAGCTAATAGAGTTGAAATTTCATTACCTGTTACTTCTATTGCCTTTTGTCCCTGGTCCCCACATGGCAAAGAAGTGGCGCGGCCTCTGCCTGCATTGAGATCTCTCCAGAACAACTGAGCTGCAACAGAAACAACATCTGATACACAATGTAGTCCTGTGACTCTACCATGTCACCTTTCTGCTTCTGTATGATTTTTACCATCTTTTGCCTGACAAATAAGCCATGCAAAATCTTGCATGATGGGTTTTTTTTTTTTTTTGTTTTTGTTTGCATTTTGGATGGCCAATAAAGGTATTGCTCTTCAGTAGATTTTGGAATTTGTTGTACAGTCCAACTAAGTAACATTTCCGTTGGTGTTCTTGTTGCTGCTGCTGCTGTTGCGTGTCTTCAAGTCATTTCTGACTTATGGCAACCCTAAAGCAAATCTATCACAAGATTTTCTGAGAGTACGTGATGCACCCCAGATCACCCAGTGGGTTTCCATGGCCAAGTGGAGAATCGAACTCTAGTGTCGAGTCGTAGTACAATGCTCAAACCCCTACACCACAATGGCTTTCATGCTGTGGTTTATATATGGATTGGTTGAGTAAGGTTATCCGTGCAGAGGTGATTAAGGAATATCATCCTTCATTCAGTAACTTCAGGAAATTCTCTGTTTGCAGACTTCTCCGCCTCACCCTCCTCTGTCAGTTGGAGAGGATATGAAGGGAGGCCTGTGGCGGCTGCACCCTCACCTCCAGCACATGGAAAAACAAACACAGCCATTCTTCTGTTTGTTGTTTCAGTGCTGGGCGCTCCTTCCATAACAAAACCCATTTCCCTACAGGCAGCAGGCTAAGACATGTTTGTTTATACTTCTGTCAAGGAAAAGGAGGCTTCACAAGGAGCACAGTCTTCAAGCACCTATATCCTGTGGATAAACAGAGAAAGAAGAAAAGGGGGAGGTGGGTGTCTTTTCTCTTCTGCAACCACCTTTTGCCAAGTTTGGCCTGACTTTTGTTAATCAGTCATGGCTTGCAAAGCTGTAATTCTTTGTACTGTGCATTAAAAATGTATTTCTGGGACAGAAAGTTCTCTCCTGTATTGAAAGGGAATTGAAGAGGACTAAATGGATCATGTGTGCAGGAATTTCAGTTCTTTCAAACAGTTCTGATGTTTGAAATTGTTACTTTTTTGGATGGCAGCTCCCACAGTCTTCCAGTTAGCATGGCCAGTGACCATGGAGGATTCTGGCCAGGGGGATTCTGGGATTTGTAACCAAAGAAAAGCAACTTTCCCAGGTTCTGTTTTTAACATATTGTAAATCTTTATGTAGCTAGCGAATTCACTTATGCCCATATCTTGCACAACAGGGACACCCTTGCTTGCGCATTCCAGTGCTTGTTAACATGAGCTCAATTACAGTTTTGAAAAACAACAGCAGCATATCCTTTTTCAGTACCTAGGTAAGGGCTTCCTTTTTATATCTGCCTGTTCTGAACTGTGTTTTTAAAAAACACCTCAGTTAATGAGTGATTCCTTGTACTTTTCTTGTTACAGGTAGCAACCTTAACATTCCTGTATTCAATAGCTGCTAGTCTGCCCGGTCATTTCCACGCTAGACTGTTATAGTGCTATTATTCCATTTTCAACGTCCTATGGAATCCTGGGGTTCTCAGTTTAGGGAGGGGCTTGAAATAATAGCACTATAACAGTCTAGTGCGGAAATGACCCACATCTCTTTAAAGGACAGCATGTGTTTGTGTCATTTTCAGTTTGTTGTTCTTAGCCACACATTGTTCCAACATTAGCTAGTCTGAAATTAACCTGTTTGTTTGTCCTCCATGTTGTAGTCTGCAGTTTTTTCTCTTTCTTCTGTGTTTGAAGAGCACATGATCCAGTGCTTCTCACCATGAGATGTTATGGAACCTTTAGTATTTGTAGGTAAACCTGTTTCATATGTTTTTACAAACAAGACTAAATCTGCTTTATTTGTCTGCTAGATCTTATGCATTTGGGGTGGTTCTGTGGGACTGATTGCTGCTCTCCTTCAGCTTGAAACTACTAATTACTCTGTTTGCAGGATACCTACTATTTCTCACATTCCCCAATACTTCTCTCATGGCTGAGCAACCACATAGCTAGCACTGCTGAGCCACATCACATTTCCTACATGAAATATCATAAGTACTAAGAAAGTACTCAACATTTGGATATGGCTTTAAATATCACATCTGATGCCTGTTTTTATATATTGCCAGATGCCTGTGCTGAAAGTCCCTGAACTTTGAGGAAGTTTGGATGGGGTTCAAGCTCTGATGATTAATTCCATTGCTGCTTGGAAGCAAGATCAACTTCCCTTTTGTGGGTTCAGAAGAAACTGAAGTGTGGCATGCTATCTAGGCTATTTGCTTACTTATTTATTGGAAAAGTACACAGTATTATCCATATTTACTGCTACTTACATTAGTATTGACAACCAACACCAGTGCCACATAATGTCTTGTCAATTATATTTCTTTTGTCAACAAGCATTCAGCCTAGACATCTGTCTCTTTTGTCTTCACTTTAGAGCAAGTAATGTGAGATGAATATACTGAGGTGAATATAATGTGGGTGAATATACACAGTGGTCAAGATCCTACATTAGTATTGCATGGTGTAAATCTCCACATGTGGAAGTATGCCTTGAATGTTCTCTGCAGCCCTTATGCTGAATAGCAACATTGCACATGTACAACTGGATGTATAAATGAATGTGCAATCATATGTGCAACCAAAGCATATGTTGTTTTTGTGTGCTTCAAGTCAACATTGACCTATGGCAACTCTGTCTTAGGGTTTTCTTGGTAAAATTTAATCAGAGGAGGTTTGTTATTGCTTTCGTCTACGGCTGAGTGAGTGTGACTTGCCCACGGTTGTCCAGTGGGTTTGCAAAGCTGAGAGGGGATTTAACCCTGGTTTCCCCTAGTCCCAATCCAATACAGTGGGTCCTTGATACCCACTAAAGGTTTGACTCCAGAACCCTCCATGGATACCAAAATTTGTGGACGCTCAAGTCTCATTATGTAATATGATATAGTAAAATGATGTCCCTTTTGGAAAATGGCAAAATCAAAGTTGGCCTTTTTGGAAATTTTTTTTGGGAGGGAGGTGGAATATTTTCAAACTATGGTTGGTTGAATCTGTGGATACATAATTCATGCATATGGAAGACTGACTGTACCGCAACCACCACACTTAGTTCTCTAACCAAACTTCCAGTTCCAGCCAGGATGGACAGATACAAAGAGCCAGCATGATATAGTGGTTTGACGGTTTGACTACAGATCCTGGAGCTCACTTGGCCATGGAAACCCACTGGGTGACCTTGGGTACATCAAACACATGTAATATGTTTGATGTGATAGGGTCACCTTAGGCTCACCATAAGTCAGAAAGGACTTGAAGGCACCCAACAACAGACAGATACAAATCAGCCACAAATGTGTATTCATATATGCAATGGCCTTATGTGGTCAACTTTGCTTCTACAGCCTTGAATGAATGCAGACTTTGTGCATCAGACAATAAAGTCCATTCACCTTCCATGTGGGAACTTTACACCTGATTAAGACAGCAATAGGATTCCAGCCATAATCTTAAGACCATCAGTCAGGGCCAATCCTATGATTAGGTATGATGAAGCAACTGCCTCAGGCAATAGATGCTGTGGATCATGGAGTGTTAGCAGACAGAATTGTGCTGAAGAGTTAAAGAACAAAGTTCTCTGTATGCACCATGTTAGCTGTACTGTCTCTCCTAAGCTAGCTGGCAGCTCCTGTCAAATGTGATGGAGGATGCTGTCCTTCACTAGTGTTGAAGTAAATTAAACTTCCAGTTGGATCATCTCCTTGTGTGGAATGGGTGGATTGCCTGAAGCTTTGCTTCAGGCAGTGCAGTGGCACCAGCTGGCCTTGCCCAGAGTAATTAGTATACTTTCCATGCTGATGTTGTTTTCTCATGAGTAGGGAAAGCAGTAGAAGAATGGTGGTCAGTGTTGAATAGCAAACAAAATGAATGCACGCAATAGTCTCATGGCCCAAGGATGCAGAGCACTCCTATGAAAGTCGCCTTCTCCATCTTTGATTTTCTCCAGAAGGAACTGAAATAATTATTCATTTGCACTGTCAGACAAAAAAAGTATAGCTGCCAAAGAAGAAAAAGGTATTTCTTTTAGCTGACCATCCCTTCTCTCTTTATATATTGTGTAAGCCAGATCCATCTTTGTTTAGATTATGAAACGGAAAAACTGGACTCCATACATCAGTTAATGCCGAATGCAAAATCTCAATTGCTCCAGCTGTTCTCCAGCACTGAATATATAAAGAAGCCTTTATAAATGCTTGCACCATCAACTGATTGTCATGTGTTGCCACTTAGTCACATCATTTTCTCCAGCTTTGACCAGCTTAAGCCATTACCCTGTTTCAGTAGAATTGCTTTGACATAAAAGTTCAAAACTTTAGCTGTACCCTAAGTCTAATAGATAGCAATATCAGAAAGAATACATTGGCTTCATTCTATGACCTGAGTTTCCCACTTCCAATGGTGAACTGGAATGTGTCTGCACAGGAATTGCACAGTATGGGGTCACCAGCCCTGTGAAGAATTTGAATTATGTTGAGTTTGCCTCTAGTTTGTTCTATTTTTAGCAATGCATCTGTTGCAGTCTTGTATTAAATGTAATCATATCATTGTCATCACCTTTATCATCATTATCATCATGTGCTAATTATTAAATAATTATTTAAACCGAATAAATATTATCACTTAAACAAATAGCAATAGCAATAATTAAACAATTGTTAGATCACCCTCCTCCTCCTCCTTTTTTTTTTTTTTAAAGAATCTCATCTGTCTTGATATGTTTTGGATTTGCATTCAAAAATGAACAAAAATTGTGTGGCACTTTTAAGACTAATCAAATTATTTCAGCAGAAAGTTTGCATCTGAAAAAAATAAGCTGTAGCCCACAATAGTTTATACTGTACTGAAATAAATTAATCAGTCTTAATGGTACCGTAAAACTACTTTTGCCTTCCCTTTTTATAATGAAACAGGTCAATGTGGTTGCCTCTTTAAAACTCTGCTTTTTTGCTGTCTTTTATTTTATGGTTCTGGCCCACTCAAGTAAACTTTGAAAAATGTCTCTGCTCACAACAGAAAATGATGGGCTGATTCCAGGCAGCAGCATAAAGAGAATCAGTGAACTGTTTTAACATTTGTTGTGTTTATTCCCCCAAATGTCAATGTGCACGTCAGAAAAATTTCATGGTGCATCTGAACATTACTGCATATTGTGTTGAGCTCTTGGTTTCCAAAGTCAAGAACATTGCTGTGCTTCTTTACATATAAGGCTTCACAGCAGACCATGTCATTACTGTTCAGTTCTGCATGTTAGCCAGTGGGCCAAGCAGACCCAGACATATACAGAGCAGGTATATAATCTCCACCAAGTAATTTTTCTACAAAAAATAGAACACAGATGCTATACTGTAAAACATCTGCTGAAGCAATCTGCCAGCTATCCAGCATTATTCCCAATATGTCTCTGCCTTAGTATTTCATTTCAACATTTTTCTGAAGAGTACGAGTGAATTCTGGGGAAGTCTCTTGTAACTTGCACTCAACATGGTTTTCTTTGCAACGAAAAGATGGCAAAAGTGCTCTTTCTTCTGCACAAAGGAAAGTTTGAGATGGTGGTTCAGTCCCAATCCTTGACACCCACAATCCATGTTGACTTCCTGTACTTCCCTAATATCTCAGTTTTCCTCTACAGTCCCTCTCAAAATGATGACAGGAAGTGATTCAGGCCCTTTTCACATGGCGTTTCTAAAGCAAGATGGCCCCTTGAGCGTTGTGTAAATGGGAGAAGTGGTCTGCACAACGCACTCCAAGTTATGCAGTGCTGAAGGGGCTGACGCAGACTGCGCACGCACCTTTTCATTTTTGGCTTAAAGCCGAAAATGGTGCACGGTCGCGCAATGCTCCCAGGGCCCGCACGCACTTACCTGGCGTGCGGTGCATTGGGAGCCGGGCCAGTCGTGCTTCCTGCCTCAGCGCTAGCTTGCAATTCCCAGGTTGCGCTGTGGTAGGAAGGGGCAGGGCGTTTGCGCGGTGCTCGCGTGACCAGGAAGCTGCTGCAGAACTGAAGCAGCGCTAGCTCCGTGAAAAGGTGAAGGTGCTTAAAGGCCTTCAGTGTCACATCCTGTTGTTGCCATTTTGAGAGGACCAGCAGGAGAAAAAAAGGAGGTACTAGAACTTGCTTTGGTGTGGTGCAGACTGCAAGGGGTCTGAAGGGAGAGGAAACTGGCCTCTGGCCCCATGCTGTTGTCCACTTCAATGTAGAGCCTATGGTGTCTGTGTGTGCACAGATGCATATATATGCCCTTGCAGCTTGCTGCTGATCCTAAAGAGGAGATGGTCTAGAAACCTTAGAAGAGTTATTCATGGTGGTATCCCCAACCCCTTATGCTGCTAGCATCTTGGAAACTTCTCCTCCATCCCTTTTCCCTTGTTGTGTCTTCTTTTGATCAGCAGCCTGAATGCACGGCTGCTAAATCAATTATTTGTAAGTAATTCTGGAGCTTAAAGGGCGTGATATAAATAACACATGCTTTAATATTTCATAAATGAAAACCAGGACACATGTGGCTAAACAACAGAATATTGTCAAGATGGTGTGATGGAGTATAGGGGGAGTGGTATCCTGAGTGGTAGAAAAGCCACTGCCAGGCAACCAGAATGGTCACTCCAGAGGGAAACCCAGCCTCTTTTACTGAGAAGGAGGGTCTGGAAGCCTGAATGGAAAAATATTTATAGCAGGCACATTGGTTCAGGTGAGAGAGAGATTTTTCTAGAGAAGTCAGGCATTCAGAGATCAAGGGTGAAGGATAAAGGGTGAATCTTTTAGGAGTTCTCATTCAATCAAGAGAGGGTTGAATGAGAGAGGAGAAGGAGCAGAAGAGAAATCAACCCACTGTTAAGTCTGGTCAAAAAGAGTGGCCTAGATTTGGGAACATAGCCTTTGGCAAAGAGCCAGGGGCTCTGTGTATGTGTGTGTGTGCGTGCGTGCGCGTGTGTGCACGTGTCAGACCTGTGCTTTATGCTGTTGTAAAGAGAGAAGAAACACACTATGAAGATCTCTTTGAACTTAGACACACATACAAAACCAATACATTATTCTGTTTGCTGTTTCAATAAAGATTATACTATATTTTCTTATAAAGTTGGTTTCAGCTGAATGATTCTCAACCAGAACCATGCTAACATAAATTTTTAAAGGGGATTTAATTAATAATAATTAATAATTCTGGGGTTTGTATTTTACTGAGACCAAAGAGGTCTCTGGCTGAGAATTCTAAGTGCCCCTCCACAAACTGCAAACCTCAGCATTCCACAGGATGTTGAAAGTGGAATAATAGCACTATAACAGTGTTTTGTGGAAAGGCTCTTGGCTACACAAAGGTGGTGTTTTTAGGGAAAACCAGAGCTGTGCATAAAGTGGCAAGGCTCTTTGGCAGACTGGAGCAGGGGAAGCTGCCATTCTAGTTTGAGAGAAGAAAAAGCAAGGCCTGTTCTGTTGTCTCCACAGATAGCAAACAGTAATGAGGAAGAACACACAAACAAAAGGAGGCTGCTCTTGTCTGAAGTGGGAAGGCCAAGACTTTCCTCTCCTGTCTCCCCAGTGAGATAACTGGATGCAAATTACTTATGCATTTTGAATTCAGTTTGCAGTAAAAAGAGATTTCACTTAAACATCAGGAAGAACTTCCTGACAGTCAGAGCCGTTTGACAGTGGAATATGCTGCCTCCAAGTGTGGTGGACTCCCTTTCTTTGGAGGCTTTTAAGCAGAGGCTGGATGGCCATTTGTTGCTGGGGGTGCTTTGAGGGTTTGTTCCAGCCTGGCAGGGGGTTGGACTCAATGGTCATTGTGGTCTCTTCCAGCTCTCTGTCTCTATGATTCAAAGGAGAGAGCAGAAGGAGGAGAGAAAAACTGGGACATATTAAAAGCAGCTGAAAAAGTGGGATGACAGAAGATTAATCAGGACTGTCCTTGTGAATTTGGGACAGTTGGAGGATATGAAATACATTTCCTCATTTTAGTGCTGCTGGTCCTAGGAAAGCTGTTGCCTGGAAGGCAATGTTTTGGCAACAATGGAATAAGTTAGTTTTTTAAAAAAATCCTTCAGGAGTTTCAAATGATATTTTCCTTTGTCCATGTGAGAGCATCCTCTGTTTTCCAGACAATGTAAGCGAGTGATGTTCTACTCAGCAGTCCCCTCCGATTTCTTGTACCTAGTTGGCACCACTATTTGCCTGCCCTTGAAATGCAGCTTCCAAGGTGAACCACACTGCTGTTGCCTGAAAGCTGCCTCGTACTGAAGTCAGGGAAAACTCAAGAGGATGAGAATTCTGGAGTGCTTAACAATAAACTACCTCGTCACAGAGACCACCGCTGTGTCTGCATTCCCAGAAACTGGCTCCCAAGCCTGTAGCCTCTGGATAGCTTCCATCCCCAATGTATGTTACATTTCCTTCCAATGAAAGCCAAATATTTACATTAATCTGGGGTCGCTCAGAGGCCATTCTGCTATCACGAGCTGGAAGAGACTCCGATAGGGGGAGGGTTAAGGGGATGGATTAGGAGCAGCCTGCCCTCCTGCACAGTCAGTTATGGAGTTGGTTCTTGGCTTCAGCTGTTGCGCGTCCGTGAAACAGAAGAGGCAGGGCCCACTGAGGTCAATTGCAAGGGGAGCAGAAGCAGCAGTGGAACAACAAGATTATTCCTTGTGTTGAAACAAGTTTGGGGGAACCCATGTAAATGCTGTAAGGGGGGGAGCAACAGGGTTGTGCATGAGAAGGAGCTTGACCTTTCAGAATGGGGACATCTTGTAAAATATCACACTGTTCCTTTGAAGACAGTATACAGTAAAACTGAGAGCAGGAAAGGGCTGCTTTGCACAAGACACAGTCTCTACAGAGAAGGCATTTTTGGGTGCAGAATAGAAAATATTCATGATCACCACAGGGCCCCTTCACACTACAGAAGTATAGAGCTATGATTCCACTTTGCTGTGGCTGCCTCTTATGGACTTTAAGGCAACATGAGAGAAAGCTCCCTAGCTGAAAATTCTAAGGCCATTTCTGCATATACTGTTATAGTGCTATTATTCCACTTTCTTTTTTCTTCTTCTTTATAATATTTTTATTAAAACAACTGTTATTCACATTACATACTTGTATTGTCATATTTTCAAATTAAAAAAAACAAGCTTATTTACCATGTTATCATACAATCTATCCATTTCTCTTATAACTTCCCCTCACCTCTTGATAGAACCTCTATTTAAGTAACTTATCGTGATCTCAATAAACATACATTCTCTAATGTAGACTGGCTTCTTTAAATTACATATTATAGTATACGTATAGTGCTATTATTCCACTTTCAACATCCTGTGGAATTCTGGGGTTTGTCATTTACTGAGGAAGAGCTCTTTGGCTGAGAATTCTTAAATGCCCCTTGCTAAACTGCAAACCCCAGGATTCCATAAGATGTTGAAAATGGAATAATAGCCTATAACAGTCTTGTGTGGAAATGGCCTAAGTATCCCTCCCTAAGCTGCAAATGGATTAAATACTCCAAAGGCAGCAGATCTTCTTCTGATCTTGGAAGCTAAGTAGCACCAGCACTGGTTAGTACTTTGACAGGAGATTGCCAAGAAATACCTAGGTGCCATAGGCTGTATTTCGAAGGAAGGAACTGGCAAAACCTCCTGTATTGCTTGCTTAAGAAAGCTCTATGAAATTAATTGAGTGACTGTAAGTTGATAGGCAACTTGAAAGCACATGCTGACACACACACAAGCTGCAAATTCCATAGGATGTTGTCCTGGTAGTTAAAGTGAAACCATAGTGCTATAACTCTCTCTATGGCTATATCCTATGGGAACCTGCAGTTTGTGGCCTGAAAAGACACTAAAGTTCTCTGGCAGAGAATTTCTAAATACTCTTCCCTAAACTGCAAATCCCAGGATTCCACAGGATGTTGCCATGACAATTAAAGTAGAATCATTGGGCTACAATTGTGTAGTGTGAAAAGACCCATAGTGTTGTGACGGCGTATTGCACAAGAAAAACAGAACCATTTCTGACGTTCCCATGTAGAAATAATGTCGCTTTCCCCAAGATGATGCTTTCCAGATAATTTGGGTTCACAGAATCCCTCAGCCTGTATATACCTGGGAGACATCATGCTGGGGAAAGTTCACAGAGTATGTAATCAACAGACAGGAAGTTATATACACAGATTAGCTACTAGCTGTCAAGGTTTTATGAAGAAAAGTCGGGTGTAAATATTCTAACTGAAAATAAAAACAGGTATGTTATGCATAGCACCTGGACAAGACTGGCAGCTCATTGTCTAAGTCTACCAAGGGGAGTCCTTTATTGTTTGTATAATTATCCTACTTGGATAATTGATTCCAGAAGCTTAGGGAATTATTACCACTGCCATTGCTGCTGCTGCTGCAAACATTTGTGCCACTACCTTGTGTACTGCACTGGCTTCCAGTTTATTTCCAGGTGCAATTCAAAGTGCTAGCATTAACCATTAAAGGCCTAAAGAAGTGGGTTACCTGAAGAAGCCCGTCCTCCTGTATCTTAATACCTGAGACCTAAGCTAATCTTCTGAGGTCCTTCTCCAGCTGCCTCCACCAAATGAGATGAGGCAGGTAGCTTCTAGAAAAAAAGCATTTTCAGTGGTGACACCCAGGTTATGAAATGTTATATACAGAGAGGCTCACCTGAGGCCTATACTGCCGAGTTTTAAATGTTTATTCTCCCTTCCAGTTTTAAATATGTCTTGGTGGCTTTTTAGATCATTGTATTGTGGCTATCTTGTACTGTTAGTTTTGTTTTGGTTTCTTCTGTGCCAGTTTTACTCTCTCTCTCTCCCCTCCGTGTGTGTGTGTGTGTGTGTGTGTGTGTGTGTAGATTCTAATCATTGGCCTGAAAGCTTTGGCTAGTGGTTGACACTCCATCCATCCATCCATCCATCCATCCATCCATATTGCTTCTCCCAGGATAAGAACAGCAGAAAGAAATTCTCTGTTGGGGTTAACTGTGATGTAAGACTTCATCTGATCAGCCAGGGTATTTAATGTATTTCTGTGGTTTCTTTCCAAATAATTGATCTCTAACCACTTACTGATTGCTCAGTATCCTAACTTCAACGTATAGATCCTGTTAAGAAGCAATGATCAACAATGCTGATGATATCTTGTTTATCTTGTTAGGTTGCCTTGAAGAAGAAGAAGAAGAAGAAGAAGAAGAAGAAGAAGAAGAAGAAGAAGAAGAAAAAAATCTGATATTTGATATTTAGCATTACTAAGGCCCTTTCCACACCCTGCCCACAACCTGCAATGGACACAGGATCACGACGGGATCGCGACAACGTTTCTGCATGACGTTATTGTGATCCTATCACAATCCTATGGCCACCCATCACAATCATGGATTAAATCATTGACAGGTTTCTCCCGTAAATGACATGTGATTGCACTGTCCTCTCGCCTCCCTACCACACTTACCTGTTGTACAGAATGGCAGGAAGCGCAATGGCTGCGCTTCTTTCCCCAGCACAGCCTGGGAAACTGCTGGGATGCACTGTGGGAGGGGTGGAGTCATCGCACTTCCTCTGTCCAGCAGGCAGCGGGAGCAGAGGAAAACACCTGGGAAAGGCTTTCCCTGGATTCCCACACAATGGCGTCGAGTAGAGGTAAGTTGCGGAAAGGGCCTAAATGAGAAGTGTAAAAGTAGATTTAGAAGACATATTCTGTTTGTTGTTTTAAAATATTGTTTTAAATATACAATTGTTATTTTTAGATGATTGATCATTAGTGTAAAGTAGTCTAGAATAAGTTAACAATTAATTATGAATTTGAGAAATTAAGTAAATAATTAAAATAATTAAAATAATGATAAATAACTAGTAATTATAGGATAAAATGTATGACATAATAGGTGTAACTGTTTAAGTAACATGAATTGTTTGCAGCAAGAGCGGAACCAATTTTTGTTTGTGTATGTTTTAGGCATGTGTGGATTATGATGTCTGTTGATCTTTGTGTGGATATATTTATTGCTGTTTTATACGTTTGCGTTGTGTGTTTTTTTAACTTAACAGTTTTAAAAAATAGTCAAATAGATCTGTAAGAGGTGACTGAAGGAGGTGAGAAAAGAAATGAGAAGGATAAACTTGCCACAAGTGGGTGGTTGCTCCAATTGAACTAATTTCTTTAAGTTCCTTCTAAATAAAGCAGAGGGTGCTGGTGTTGGTGGAAATTCCCCATCATTGCTAAAGAGCAATGAAAGTAGTCGGAGAAAAATGGAGATACAAAAGTGTGGTGGGTGTGCACCCATGCACACACACACATGTGTGCATGTGCCTTTACCTTTAGCCTTTATTGAGACTAAAGAGTGATCCTTTGAGCCCCACTTATTTAAATGCTATGGTTTTAAATGCTATGCACAGCGTTTTTACACTGTTTTCATCTTTTTAACCTGTTTCAACTTGTTAATGTGTTTGATAGGCTTTTAGTCTATTATTGTTTTAGATTGTTTCACTATTGTTAGTGTTGATTTAACCTGTATGCTGCTCTGAGACCTTTTGTTAGAGGGTAAGATGGAAATATTCAGATAGATAGATAGATAGATAGATAGATAGATAGATAGATAGACAGACAGATGATTAGGTATCTGTCATGGCCCCTGGCATGATGTTTTCTCTCTTTAGGGATCCCCAAACAGCTAATTAGGTGTGCTTAATTAGGTGGCTTAATGGCATTAGGGCTATCATGTCAGCCCTCAGTCTTCTCTCCACCAAGCTGAACGTGCTCAGCTCCTTAAACCTTTCCTTGTACGTCTTATTCTCCATACCTAAAATTGTCCGTGTTGCCCTTCTGTGAACCAGTTCTAACTTGTCTATATACTTCTTAAAATGAAATGTCCAGAACTCAGTGCCATACTCTAGATGAGGTATGACTAGCACAGAACATAGTGGGACTATTAATTCCCTCAACTTGGAAACTATGGCCCTTTTCACATGGGGTTAAAAAACTGTGTAGATTGACCTCCACAGAGGTCGTCTACACCGTTACGCAAATTGGGATGGATTACTCTTGAGTAATTCCACACCCCAATCCGCTGTCGGGCGCCTGCAAGTGCTGCTGCCGCATGCTTTTAAAAAACCACATTTTATGTGGTTTTTCAAAGGCACGGGGCATCCAGCCCCGTGCAGCCCCGTCGCAGCGCCCGTATGGATTTACGGATGCGCAAAAGGGCATCCCTGCAGATCGGGCAGGGGGCAGGATTTCCAGCTGGTGAGCTTCTCCGATTGGTGGAGAGGCTCCGCCAGTCAAAATCCGCCATTTGGGGTGCTGCCGGGCGCCGAGGATGCTGCGGGACGCTGCTGCGTGTAGAGCAGCAAAATGCTCTGCTCCGCGCGGCGACGGAATGAGGTAAGCCCACATTTTAGCGTGGCTTTCCCTGTTTCCCCGCCCGCATATGGAAAGGGCCTATGTTTCTATTAATGCAGGCTAAAATGGCAGTCCCCTTCCTTGCTCATGATCAACAATAATCCCAAAGTCATTTTCACCTGTAATACTGCTGAGCCAAGTATCCGCTATCCTATCCTGCTGCATTTGGGCGTTGTGGCCTAAATATAGAATTTTGCATTTGCCTCTATTCAAATTCATTTTATTAATTTCTGTGCAATTTTCTGCTTTGTCCTTTTGAATTTTGTTCCTGTCTTCCAATGTGTTAGTCACCCCTTCAGGTTTTTTGCCATCTGCAAATTTGATTGGAATTCCTTCACTCCATCATCTAAGTCATTAATTAAAATGTGGAAGAATAATGGCCCTAGGATAGAACCCTGAGGTTCTCCACTTGAGATTTCCTTCCAGTTTGAAGTGCCTCCATAGATGATGACTCTTTGAGCATGGCTTCTCACCCAGTTATGGATCCATCTGACAGTATTTCCATTTATTCCACATTTAATTAGTTTGTTAATCAAAATATTATGAGGGCCCTTATTAAATGATTTGCTGAAATCCAAATAAGTGACATCAACAGCATTCCTGGCATCTACTAAACTAGTGACCTGATTGAAAGAAAGATATGAGATTAGTTTGGTAGGATTTATTCTTAACCAGCTTACGCTGGCTCCTACGGATCACTGCATTGTCATCAAAATACTTGCAGACATATTCCTGCATAATCTGTTCTAATATTTTTCCTGGTATTGAGGTCAGGCTGACTGGTCTGTAGTCTCCTGGATCTTCTTTTTTGTCTTTTTTTTCATTCTATTTTTATTAAACCATTTAAAACTATAATATTAATAATTACACGGTCAGTAACAACAGATAAAGATCAACAATCAAATCAACAGTCATTATTTCTTAATTATTTCTCCATTATTTCAATCTTTTCTTCATTTTTGTTTCTTCTTCTGACTTCAAATAGGATTTTATCTATTATCTTCCCATTTGTATTAATTTTATAATACATATTTGTAAATGTTATATAATTTTACATACATTTACATAAAACTTACATAAAAATTATAATAAAAAATAAAAAATAAAAAAATTAATTACTTCCATTAAATACCAACTCCTTCACTTTATGTCGTATTCGTATACCTTTTGCTTATACTTCCTTCCCATGTTTCTTTCAACAAAATCTCTGTATCACCAGTATCATTCCTCCTACTTATATTTTTCCTATTATATCACATAATAACATACTACATCCACTTTTGTCATTAGTTTCAATGTTCTATCCCATTCTTACTTTTGCGTATAGGCATGTACATACATATATACCTCTGCCTTAATATTTTAGCGTTTACTCTTATGTAACTTGTTTACCCTGTACCTTAATTTTACCATAGTTCTATTATTGATTTCAGAATCAGATTTGTCAGACTTGTACTTATTCAATAAATGTTCTACCCCATTTCCTTCGAAGAAACCTTGTTATTGGGTCCCACTCCTTCAATATTTCCTTGGATTTCTCCTTGATTTTGCAGTTAGTTGATGATTTTCTTTCATTTCTAATATTTTTAGCATCCATTGTTCTATTGTGGGGATTTCTGTATTTTTCCAACCTTTTGCAATTAATATTCTAGCAACGGTAATGAGGTATAATAACACTCTCCAATATTTCTTTGAAAGTTTTGAGTCTACCATTTGAACCATATTGAGCAGGTATATTTCTGGTTTTAAAGGTATTTGAGTTTCAAATATTTCAGAAAGGATTTTATTTAACTCTTTCCAAAACTTATTAATTTTTTGGCAGCTCCACCACATGTGTATAAATGTTCCTATTTTCTCCTGACATTTCCAACATTTGTTTTGGTATGTCTTGTACATTTTTTCCAACTTGAGGGTGTTATATACCATTTACAAAACATTTTTATGTAGTTCTCTTTCAAATTTTGGGATAACGTAAATTTGTGGGTTAATTTCCATGATGTTTCCTATTGTTCTAATTTGATTGTGTGACCTATTAATATTGCCCACAATATCATTGTATCTTTAATTACTTCATCCTCTAAATTGTCATTTAACAAATAACCATACAATTTTGCTGTAGGGTGTTCTACTTGATCAAATATGATTTTCTCCAATTCATTCGGTATTCGTCTGAGATTAAATCCTTCTAATTTTAAGTCTATTTTATATCTTTCATATATCTTTCAGTCTGTACGGAAACCATTCCATCTTATATCCCATTGGTTCTAATTTTTCTCTTGTTCTTAATTGTGATGTTATTGATTCTCCTATTTCCAATAGATCTTTATATGTTAGCCATCTTTTCTGTGTCGTAACCCATCTTTCAAAGAACGCTTCTTGGGGAGATATCCATGTTGAAATTTTGTTATATAACTTTTTCTTTATTTGAATCCATATTCTTAATAAAGATCCCCTTATGAAGTGATTTGTGAACTCCTTCTCTATTTTTGCTTTGTTGTACCAGAGATAGGCATACCAGCCCATCCTGTTGTCAGCTCCCTCTAACGTTAATACTCTAGGGTTCTGTACTTTAATCCAATCTGTTATCCAGGTTAAACCTGCAGCGTAGTAATATAATTTGAAGTCTGGCAAATTACAACCACCTCTCTCTTTTAGATCTGTAAGATCTGTTTTTTCCTTCCCAGATGAATATTGTTAGATCGTTGTGCCACTGTTTGAATGGTTTGTCATTTTTTGATATTGGTAGATTTTGAAATAAGAAAATCATTTTGGAAAGAATATTCATTTTAACAATTGAGATTCTCCCAAAAAGGGACTATTGTAATTTATTCCATTTTTCTAAATCTTTTTTTATTTCTGCCCACACTTTTTTATAATTGTTGTTGAATAATTCTGTATTTTGTTTCGTTATCCAGATGCCTTAGTATTTTAATTATTTTTTGAATTTGGAAGTTAGATTTTTTAACCAATTGTTCTTCTTTACTAGGACATAATTTTTTTGTTAAGATGTCCGTTTTTTCTTTATTTATTTTGAATCCTGCCTTTTCTCCAAATTCATTAATAGTCTTTAGAAGCTTTTCAATACTTCCTAACGGTTCTTGCAAAAAAATTACTGAGTCATCTGCATATGCTTGGAGTTTGTATATTTGATCTTTTATTTTTACTCCTTTTATATCTGTATCTTTTCTAATCTTGTTATTTAGTATTTCTAAAATCAAAATAAATAAAAGAGGTGAAACAGGGCAGCCTTGCTGGGTTCCCTTTTCAATTTTTACCTCTTTGGTTTTTCCCCCGTTCACTATGACTCTAGCTGTTTGTTGTGAATATATTTCTTGAATCCATCTTACAAAATTACTACCAAAGCTCATTCTTTCCAAAATTGCTATTAAAAATTTCCATTTCACCTTGTTGAAAGCTTTTTCGGCATCTAGAAAGATTATTGCTAATTCTTTCTCATTATGTCTCTCAAAATACTCTCTTATGTTTATCACTGTTCTAACATTATTTCTCAAATGTCTCTTTAGGAGGAACCCATTTTGATCATCATGTATGATGGATTGCACCACTTTTTTCAACCTTTCTGCCAGTATCTCGTAAATATTTTATAATCTGTGTTTAGTAACGAGATTGGCCTGTAACTGTTAGGTGATGCTTTTTTGTCTTTTTTGAAAAGAGAGACAATGCTTGCCCTTCTCCAGTCCTCTGGCATCTCTCCTGTTCTCCAAGATTTCTCAAAAATGATGATAAGTGGTTCAGCAAGTTCCTTCAGTACTCTGGGATGTACTTTGTCTGGCCCTGTAGATCTAAATTTAGATTAGCTAGGTGATTCCTGACTAAAAACCTATCAGTCTTCATTTCCAACCCAGATCCATTGCCAGGGTCTCTGCTGCTGTATGGAAGCACACGGTTCTGTTTTGCGGAGAATACTGCAGCAAAGTAGATATTAAGCAGTCCTCCCTTTTCTCTGTGATCTATTAGCATTTTATTATCCTTATTTAATAGCAGCCTCACTGTCTCCTTGGTCATTGGCCCTTTCCGCATCTTACTTTTTGTCAAATCCATCATGTGGGGATCCAGGGAAAACCTTTCTTGGGAGGGGAGTGTGATGGAAGTGCTCCCCTCCACACAGGCTGCCTCCTAGACAGGAGGAAGTGCGATGGCTCCATCTCTCCCTCCCACTGTATGGCCTGGCATTTTCCCAGGCTACAGTGGGGGAGGAAGCACAGCCATTGCACTTCCTGACATTCTGCATGACAGATAAGTGCGGGAGGGAGGCGGGAGGACTGCATAAATGCAGTTCTTTGACAGGAGAAACCTGTCAATGATTTCTTCCATGATTGTGATGGGTGGCCATAGGATTGCAACAGGCTTACGACTATGTCATGCAAAACTGTCATCATGATCCCATCATGATCCTGTCACCATTGCAGGTTGAGGGCAGGGTGCGGAAAAGGCCATTCTCTCTCCTCAAAGTGTCTGAAACCCTGTTTTTGTTGCTTCTTGCTTACCTCAGCTTATTCTGAGATTTAGCTGTCTTTATACTATTTCTGCAAACTTGGATTACACATCTGTCCTCTTCCTCGGTGATTGTCTTTTCTTCTTCTTTTTTAAATTTATTTTTAATACTAACAATTTAATTCACCAAGTTATATATGTTCAAAAAAAGAAAAAAGCAGAAAGAAAAAAAGAAGAAAAGAGAGAGAGAGTGGGGGAACATATAACTAAGACACAGTATGGCTTTGACCACCCCCTCAATCCTAACTGTAATGAAAAGAAAAAGGGAAAAATACATTCTACCATTATAGATCCAACTAAATAATTCTGTTAATTACTAATAACCATAACCACAGATTATTACATTGTTAGATTTTTTTATTGCTCAAAAAGTCCATAAATGTATTCAAGTCTTTCAGAAAATGTTCAATTGGCTTATCCTTTAGAACCCATATTTGGCAATTTGGGCTAACTCAGCGACCTTAACAGTCCATTCCTTCATCATCAGTGCTTCAGTCCATTTCCAACTCTGAGTGAACAATATTCTTGCTGCTGTTCTCATATAACAAACAAATAATCCACAGCTGCTCTCCAAGTCTTTACTCTAAAAGCCCAACGAAAACATTTCTGGTAACACTATAAAATCTCCCTTTAAAATTTTTTGGATTAACATATAAATCTTAGGCCAATAACTTTTCACTTTCTTATAAGTCCACCACATATGAAAGAAGGAGCCCTCCTCATCTTGACATCTCCAACATTGGTTCGAAACATTCCAAGATATTTTCAAGAGTTTATTTGATGGTAGATATCATCTGTACATCATCTTATACATGTTTTCTATTAAATTACTCCACAAAGTAAATTTTATATCTTTGGACAACATTTCCCCCCATATATCTATATGAACTTTAAGCCCAAAATTTTGGGCCCACTTTATCAGGTTCATCTTCTTCCTCTAATTTCAAAAACAATTTATACACTTTTTAAATTACATGGCCATTGTCTTTACACACTCTAAATCAAATTCATTTTCTCCAGCCCATATGGCTGCATTGCTCTTATCTTGATTAAATCTGTACTTAAGCTATATATAAGCAAACCAATTAAGATTTGTCTTTACTTCCATTCTTTACATAGGCCCTTTTCACACAGCACTTTCGATGCGAAAGGGCCCCTTGAGCGTCGCACAAATGTGAGGAGCGGTCCACACAACGCAGTCACATTTGTGCAACGCTCCAGGGCCTGACACGGACTGCGCACGCATTTTTTCATTTTCGGCTTGAAGCCAAAAATGCTCCATGGTCGCACATCACTCCGGGGTCCCACATGCACTTACCTTGTGTGCGGAGCCTCGGGAGGCAGGCTGGTCATGCTTCCTGTCTCAGTGCAGCCTGGGAAGGTCCCAGGCTGCACTGCGAAATGAAGAGGCGGGGCTCTTGTGTGAGCAGAAAGCTTGTGCAGAGCTGAAGAAGCAGGGAAGTGAGAGCCTCTCTCTGAAAGCTGTTCGTGTGAGCACCGCACACCAGCGCCGAAAATGGGTGATTCCTAGTCAGCACTCCACAATTATTGGCGTTAAGAGCGCAAGACACACACCCCCCCACAAAAGTGGAAAACCCCAAATATCAAAATGTGAGTGTCTGTAGGAAGAGAGCTGAGGCATGCTGGGGAGAGCAGACACCCAGGGTCCAAAGCATGTCAGGAAAAGGAGAGGGGAAAGAGGTGGGTCAGCATGGTGACCCTATATTTCCTCTGTCCTTGGGTGTGGGGAGCATCAGGAGAGGATTTGTGATGCTGACCAAGCAGCACCACTGGCCAGGTGGCCAGGCAGTGGCAACCAGAGGCCATCTTTTAAAAGTTTGCGTGGCCTGATTGGAGGGAATGTTCTCCCAGAAAAGAAGCACTTGAGGTGGAGAGGGCAGGGTAAGAAAAACTCACAAATAATCAAATCCGTGAAAGTTACATCCGCAAATGGGGAGGACCAACTTTACATACTCTTTTTTCTTTTTACTTCCTCTTTGAGTTTGTTGTGGAGCCACATTGGCTTTTTCAGAGGTTTCCCATTTTTCTTTTTCCATAGAATTGTTTGTGATCGTGCTTTTTAAAACTCCATCTTCAAAAACTCCCACTCTTGCTGGGTGTCTTTTTCCTTCAGTGTCTCTAGCCATGAGATTCCACCTAGTATTTCCCTGAACTGATTAAGATTAGTTTTCCTGAAATCCAAGGTCCGTGCTTGACTATAATCTTCATTGTCCTGTCCCATGTTTGTGAATGCTAGCATTACATGGTCACTTTCCCCTAAAGTACCAGCCACTTTGGTTCCAGCCACCAACTCATCCCTATAGGTTAGGATGAATTCTAGGACTGCTGATACTCTTGTTCCTTCCTCCACCTTTTGAAATAGGAAATTATCTGCAAGGTACAACAGGAATTTGTTGAACAGTCTACAAGTAACAGAGCTAGTCTATCAGCAGATATCAGAGTAACTAGAGTCCCCCATAATAACTAATTCTTACATCTTCAAGATTTCTAAGATTTGTTTCTGAAGAACATCATCCACTACCTCTTCTTGGTTTTGTGACCTTTAGTAAATTTCTTCCTATTTTTGTTTCTTTCCTCATTTATTTTTACCCATATGCTTTCAACTGCTCCTTCCTTATCACTATCATTGATTTCTGTGTTAATGAATTTGTCTTTGACATATTATGCTACTCTTACTCTTTTCTGCCACATCTATTCTTTTTTAAATAGTATATATGCTTCAATTGTATATTCCAGTCATGGGAATCATCCTACCAGGTCTCTGTTATGCCTATAAAGTCATATTTACCTCCCTTCACTAGACTTCCAGCTCATCCTGTTTCTTTCCCAAACTCTGTATTTGGTGTATAGACATCTGAAGCTTTGTTTGTTCTCAGCTATTAATTTACTATCAGTTTTACAATGTGGATCCCATTCTCTCCCTCACTTTCTCCCTTAGAATTCACATCCTTGTGTTTAGAGTTTGCCTTTCGGCTGTTGTTTGAGAGATCATTTCCAATCCACCACAAGGATTTGGTTTAAAGCCCTCTTGATCAGACCTGCCATGCTATTACCAAAGACATTCTTGGTCTTCGTGAGGTGCAGCCCATCAGTAGCCAGTAGAACTCTCTCTAAGAAGTGAAGATCATAGCCTCAGAAGCCAAACCTCTCCTGCTTACTCCATCTATGTAGTCAGTCATTCACTTTCTGTACCTTCTTGTCTCTGTGTAGTCCTCTATCCTTCACTGGCAGCACTGATGATAATACCACCTGTACCTCAAACCCTTTCAGCTTCCTGCCAAAAGTTTCATAGTCAGAAGTGATCTGCTCAAAGGTGTTTTTGGCAGTGTTGTTGGTACCCACATGAATAAGGAGAAAGGAATGCTGATCTATGTTCTTAATGAGTTTAGGCAAGTTTTCAGTGACATCCTGGAAACCTGAGGCCAGAAGACAGAAGACTTCCCAATTCATCTTGTCAGGCTGGCACACAGGTGTCTCCACACCCTTGAGCAACAAGTCCCCAGCCACCAGTATCTTTCTTTAATTCTTGTTGCAGATGGCAGTTACCTCAAGTACTTCTTTGGAATGCAGTAGCCTTTGTTCTGGTTTCCTGTTCAAGCATCTTAAGCATTGCTGCTACTCTCAGGAAAATGTTGGAAGCACTTGCTTAGTTGGAGAGGTTCTGAACAATTTCTGTATGGTCTGCTCCTGACAGTGACTGTCCTCCAGAGTGTTTCCTCACTGTTATAGGCTCCCTCATTTTCCTTGGCAATTTCTTCCTCTTAGTTATATAAGATCAGTTCTTCCTGTTTTCTATCCAGGAAGTCCTCCTATTCTCTGATCAGTGAAGGGACTCAACATGTAGCTGCAGTGCACTATCTGTCTCTTCCAAGAGAGTTACCAATTTGCACTTACTGTAGCTAGTGAAGGTTTCTGGCACGAAGACATACATTGCAGCAAACAACTATGAATCCTTCTTCTTCCATCTGTGCAGTTATATCTCCCCCTCCTTCTTATAATATCTATATAGAATATAAAGCAGCCACTCAAATTACCCAGTGGATGGGTTGTAGCTTGGGGTGGGCCTCACTGCTGCTATGCATCCAGCCATGCCAGACCTTGTGGGTTCTTCCCAGGAGGCTGTTGGCCCAAGCAATCTCTTGGGAAGGGAAGTGGCTGGTAGCCAATGAATTCAACCACTGGTTTAGATTCATTGGCTGGTAGAGTCCAGGACCCAACCTGAGTACCCAGATGGAAGTTTTCACTCAGGTTGGATGCTGGGATTATTTATTACCCTGAGCTTCCAGCTCTAAGCCAGTCCAGCACTGATTGTCATCCACCCATCCCCACCTCTGTGTGTTTCAGGTGGTTCATTCAGTCAGAGGAGGCAGCAGCAGTGTGCACAGACTGGGGGCTGTCCCAGGGTGGTTGGGGTGGGCTGCCCTTGCATGGGCATGGGATTGTATCTCTACTGGCATGCATTTACTGCTATACTGTTTTACAGCTCGCAGGTTGGTGATAGCATGGACCTTGGATATGGGATTTTGATTCCTAGTATTCCAGGCATGGTGTTGGTTTTGGGAGCCCCTCACTTTTGGGGGGTCTAGGGGTGCAGAGTGGAAGTGGTCAAGTGTGCACAGCAATGGAGGGCCACAATTGTCTTGTATTCTCTGGCAGCAGGGGAAGTCACCAAGGCAATCCCAGGGGTGTGTGCCTCTCCTGCTGTCCCAACAGTTCTGGCAACAGGCCAGAAAGTCAGGGTCATCGATCAAAGACAGGTTGACTGATGCCCATATCTAGACCTATGCATATGTCAACCCTATTGACAATTATAGCCAATAAAGTTGTGGCTTTTCCGCTTTAGAGTCTATGTGTATTATTGGCAGCAATCGTCACTCCTGAGTACATAACTCCACATCATGCTGGCTTAAAAGCTTGTTGCCTTTCCCAATGATGCTGCTCTTTTTGCTCACAATGACTTCAGCAAAGGTTAATGGGAAAAAGTACGCAGATAAGCTGCTACTCTCCCAGAGCTTCACCTGCCAACAGCCCAGTTCACTGGTTTTGGAAGCCTGTGGGTTTGTGTGCATGCTTGTGCATGTGAGAGAGTGAGTGCAGGGGTGCTATTGAGAGGGATGCCAGCCATAGCTACACACAGTGGCTATGTGTCCTTGACTCACTGGCCATCTCCATTTACAGTTCTTGGGGGCAAAAATGTTGCTCACTCCTCATGGATCTTGGTTTCCACTACTGAAGAGAAGCCAACAGCAGAACAGGAAAATATGCAGTTATGTAGTAGATTTAAAAAAATCCATCTACACTGTAGTATTTTGAACAGGGTTGTGATATCTAACACCTCTTTCTACATTTTTACTTCACTGAGTGATCAGAAAGTGCTCTAACTGCATAGTGGCTTCTCACTAGAACAGTATACACTAATTACAAGCTATGATTACTGGGACTTGTCTGCATCTCAGAGACAGAATGTGTGACACACACACACACACACACACACCAGCACACACAAATACAGAGTAACACATTTCCTGCGTCTCTGGGAATGTGCCTTCCACTGGTCACTGCAATAAAGCTGGTCATGAAAAGTAGGGGAATTTCTGCCTGGGAGGGAACTCAGCATGACTCAGATTACCTAATTAGCCTTCGGAGGCACATATCTTTCAGTGAAGAGTATACGTTCTTGAAGTGCAGCCAGTCATTTCAACTCCTTTCCTGTTTATAGACAGCACATGCCAAATTACACATACGTCCTGTGTTAACCCATTGAAACCCATTCGCTCTGGTGCTGCATTCGGAGCGTCAGCCATACTCTTGCCATAAGTGACCTAGATTGTTGCAATTGGATTTCCCCCCCCCAAATATATTAATTCATGTGGAATAATTATCCACTTTTGTTGCTCACAGTCATTTGCATGGATCAAAAGATCAGAAGATTAAAAAAAATCTGAAATTCACAGAAAAACGATACTTTTATTGTGCAACCAAAATGCACAAAATACATCATGCAAACTCAGAGACTGTTTTGCCAGTGTCGCTCTTATGGAATTTTGCTCTTTTGTCTGGAGATGAGGCCAGGATCTGGAAAAAATTACTTTAGGGGACTACAATTCCCAGAACTTCCCCACTAGCATGGCCGCTGGCCATTCTGACTGGGGGATTCTGAGAGTTAGAGTCCAAAAAGTAACTTTCCCAAAACATAAGTACTTTATGAAGACCAGATGTACCCCGGAGACAGCAAAGAATCAGTACATTCTCCTGATATAATGCAACTATGAACATAATGTTTCTGCAAGCAACATAATTTGTAGTGTAGATTATTTATTCATAATGCTGGGCTGGCCCAAAACATTTTACTGCCCGAGACAGTAAACAACTGTCTCGGCCTGGCCCAAAAACATTCCACTTACGGAAGACAATGAACTTTGCTACAAAAGCTCTACTGGCTGCTAGTCTGTTTCCAGACGCAATGCAAAGTGCTGGTTATGATTGATAAAGCCCTATATGGCTTTGGTTCAGACTGTCTGACATATGGGGGTTTAAAAACGGTGTAGAGTGACCTCTAACAAGGTCGTCTACACTGTAAAGTGGATTGGGGCAGACTACTTTTGCGTAGTTCCACACCCCAATCTGCGCTAGGGCGCCCGGAAGTGGTGGCGCCGCGTGCTTTTTAAAAATCACTTTTCAAGTGGTTTTTAAAAAGCACACTCGTGCAGCCCCGTCGCAGCGCCCGGTGTGGATTTGCAGGTGCACTCAAGGGCGTGCCTGCAGATCTGCCGGGGGCGGGCTTTCCGGTTGGCGAGCTTCTCCGGTTGGTAGAGAGCCTCCGCCAGTCGTAAGCCGCCATTTTGGGCCCTGCAGGGCGCCGTGGGACGCCGAGGAGTGTTGAGCAGTGAAAACGCACTGCTCCACGTGGCGACGGACTCAGGTAAGCTCCATTTCAGGACGTCTCAGGACGTTTTTCCCTTCCCGTGTGGAAAGGGCCCAAGACTGCAATCCTGCATGGCTCAGTGTAGTGCAATAGGTCTGTATGTGGATCTATGCCAGGTTGACCTATATGACACCTCTCCCAGCACAGTATATCACCCACCTACAAACAATAATCATGCAGCCCAATACAGACATACTCTGCTTTCTTATTTAAACTTAATAAATAAATCAGTGAGGTTATAATTACAATGCGTTAAAAGGGGAATAATTAATGTGATGACCAAAGGTCGTTTTCACACTATACAGTTACAGCTCTATTACTCTGCTTTCACTCCTAAGTCAGTGTTCTGTGGAATCCTGGTATTTGCCATATGTGTGTATGTATGTCCTTTCAAGTCTTCTGTTGAATTATGGTCACCCCATGAATTTCATAGGGCTTTCTTTGGCAAGGAATACTCAGAGATAGTTTTGCTAATTCCTTCCTCTGAAATAGCCTACAGCATCTGGTATTCATTGGCAGGCTCTTATCCAAGTGCTAACCAGGGCTGACACTGCTTAGCTTTCAAGATCAGAGGGGATCTGGTGCCTTTACTGTATTTAGGCTTTTATTTGCAGTATAGGGAGAGGTATTTAGAATTCTCAGCCAGAGAGCTCTAGTGCTTCACCATACATTGTTTTTTATGCTTTACAGTGAAGTAGCTGAAGGGTACGTTATCTCACTGGGCCCACAGTAGAGATTCCAGACTGATGTTTCCTTGAGAGCATTCATAGCAAAATATGATGCAACAGTCCCAAGGTTGCTCTAATTTACTCAAAAGATCTGCTTAAGAGCAAAGTTGGCATGGGATTAGAGAGCTCAGCTTCATCCATCTCTGGAAACATCTCTTGGATGCTTAGGTACAAACCTCTCCTGAATTCCAAAGATCGTTACTTAACAGCTGTCAGAGATGAGAGCATGTATACATATGCAGAGATGAGACTGAGGATAAATGTCTTCCAACAGGCAGCCAATCTTCTAGAACTCTAGATTCCTGTACAGGGTGATTTCAGATTGTTTCTTTCATGTACTGGGCAAATTATATTAGCTACTAGTAGGAGATAATATAATTTGCCCTGCACATGAAAATCACTGAAATCTGAAATCACTCAATACAGCAGGAGTGGGATTTATATGCGTCACTAGATGTTGCTGGACTGCATCTCCCAGAAGTCCTAGCTATTGGCAATGTTGGCTAGGACTTCTGGGAATTACAGTGCAACAGCATCTAGAGGGCTACATGACTCCTAACTCCCAACCCTGCTATACAAGAAGTTGAACTTAAACATTTGGCACCAACCATCATGAGAGAAAACTACTCCAAATCATTTTAAGGGAATCTTTGTACCTAGTAAAGGTGTGTACCTTATCGGCTACATAACTAGAGCATTCTGCTTCTCTGTGTGGTTATTCTTAATCAAAAGAAAGTTGCTTGGCTCTTGCTCTGCCCTGCACTGAACCTGCAGTTTGCGGGTGAGAAATCACCATGGCCTACCTTGCTCTAATGCAGCTTTTCCAACTGTGTGTCTTCCAGACTGTTGAACCACAAACCCCATCATTCCAGAGCCCATTCACACTACACAGTTATAACCACTATTATACCACTTTAACTGCCATGGTTCTGTCCTATGGAACCCTGGGATTTGCAGGGAGAAGCCTTCAGAATTCTCAGCCAGAAAGTTCTGGAGCCTCCCCAAACTAGAAACCCCAAGATTCATGTTCAATCATTCATGAGTATAAACGTGAATCTCCAAAAGTTACGTCATAAGTCCATTGTAATTGTATGAGCAGCATGTGAGTGCATATCTCTACATCTGCAATGTGTGAAACAGTGTCTTAGTGTCAATATGCATACACTTTGACACTAAAGATGACGTATCCTTTTCCTGCTCAGAGATTTAATTTTTAGAATCCCAGAGGAAGGACTAAATCTTGGTACTTACACTAAAACAAAGTCAATCAATCAGACACTCTGAAAGCCAAACATGGGGGGGGGGACAAGAAAATGATCTATGCCTGGTGAATAATCAGGATTGGGTCTGCCATTAGACAAAGCAAGCAATCACTCATGCAGCAATTGTGAGGAGACAGCTGCAAAGTTTTACAGGAGAAGGCTAAGTGTAATGACAGACTGGCTTATTCTGCGGCCTACGGGGATATAGCCAGACATATCTCAGCCCCTGTCCCCTGCTCTCCCCCAGCTGTGGAACGGCCATGGAAGTTCTGCAGAAGCTGAATGGTGAGTCTGCATGATGACTTTGGGCACTGCAGAGGGTGGCAGAGAATACCAATCTTTGCAATTACCAAAAAAAAAAAAAAAAAGACATATACACAGGTAAGGTGGGCTTATGTCTGCATATGCTATTAAGAGGGTGCCAGCCATGGTGTATAAATCTACATTCATACAGTTAAGTGGGGGTTGTGCTGCACCGCTTTTCAGCTGAATACTAACTTGGTGCAACCAACTGCATATCCGCAAATGTGGGGATGTTTCCACAGTGACAGTGTATCAAGATGTTCATTGAAGGCTCTGGTAAGTAGTTATGTACTTTCCAAGAATGCACAGTTGAATGTGCAATGGTAACACTTGCAAAACTCTGCTTATTGCAGCTGTGAACTGAAATACAGGCATTACAGAATGGCCAAAAAAGTACAACCCCATGCATAAGAGAATACAGTCAGCCTTCCAAATTTGCAGGTTTGACTTTCATGGATTGGATTATTTGTGAGTTTCTTCTACCCTTGTCCCCCACCTCAGGTGTATCTTTACTGAGGTAACCTTCCCTCTGGGGAAGAGCTCTGTTCAAACCACGCAGCCCTTTAAAAACCTACCTATAGCCCTACTTCTCCTCACAACCAACCATTTCCTGTCCAGCTAAGGATGGCTCACAGCTTGATTTCTCAGCACTACAAACCCTCTCCCGATGTACCCTATACCCAAGGAAGGAGATGGGCAAGAGAGAGGAAGTATAGGGCCCCCATGCCAACTCACCCACTTTCCCTGACCTGGTTTGGACCTTAGGTATCGATCCTCCCCACTGTGCCTTGGTTGCTTTCCAACAGACATACACACACATTTTGATATTTGCAATTTTTCCATTTTTGTGGGGGTCTTGTGCCCTTAACCCTAGTGAATGTGGAGGGCTGACTGTATGCCAACATGTTTCCAATCTTTGTTTTGCATTTGTGGACACATTTATACTGTCAGGGGAAAAGTTGCCTTTAAAGTGACCCTTGGATTATCAGGCTAAAAGGTGCTATGTATTCTTTCCTTTTTTGAAATCTTCCCCCAGAACACAAGTCCATCATGCATAATGTTTAAATAGTCCCTTTTACTGGCAGTTACACTGTGCCTCCTCCTACCATGTAATCATGCCATTTAACTATAAGCCTACAGACTCCACTGATCATACTTGTTCTCTCAACCGTTCTTGCCCTACTCAGCACAGCCTTTGTACTCTGTCCAAGTTGTCTCTACTATAGCCGAGAGATTTACATGTTCCATCGTAAAAGGACATCCTTTTTATTGACAAGGAAAAAAGTGAAATGTTTCTTCTCAAGCATGAGAATGTTACTTACAGGAAGGTTGCACGGCATCGTTATGTTGGGTAAGCCACATTTTAGTTTTTGGGTTTTTTTTTAATTATGACCCTCAAGATGCTGTGTTTTTTCTTATAGGCACCCATTTTTTGTAGATCAGAGATTACATGAAAATTTCAGATTGCCTTTAAATCCACTGGTAGTGGAAGCTCCTAAGTCTCAAGGTGAGGAACACAAGTTTTGAAATATAACACATTCAGCACTCTGTTCCCCAGACAGTCTTGAAGAGCATCTTGAAGAGCAACATACTCTCAACTGCCCCAGTTTGGCAGCTGGTGTCCCTTCTAACTCTCTATTTCTATGGCCATTTCCGCACGAGTGTGTTATAGCACGATGATTCCACTTTCAACCTCCGATGAAATCCTGGGGTTTGCAGGCCCCTCCCGCAACTGCAAACCCCAGGATTCCATAGGAGGTTGAAAGTGGAATCATCGTGCTATAACACACTCATGCGGAAATGGCCTATACTTTTATGAGTGCATGCAGAATAGCATGTGATGTATAGTGGATGGTTATACAGACACATATGCACATGATATGCACGTAATTCTTGCACTGTTAAGTAATATGAAAATCAGGCACACGATCCACAGAACATTCAATCACATATGTGGTGGAGAACACATGCGAAGGCCTGCTGCCTACTCTGAGTACAAGATTTCCAGAATGTTGACTATCTGGCCTGCCTTTACTTATCTCATATTGTGTGTTGAAACTGGTAGCAAAACATTGAATCCTATTTAATTTCTAGAATAAAGAATGGATAAAGCCTCTGAGATCTTCTGAAACTTATTTTCATAGAAGAATTTTATGAGATTTTTTAAAATGGTTTTAATGATCTGTTGTGTCTCAGTCTATGGCATCTCAACTTCATGGAAACAAAGAATTCAGTCACCAGATTCCACTGCCTTCCTTTAGGGTAGCATTAGATTTGCCTGGCTCATACATTTTGGCCAACCCACTCTGCCCATGATTACAGAAGTTGGCTATATCCACAGAAGAGGAACTCTGTTCTTCACCCAAGAACAGCTGTCTCTTGTGTAAGTCACACATTAAGTTCCTCTTTCCATAACTGAAAAATAGCAAGAGGGCATGTATTCTTAAAAAGTGTATGCTCATTTTCTCTCTCTTCCTCTTTCAGTGTAGGTTTCTGTGATGAAGGACCAACTAATGTATGTCTGTTTTACAGTAGGCCCTTAATCGTCAAGCGGATCAGGAGGTTTTTAAACTCAGTTTGGTTGGGGAGGAAGACAATATTATTCAGGGCAAGGATTCAGTGAGTGCTGGGAAAAATAGCCCGAATTATATAGATAGAACAGGCCAAGTAGTACTAGAGACCAATGGTGGGAAGAAAAGTAACAAAACCAGAATGGTTAACTAAAGTACTCTCAGCTGAGCTAAGTGTTAAAAGAAGCATGTACAGGAAATGGAAGAATGGTGAAACCACCAAAGAGGAATTCAAGCAAATAGTCAGGATATGTAGGAAGAAGGTCAGAAAAGCTAACGTGCAGAATGAACTCAGGCTTGCCAGAGACATTAAAAACAATAAAAAGGGCTTTTTAGATATGTCCGCAGTGAAAGGAAAAACAAGGAAATGATAGGAGCACTGCACGGAGAAGATGGCCAATTACTAATAGGAGGAAGAGAGAAGGCAGAACTACTCAACACTTTCTTTGCCTCAGTTTTCTCCCAAAAGGATAGAAGGTGGGGAGCAGGTAAGGAAGGTGGGGGGAATGTAGCACAGAATAGGTAGAGAAGTAGTACAGGAATATTTGGCTAAACTAGATGAATTCAAGTCTCCAGAGCCAGATGAATTACATCCAAGGATATTAAAAGAACTGGCAGAAGTCATTTCAGAACCACGTGCAATAATCCTTGAGAACTCTTGGAGAGAAGAAGAAGTCCCAGCAGACTGGAGGAGGGCAAATGTCATCCCCATCTTCAAGAAGGGAAAAAAAGAGGATCCAAATAATCATTGCCAGGTCAGCCTGACATCAATACCAGAAAAGATCCTAGAGCAGATCATTAAACAGGCAGTTTGTACTTACTTAGAAAGCAATGCCGTAATCATTAAAAGTCAACATGGATTTCTCAGAAATAAGTCGTGCCAGACTAATGTTATCTCTTTTTACGATAGAGTTACAAGTTTGATAGATGAAGGGAATGCTGTGGACATAGCATATCTTGACTTCAGTAGGGCCTTTGACAAAGTTCCTCGTGACATTCTTGCAAAAAAACTAGTAAAATCTGGGATGGACAGGGCTACTATTAGGTGGAGTTGTAACTGGTTGACCAACCGAACCCAAAGGGTGCTCACCAATGACTTCTCTTCTTTCTGGAGAGAAGTGACTAGCAGAGTGCCACAGGGTTCTATCCTGGGCCCAGTGCTATTTAACATCTTCATCAATGACTTGGATGAAAGAGTAGAGGGTATGCTGATCAAATTTGCAGATGACACCAAATTGGGAGGAGTTGCTAATATACCAGAGGACAGGATCAAAATTCATAATGAACTGGGCAGATTGGATTGCTGGGCCAAAGCTAACAAAATTAATTTCAACAGAGAGAAATGTAAGGTCCAGCGCTTAGGCAGAAAAAATGGAATACACAAATATAGGATGGGGGACACGTGGCTGGATAACAGTATGTGCAAAAGGAATCTAAGAGTCCTGGTAGATCACAAGCTGAACATGAGTCAGCAGTGTGATGCCGTAGTCAAGAAAGCCAACGTGATTCTTGATTGCATCAATAGGAGTATGGTGTCTAGATCGAGGGAGGTTATGATACTACTCTATTCTGCACTGGTTAGGCCTCATTTGGAATACTGTATCCAGTTCTGGGCACCTCAATTCAAGGATATCAACAAGCTGGAGCATGTCTCGAGGAGAGCGACCAAAATGATGAAGGGTCTAGAAGCCATGCCCTATGAAGAATGGCTTAGGGAGCTGGGGATGTTTAGTCTGCAGAAGAGAAGATTAAGAGGGGACATGATAGCCATGTTTAAATATTTGAAAGGATGTCAGGTTGAGGAGGGAGCAGGCTTGTTTTCCGCTGCTCCAGAGACTAGGACAAGGAGCAATGGATTCAAACTGCAGGAAAGAAGATTCCACCTGAACCTCAGGAAGAACTTCCTGATGGTCAGAGCTGTCTGGCAGTGGAATATGCTGCCTCGGAGTGTGGTAGAGTCTCCTTCTTTGGAGGTTTTTAAGCAGAGACTAGATGGCCATCTATTGGGAATGCTTTGATGTGTGTTCCTGCATAGCAACAGGTTGTACTGGATGGCCCCTGTGGTCTCTTCCAACTCTATGATTCTATATGTGACTGTGTGCACAAGGTACCAGTGCTGAGATTTAGGTTGGCATTCTGTTTGTGACATACACACATGTAACACTGGCATATATCTTTTCATATCTTTTCATGGGTTTTAGGAAGGAGGGATGTACTGCCTCCTTCAAACCATGACCCCTGCATCCTTGAGACTCACCTTTTTCCTGTGACTCCCCCAAGTATAAGTATGTAGTGGCTGGAGGCGGAGGCTGAGAAGCATCTGCCTATATCCCTATAACTAAACATCAACAACAATGTCATCTCCTGGAACCTCTGGAGGATACCCAGGGAGGTTCTGGGAGATGCCTTTGCTGCTGTGTGTTTGGCTGGAAGGAAGTAGCTATTGGCTATAAGAATAAGGCAGCTTTTCAGCCATTTTCACTCCCCTGGCAACCACGTGGCCATGTTGTACCCTCCAACTGTCCCAGTTTTGCAGGGACAGTCCCTACTAATCTGCTATCCCACGTTTTTGGCAACTTTTATAACATCCCAGTTTCCTCCTCCTATTTTCCCCCTTTGTCCTCCTCAGCTTATGTCATTTGGTGAAAGAGCGTTCAAACTGCAAAAGCTGTGGGGAGGAGCGAGGAGAGGACGGAATCCTGTTCTTCCCAACAGGTGCAAACAAAGGCAAACTGCTGCAGCCTCTACTGGTTTGTCTGTGCTGCCTTATTAGTAGCTTTGCCATCATGAGCACACTCTGATGTTCCTTGGCGATGTGTACTAGATTTCATCTGGGAAATATTGGGCAGGTAGGACATGTTGGGGGTGGGGCACAGGAGGAGGGTGAAACTTGTGGAAGGAGAAAAGGCAGATGCAGGGCAGCTCTGCTTGAGCAGAATCTTGGCCTTTCTTAGATGCTTACGAGAACAATAAATCCTGACAACAGACTCTGAAAACACACACACATACAGAGTTCCTTCTGTATAAAGATATATGTTGGCTGCCTCTAGAAAATTACACTGCGTTGCTGTAACTTGAGACTAGAATGCCATTGGTGTACCATGCCAGACTAACTACACTAGGGTAGGTGATGCTGCCAGGAGAAAAAAAGGCCATGGGTACAGTAGCTGTGGTGAAAGTAAATCCTCAACTGCACAGAAGAGGCAGATGAGCCGTCTGCCTTCCCTCACCACCACGGCACAACCCTGGGAAAAGTGCAGCCACTAGCTGAGTGTACCAACAGGATTCCAGCCAAAGTCATTAATATTTGGCAAACGACAAACAGAAGGAACAAGATGACAAGATTTTTTTAAATTATTTTTTTACTGAAGAGTTATGCTTCCAAGCACTGTCATCATGTTAGGAAAAACATTTATAAGTGTGTTTTAAATTAGCCTGTTTGACACATAAACAAGCTCTAACACCAGTTCTTATTCTCACAAAGTTCATCCAAGTTTTCCTGAATTTGATACTTAACATTGATAGGAACAGCATGGAGAGGAACCAAAGAGGACACTATTCAGATCTGTCATAAATCTGACAGCAGAACTGGGTATACGTGAAAAAACATGGGAGTCTAATGGCAGATGTTCAGTTGTTTCTTGATAAACTGGCATGCTATATGGAGCCTGCTTATATCAAGCCTGATCTTTCTGTCTCATTGTTATCTTTCAAGTAGTGGACAAAGTGGAGCTTTCCAGACATTTTGGACTACAAAGCTAAAGGCACCACAGCTGTCGTCAGAGACTGTAAGAGTTGTATTTCCACACACCTCAAATATACCAGGCTGCCTACTGTAGTCTGTCCTTAATTGGCAGTGGCTCTCTAAGTCCTGAGATCTTTTTAGATGACAGTGCCAAAGATTAAGCTTGGGACTTCTTGCAAACAAATATGTTCACTGCTAGTCAGCTACGGCTATGGAAAGTCAAAAATAACAAGCTTCGTGCCCATGAAAGAAAAGCTGAAGTGCATTAGTATGAAATGGGAAGAAAGAGCTATACAGCAGAACTGCAGATAACTCTTTGGGATCAGTCCACAAAAATGTGTCAGCCAGATGAGGTTGTTGCGAAATGTCAAATATTATTTTAGATCCCATTAGTAGAGACAAACAATCTAGGACATACCAGGAAACACTGTATTCTTTGTATTCTTTAGGCCTTGCTCCAGGCTCAGTTTTTAAAGAAAGGCACAAACTGGATAGAATACAGAGGAAAGCAGAAACATGATAAAAGACGAAGAATCCTGGATATAATAGGAACTGGGAATAACTGGCCCATGTCAGATGAATATGGTAGCATGCAGAATAAATTGCTTAGAGTTCTTAATTTGTGGATAGACTTTTAGGAAAAGCTAAATGCCAAGTAGCATAGGTATTGTGAATATTGCTTCTTGACAGGAGCTTAACGTTTAAATACCCTAAAGGTATCAAGTCCTATCTGATCTTGGAAGCTAAGTAGGTTTAGCTTTGGTTAGTACTTGGATAGGACACTACCAAGGGATAGCAGGTGCTGTAGGCTATATTTCAAAGGAAGGAACTGGCAAAACCACCTCTGAATATTGTCTAAGAAAACCCAGTGAAATTCATGGGGATGTCATAAGTCAACAGGTGACTTGAAAACACACACACACACACACACACACAGTTAACCAAACTTCTCTTGAGATCATTTCCTGTTACAGCAGGCAATGTTGTGGTTTTGCTAACTGATTTTCATTTTTAGAGCAATCACATGATGATACAACCCACATGGGAAACTAATGTTTCAGAATGCAGGTGAGGAAATGTATATTTGAATGCTTCCTCAGGTTTTCAAATACATTGCTGTAGTTAAAAAAAGAATGAGCTTCTTCTAGAAAAAGCTAGTATTATTTTCCCTGGCAAGCTGACTTGATACATCAGAGATCTGATCTGGCAGAGTATGGTCAGGAAGCCTGTGGTCCTAGAGGCAGTAGGAAAGATCAGATCCACCCCCCTGTCCCTGCAACTGGAAGACAGAGCTCCCTGCTCCTTCACAGCTCAAATGCAGACAGTGAGGTGAATGGGAGAAGGGCTGAGGGTGTAACATGGGTGGGTTGGCTGGCATCTTGGGTCCAAAGCCCTCCCAGTCCCTGGCTGTGTCTTCCAATGTAGAAGAATATTTAGTCCACCTATTGAATTGGCTGATTTCCTTCTCAATGCAAGCAGTAGAGGAATGAATGAACAAACACAAGAAAATCAATAAAACAAAGGAAGAGCACTATCTCTTCTTCATCCTCCAGCCCTACTGGCAGGAATCTGACATAACCCTGGATGCATCAGATATCATGTGATGGCACTGTTAATCACACAGTCTCCCTCACTCCCATTTCTGAAGTGGGACCAGGCCATTTGTAATGAAATGCCCTTGTTCTGTACAAGCATTTTGAAATAATTGTCACCCCAAATGAAGAAACTCCCTAAAAACTTCTGAGAGAGCCTCTCTAATGTTATCATTTTTTTCCAAGAGCCCATAGCTAATTTGTTTGAGCAATATGAATCTGTGACTAAGCAGGAAGCAGCGCAAAGGATTTCCTATTTATATGATAGCTGTTGACAATGTAAATTCCTTTCAAGAGTGCTGCTTGAAGCCACAATATAATCCAGAGTGTCCTAAACATGGCAGTCCAGGATGCCACTGGGGATGGCCATGCACTTCCAGATGATATGCAGAGTGAAAACAAAGCAAATGAAAATAAAAACATAAGCCTTGGCCTTTTCCCAGGGCACCTAGTAGTTAACCTCTTCTACTAAATGGCATTGAAGATGTAGGGTGCAGGAACAGGAAAAACACTCATGGTGTCAATCAGTTAACTGAATCAGTCCACAGTTTGGTTTCAGTCAGTTGACTGAATCAGTTTACAAAAGTAGGAAATGACTGGCAGTTCTCTCACTGAAATTAGGAACAAACCCAGTGTTCATTTGGAAGATTCCTGGGGGGCCTCCCATGTGCTGGTGACCATCAGTGTAACAGGCCATAAAAGAGCAATCAAGCCAAGAAAATGGTTGGAAATGTAATCAGGTTTTAAAAACCAAATAACTGAAAAAAGTCTAGATTACCATATTCTGGTAGGTTCTTGGTGTGTCGTAGGCTAAACTTCAAGGAGATGCTTATTGCTTAACTGAGCAATATATATGACCTACATCCAAATCACACAGACCAAAGTAAATCATAATAACCAAGCATTTTTGGTTTTGAAATGATGTGAATAAGAGTGGAAGGCAGGTTTTTTGGGGTCAGTCATTAGATATTGTATGTGATACACAATGTGCTAAGCAAGAGCGGTTTGGGGTTTCTTTACTCATTTCAGCCAAACCGCTTCTCATGAGCTTTTACAAGCCATACGGGGAGATGAAATAGTAAGTTCAGGTAACCAATAATGTCCCTGCATTTCCTCCCAAATCTTCAGCTTCATCATTTTCCATTGCCTAGTCCAATCTTTTCTTTCTTTCTTTCTTTCTTTCTTTCTTTCTTTCTTTCTTTCTTTCTTTCTTTCTTTCTTTTTATTGTGGCTCTGCTTTTGCTGGGAAGGAAAACTTTAAAGCAATTCTAATAGCAACTTCAAACTGATTAAGAAAAGATGGCTAACATCTGGAGAGAGTGTCTCTTTCAGCCACACCCAGTCAGATGAACCGGACTACAAATGCCATTACCCCAAATCAGATAGCTGCTGAGATGATGGTAATCCAGGACATATGAAGGGTGTTGGGCTGGGAAATTCAAGTAAAGTTCAGGCACCTTCCCAGGCGCTTTGTCTTTGCTGGAAACAGTCAATACTGATTCTTCTACACATCTCTTCTATGGGAAACAATAAACCCCTCACTTTTTCTTTGCTCCACCCCTGTCCTTGCCTTACCGCCACTTGTGCATTAATTCCTGTGCAAGAGGGAATTCCTTCCCCTGAATTAACTGAATATCCCTTTGTTGATTGACTGCCATAGAAACCAGAGTGAACACTGTAAAAAATCCACTTGAAGTACATTCTGTTACACCAAGAGCTCTGGACAGAATATTGTCAGGATCATTTAGAAGAACCAGAGCAAAGATATTCCCTTCCTTTCCCCACCCCTGCCTTTGGGAATCGCTGCTCACTGTAAACGCTCCATAGAATGGATTGCAGACTTGCTCAGATCACTCTGTTTATCTGACTTGTTCACTCTCTAATTGCTCACTGGTCCAGTCACTTGGAAAGCTGTATGGAGCTGTCCCATAGGGAATTGTAAAGCAGTGTCATTTCAGTCTCCTCTGCCTTTCCCAGCCTGGAGTTTGTTTGTTTTTATTTTCTGTGCCACAACATCTGGCCTACTTCAGGGAGAGATTTCACAATTTGGAACCTGCAGCAATCAACTGACACAGATCAACAAGCTCCGGAATTTCACTCTTCGCTCTTTTTTTCCATTTCTCCTGCAAAGGACACTGGGTCATTCATTTGTTTCCTATAGTGTGCAACCATCTATATTTATTCTGTTGTTTATAGAGTCCCATGTCAGTATTTGCAAACACACTGTCCTTTCTACTGCCCTGGCCACTGGCTGGGGATATGTGGGAGCTGTGATTTTAAAAAGTAACTTCATGCTGTTAAAAAATCTAAATGTAAGTGAAGTACATGTATTTCCATAAAAATAATTATGAAGTAGGGGGAAAAAGTAACTTGCACAATATTTTCCTAATTCCATGTGTTGGAAGCTTTTTTTGTTCCAAAGAGTTTCCAGTGGGAGAAACTTTGTAGCATGAGGACATTATGTGATGGGGGGGGAGCAATGTTTCTCCCAACAACCAGTGTCTGCAATCTATTTCCCTTCCAGGAAGAAACTTGTGTCATTGTTAACACTCCAACATTCCCCCAGCCAAACATTAGACATTTTGTCCCCCCTCCTCAACTCTGGAAGAAATTACAGATTTAGATATTTATAGGTGTCAAAGGACAGAACTACTGGCATGGTGGGACACTGGGCCTTGTGAATAATTTGCATTTTGGCAAACATTCAACCTTGGAAAGCACTTAAATCTATCTTTATTTTGCAGAGTGTGTAGAAACTATGCAAAAGAAAACTAACAAACACATCTGCAATCCCCAACTTCAACTTCCATTAATTGTTGTCAATTTGTGTTTTCTATAGCTCTGTTAGAAATGAATATACAAACCTTAAGAATAAAATGGCTCAGAATTTTGAAAGAGAGTGGAAAAGGGTATGCTTTGGTTAAATATGTAAATATTTGTGGATCAAGTATGTCAAGGTATTTGACAAAGATTATGTATAAGGGAGAAAAAGGATTCAACTGGATAATTTTTGATATTTAGAAGCGGGGGGGAATGGAAGGATTATAATAATGATATATATATTAGTGTTTATATATGCTTTTATGTATTTTGAAAATTAATAAAAATTCCTTAAAAAAAGAAATGAATATACCAAAAAGCAGTTGGAAAGAAACAGCACAGAAGATAAGAGGATACCTCCCACCCAATTTAAACATAGTATATTTAGGTGTATGTATGTGCCTTCAACTTACCTGTTAATTGTTGGTGACCCCTGTGAATTTCATTGGGTTTTCTCATGCAAGGTATACTTGCATGACGTGGTTTTCCCAGTTCATTCCTCTGAAATATAGCCCACAGCACCTGGTATTTGTTGGTGGTCTCCCATCCAAGTACTAACCAACTTAGTTTCCAATATCAGATGGAATCTGGTGCTTTTAGGGTATTTACCTGTACAAAATGAATGTCTTCCTTTTCACATTGTGCAATGTGTGCAAGTGTTTACTGAATTGAGCTTTCTTATTGTCTTCCCTGGACTTTCTCTTTTATCAGTATTTCTCTGTCTTTCTGTCTGTCTCTGTCTCTGTCTCTCAGTATATTTCTGAAATAGAGAGTCAGTGTGGTGTAGTGATTTGGGTGTTGGATTAGGACACTGGGAGACCAGAGTTCGAGTCTCAGCCATGGAAACCCACTGGATGACCTTGGGTGAGTCACATTCTCTCAGCCTCAGAAGAAGGCAAGGGCAAACCCCTTCTGAACAAATTCTGCAAAGAAAACCCTGTGATAGATTCACCCTAAGGTCTCTGTAAGTCAGAAATTACTAGAAAGCACACAACACCGTCTGAAATACTGGCATTTCCACATTGTGCCAGGGTTATAGAGACATCTTACTACCTTTGCCCTTCCCTGGTCAGGACCCTATGGCATCTCTCTCTGACCACTGCCTTACTTTAAGAAGCTACTAGGGAGGTCCACTGAGGCAAGGAAGGGAGGCTGAGCAGCTAAAACAGGCTGCTGACTTTAATGGGCTTGTATGCCAACTGCTTGAGAAGGTCTCTGAGTGGAGTTCATTGTTCTAACTCCCTCAGTTCCCTCTGTAGGAAAAAGGAAGAAGGAAAGGAAAAAAGAAAGAAAGAGCAAGTTGTGTCATTTATGATATTAGGAATATCAAGCAGAACAGAAATCCACATATGATTTTGGTCTATAGAAAGATGTGGATATAATGGTCTTCTGCATAAGTCTGCCTAATTTTAATTCACTGTCTCAGCATTTTATTGTATTACAAACAGTTGGCACACTTGTACAAATGGAAGGCCAAATGGGCAAGTAGTTAAACCAAAATTATGGAGTGGGGAGGTGTGGACTGGGTTGTTACCATTATGCAAATAACAGTATCTTGCTTTATCCCTCCTTTTCATCTAACCCTGGGGAAGGTCTGGATGTACTGAATTAGTGCCTGAGCAGGATGGCCAATAAAGGGAAACTCACCACTGGCAAAATGGAGATTCTGTTAGCAGGTAGGCTGTTTACCTTTTTGGGTGGTGCTTGTTTAATATATTCTGAATAAACCATATGCCTCTTGGAGAACCAGGGGCCCTTTCACACTACATAGTTATAATACTATGATTCCACTTTAACTGCTATGGCAACATCCTGTAGATTTTTCCATATGTAGCTGGATTAAGCAGTAGAGCTCTCCCAAAACTGCAAACCCCAGGATTCCATAGGATGTTGAAAGTGGAATAATCATGCTATGAGAGTGTAGTGCGGAAATGGCCTAAACCTCAGTAATAGTTTGAAGATCTGCAAGATAGGATGTGATCATTTCTGACCTGGAAATGCACAGCAAGTTCTGCATGTACCCCAGGTCTCTGAATGCGTGTATTTCAAACAGTAGCTGCCTAGGCCAACCTCTTTTGCAACTGAGGGAAACTTCCAAAGTACTTCATGATATGATACAGGGAGTTGGTGGTCAGAGGAAGCTGATGATCAAGGAAAACCAAATCAAGAGTCCCACTGGTTATGCCTGTGCCCTACAGTAGTCGTTTGGATCTTGATCATTATCTCTATATAGATGTTGATAACAAGAAATCTGGTAGGGCACTTCAGTATCAGAAGCTACTCCTAACTAGATCAAACTATGTGTCTCTCTAGTCCAAATATGGAAACATTATATATTTTTTGGACCACAGCTCCAAGAATCATCCAGTCACTATGGCCATCAGTCATACTAGCTGAGGAATGCTGGGAGTTTATAGTTTAGACAAGTGGCTTTTCGAAGCCATGTCTGGCATTGTCCGTTTGTATTTGACAGTGATTGTACAGATCCTCTATAGAGGTTTTTTTTCCTAATCATGCTGGCTAAGATCTTTTAAACTGGATATGATAGGGACTGTGAACTTGAGATTTTCTGTGTTTGAAACATATACTCTGCCACTGAACTACAGCCCCTCCTAGACAATGTCCCTTACTTCACAGCAGCAGCTGTCACCACGTTGCTATGTAGAACCCAAATGACCTTTCACACTACATGGTTATAGCACTATGATTCCACTTTAACTGCTATGGTTGCCCTCCTGCAGTTTGTAAACTGGTGAGGCACCAGACCTCTCTGGCTAAGATTTCTAAATGTTTCTCCTTAAACTGCCAGTTTAGGGAGTTAAAGTAGAAGCACAGTGCTAGAATTACTTAGTGTCGAAAGGCCCCTGCCCACTTTTTGAATGCTTTTTAAAAAGACTTATCTGCAACAAAGCTCAGTAATGGGAGAAAAAAGGGGACAGATAAACAAGGTAGTGAGTTCTGGAAAAAAAAATTAAGAGACAGCGAGATGCCAAAGGGTTCATTTTCTCTATCCATAATCATAAGTAAGTGAATTTCAGCTGACACTGCAACTCATACAGTACAGCATGATTCATCAGCTGTGTTGGGACCATAGCGGAGACCATAAATCACATATTTCCAAGAATGGACTCATAAGCAAAAGATGCCTCTTCCTCAGCTGGCTCTGAGCACTTACCTTTGCCATGCAACCTTTGTGCCGCATTCTGCAATGTCACAGAGCCAGTCATTTATGTCCTAAGTGGAACAATGCATCTGTCCTATACAGTCAAGCACAGATTTAAACCATGGTCTCCAAAGTTTTACTCCAATGCTCACACCATGGCTATGCTTCTCATGACTAAACATAACCATTTGTGTGATGGCAGAAGAGATCACATCTGGACAGGCACTGGAAATCAAAATGGGAACAGAAGGGATGGGGGGAGGTACCTGCACCCAGTCTTGCAGTTATCGCATATATTACTAGTCATGCCCCTGAGCAGTGAAACATAGGAGGCAGGAAAATCCTTACTTGAAAAAAGGGTTGAGCCTGTTTAACTGCAAATCTTCTTCCTCAATTAATTCTGGAATGAAATAACCTAGGCAAGGATGGGAGATACACTGGTGGCGTAGCCACCCTACACACTTATATCAGTTTCATACCACTTTAGTTGTCATCACTCCATCCTAAGGAATCTTGGGATTTGTAGTTTGGTGAGACAGGCAGACATGCACTAGAGCTCACTAACCAAAGAATGTTACGTGCCTTAGCAAACTGCACATGCTAAGATTCCATAAAACATAGCCATGAGAGTTATATATATGTGTGTGTATGTGCCTTCAAGTTGTCTGTCGACTTATGGTGACCCCATTAATTTCATAGTGTTTTCTTAGGCATGAATACTCAGATAGGGTAGTGCTATGAAAATAATATAACTGTGTATATAGTGTAGCTATACCTCTGAGCGCCATGAATCCCCCATGGATCATTTGGATGGCCTCAAAGTAAGCACATGACTAAGAGTTCAATAGAATTAAGTATAACACGTGGCTGGATTTCCTCTTTGTGAAGTATTAAGAAATCTGGCAATTACCTCTGGCATTTCGACTTTAAAACAATGTCTGGTAACAGGATCAGGAAGGACCTGTCTGAGATCTTTTAGAGATGCTGCTGATCTCTTTAGATTAGACAATCCTAGGCCAGGTGGATTGATAATCTGACACACTATCAGGAAGCCTGAAAAAAAAGGCCATTGGGGGAGCAAGAGGGCTGACCTATGAGAGACTAGGGCAAATAAAGTGGCTGGAATGTGCTCTGTGCTTTGCTAGGGAAGGAGACAGTGATAATAAGGCCTCATGGCTGAAACAGGTGGTGATGGAGTATGAAAGGTAGAAAGAGAGAGAGAGCAGGCAATATATGTGATGCTTGATAGACAAGAGGGAAATTCACACATACATAAGCCATTTCTGCACTAGCACTATTATTCCACTTTCAACATCCTATGGAATCCTGGGGCTTGCAGTTTGGTAGGGGTCCACTGGCTGGATGTTGAAAGTGGAATAATAGTGCTATAACAGTCTAGTGTGGAAATTGCCATAGGCTATTCTTCTTTGCTCCTTAAAGTAAACCCTTATCAAACCACAGAGTACACAAAACTGCCTTTGTTCATAAACCCTGTTGTACAGTCTGACTCTCACATTATCATCTCATTCGTTCCCCCTCTTGTTTCCCTTGTTTTCATTTTCACACTTCTTAAACATTTGAAATGGCTGTACTTCTGACTACTTAGTATTGTCATTTGCCTTCACGTCATTTCTGACTCATGCAGACCTTAGGACAAACCTATCACTGGGGTTTCTAGGCAAGATTTATTCCCAGGAGATTTGCCTTCCTCTAGGGCTGAGAGAGTATGACTTGCCCAAGGTCACCCAGTGGGTTTTCATGGCTGAATGGGGATTCAAACCCTGATCTACTAGAGTCCTAGTCCAACATTCAAACAGCTATCATGCTGCCTCTTTTAGTATTAACTGCAAATAATCAGTTCTCCCCAGGAATAGAAATACTGAAAGGTGCAATGCACTTAAAAAAAAAAAAAGTAGTAGGCAAGCAAGCAAATAGTGAATCAGATTATTGCCTATCTGGGCCAATACTGTGTCCAGATTTTAGAAAAGTTACTTCTGTGGCCTACTTGCAGCTAGGCTGGCTGGAACATATTGGGAGATATAAGCCACCAAAAAACAACTTTTGCCAAGATAGCAGCATTGATGAGGGCAACTGCTTATCAAGGTTTCAGGCAAGCTCTTCTAAGACTTGGTGGCTGAGATTTCTTCAGCTGGAGATAATTCTTGAAGCAAGATGCTAGACATTTTCAAGACTTCATGAAGTGTTAGAACTAAGAAGCTAGATTAGGCAATGGCTGCAAAGAGCCATAAAATGAGGACAAGCTAGGTCTGGGCTTCAGATTTGTGTCAGCCTCCTCCCCCAACATCTGAGATTTGAATCTGTGATGGTATTGAGGCTGCAAAGATTCTTCAGAAGGGTGAAGAAATTTGGATTCAGACCTTGCTTCATTGCTACCCCCTGCGAACATTGCCACACCAAGGAGCACTGCATGGGCAGTCAGGCCGGTCTCACAGCAAGCATCTTTATGGGATGTCAGGAGGCATGATGACGAACCAGTTGGGGCTCTGAAAAGAGGCTTAATATGGCAAAGGCAGCTGGAAAGGTAAATAATGAAGGGCTGATTCACACAATGATTTTTAATGTGCTGAAACCATCCCATTAATTGACTTTTTGGCAGGCTATGCAGACTTGGTCTGGTATCAGGGGAAGTTCAAGAGCAGCCATTGTTTTGTTGACTTTATTCCAAACATAGAAGCTCATGTTTATACAAATACAAGATGCTTTGTAAGGTTCCAAAAATAGCCTCAACTTTCAGCCGAAGAGAATGTATCAAAACTATTCCCTAGAAAGGGGGTGTAATCAGAGCTGTTTCTCCAGTTATTCTTGGTGTGGCTGGGAAGCTGGAGTAGTTTTGGCTATGCAGAACCATGTTTGCCTATTTTTTAACAATGTGATTATTTTTGTCAGCAACTTTATCACAGATGGGGGAAAAGCAACATTTTAAAAAAATCCATACTGAAGCTTGCCCATTCCCTGCAGATCTCTTTTTGTTAGCCTCAAGCCCCACTCCAGTCCAGTGCCTTCATAATATACTCTTTTACCCACCTTGAGTTGGTGGTGAAGATCCACCTGGTTTTGAACCCTATCCTCCAATAAATTTAGCACTTTGGATAGGTCCTTTAAAGTTTAGACTAAAACCCAGAGTGGATTCACAATCCCATTGACACAGAAGTCACTAGCTGCCATTGTGATTGTGTGCAATCGGAGTGCACATGTCAAATGTTAGGAAGGGCTCAGATGGCTTTCAGAAAAAAAGTAGAACAAAGAAATTCAGCAGAAAGCAATTATTCCATTCCATAACAGGTGTTGTTTAAGGAAGCTTTTCTGATTCTCTGTTGGAAAACCAACAATAAACTAACAGTTTACAAATGCTGCCCATCACTGAATCTGATATCAGAATATAATAAGATCTTGAGTGGATTGGAGCAAAGGTCTATTTCTTTTCCCAGTGTACCTTTCTCCCCCCACAGTGACAAACTAGCTACCCTTCAGAAGTCCACAAGCAGCAGGCAATAACTCTCTCCCATTTTGCTTACTGGTAAATATAGCAGAGAACACTTAAAAGGGGACCCTGAATGCAAGATGCAGGTCTCATCCCATGTCTAAGTAACACTACCAGGGCTATAAATCTGAGAATTTATGGTAATTAGCCCCTCATGTCTAACAATCCTGTTCTGCAAAATTTAAAGGGGCTGGGGGATAAACACACATTCCCAAAAACCCAAACAAAATATTGTCAGTGGTGTGGAACTGCTCCTATTTTATATCTCTTTGCTTTTCCCTTCCCAGTAATTTCTTGGCTAATAACTTTGTTTGCTGTGCAGCATCTTCCCCACACCTTAGGCTGGCAGAGACACCCAATTATGACATCATGTCATGCATGGTTTGAATTTTACTGTACACAGGAAAGAAACTTGGAACAGGGCATGAATTCATATTTTGCCCACTGTGGGAGTGATTTTTGAGTGAGCAGTACATCCACCAAAGATGAAAGCCTTCCCTCACCTACATATTTTCTGACCATCCTCCATGGTTGCATTTTTGTTTCCATTTTTAAAAACATCTAAAGAAAGGCTCCACATGTGATTCAGTGACACTAATAGTTTGGTTCTGAGCTGTAACATAAGGAAAGTAACATAAGAAAAATAAAATAATTTAATTTTTAATATATTATATCCCATCTTTCCCCTATGTCGGAGACCTAAAGCAACTCACAACATAATTAAAAAGAAGATACACAGGCTTAAAAATGCAATTACATTATAATATTAAAGCACTATTAAGCAGTTTAGCATGTTAACACAACCACCTATGTAAAACAAGCTGTGAACTACTTGAGAGTACTTTAAATTACTTTAAACAAATGTATGATTGGTCTGTGAGCGACCACCTGGACAAACTAGAACTGGAAAAACCAGCACAACTCCAGAATCTCCTCGTCAACATTGGTAATAGCCAAGGCAGTCAATTCTGGGAGGTGCAACCTCTGAAAGTAATTTTTCTAAGGCCATTTCCACACGAGGCTGTTATAGCGCTATGATTCCTATGGAATCCTGGGGAAAATTACTTTCATAGGATGTTGAAAGTAGAATCATAGCGCTATTACAGCCTCGTGTGGAAATTGTTTAAGTTATGGAAAGTTTCTAAAGGTGGAGATAAAAATGAGTATTTTTTTTTTTTTTTTTTAGTACTGGCACAGGAGATGTACGTTGCAGGAATGAGGCCCTGAACAAATGTCTCTAGATACTAGGTAAACTGCAGGGCAAGCAAATTGTAAACAGATGATATAGTGAGTGGTTGTCAGCAGAGCCCGGAAAATGACCTTTTAGAAAGTAATTCATTCCAATTATTCATCACAGTGTTTGAAAGGTAATCCACTGTTGTTACTTATGGAAGAGTAAAGAAGTAGCTTTCTTACACTGTAGTTCTTGCTAGTTTTTAATTAATTTTCAATATCTTTTTGATGTGTTTGTGGGGTAAACTTAGGACTGTTGAGAAGAGCAAACTTTCTAAAAAGAAATCTCATCAAAGGAATCAGTTGCCAATTACATAGCTGTACTCTTATTTATTGCATTACTTTTGCAATGTGGCTCTTTTACACCCCTTTATCCCAGAATTAACTAATTACAGATATGTTACTTGTAACTTGTACTTCCAAGCTCTTGTTGTGGGTTGGGGAGGTACATACACACACACCAGGATTCTTATTGGGCAGATAGCTTCCTTTCTTCCTGGTATTTCCAGTTCCCTGCTTCAGTTTGTTTCTTTGAAGAACTGATCTTTCTTCAGAGGAAAGCTTTCAGCCAGAACGGATTGCTTTACAGCAGCCTGTAGAGGGATGTCTGGTGATACCCGAAGAGATCAAACACTCTGGCGCTGTTCTCAGGCTGAGCTGCCATGTGGAAATCCTGTCCCCCTCAACCAACAAGTGACCCTGTTTGTTCCTATGACTTGGGGGGACGATGGCAACAGGAGAGGAGGGAGGATAATCAACCCAAAGGATAGGCTGCATAGCTAAAGATTTGAACTTTAAAAACATCTCTTGAAAGTCAGTGACCTTCTGCATGCCAAGAGAAAGCAGATACCTCTGCAGTTCACCTATTGTTGTTGTTTTGTTTTTTGTTGTTGTTGTGGGCCTTCAAGTCATTTCCAGCTTATGGTGACCCTATATGGTTTTCTGAGGCTGAGAGTATGCAACGCACCCAAAGTCATCCAGTGGATTTCCACGGCTGAGCATGGAACTGAACCCTGCTCTCCAGGGTTGTAGTCCAACACTCAAACAGCTACAGCATGCTGGGTTTAGTTCACCTGTACATATAACTTTTTGCTTTTTTTGAACACAGAATGAGAACTGAGAAGCAGGAGCCCATGATTAGCAACAGGAGTACTGCTAAAGGCTGAGAAATTTATGCTGAGTAGGGTTTGAATCCCCAATTGGCTATGGAAGCTCACCAGGTGACCCTAGGCAAGTCACAGTCTCTCAGGTTCAGACGATGGCAAAGGCAAAAAAAACCCTGAACAAATCTTGCAAAGAAAACCTTATGATAGGTTCACCTTAGGATTGCCATCAGTCAGAAAAGACTTGAAGGCACACAAGAAAAACAACAACAATGGTTACTGGGGTTTCCATGGCAGTCATCAGGTCCAAAGAGTCCCCTTTGCAGAAAGGGAGATGACATAAAAATAAATAAACTAAGCATCACGGCATTTCAAAATAACAAGACTTAAGGCACTGTGATTCCACTTAAACTGCCACGGCCCATCATATGGACTCCTGAGGTTTTGTGAGGCACCAGAGTTCTCTGGTAGAGATTTCTACGTGCCCCTCCCTTCAGTGCAGGATTGCATAAGACACAACCATGAGAGTTCAAGTGGAATCACAGCATTGTAACTGTGTAATGTGAGAGAGACTCTGATCTTTGTGTGAAGCCATTTCCGCACTAGACTGTTATACCACTATAATTCCACTTGCAACATCCTATGGAATCCTGGGGTTTGCAGTTTTGGGAGGGTGTTGGAATATGATTTTGGAGACCAGCATTCAAATCTCCACTCAGCCATGGAAGCCCACTGGGCAAGTCACAATATCTCAGCCCCAGAAGAAGACAAAATCAGAGCCTTCCCCAAAGAACTCTTGCCAAGGAAACCACGTTAGGTTTGCCTTAGGGTTGCCATAAGTTGGAAAAGCCTTGAAGGCACACAACAACAATATCTCTGAAATAAAAATAAGAATATCTGTAGTGTGTAGGTTTTTAGGGCAAATGAGGGCTGGGGCAGCTGAAGTTTTCACTTCGGTGATCTGGTAAAGCAGTTCTGGGTTATAGTCTAAACCTTTCAGGAATTATTCACAGTGCTGAAGCTACTTGGGCAATAGAATCATCACTGTAGATAGCTCCTTCCAAATCTGGAATAAAACCTGGTGTGGATTCACTGTGCTACTAACATGGTAGATTCTGGCAGCCCTGATGAGGGCATAGTAATGTTCCTTATACAGAATAATGTGCACATTGTTAATATGATTGCTTTCTTCCAGGGTTTGAGCAATGTTTACTCTTTATTTTATGTCAGTACTTTGGGGGAGAGTGTCATGCCCTTGCCCCAGGACCCAGATTCCCAGGACCCAGACAGGTCCATTCTCAGCAGCGACATTCCAGAAACATGAAAAGGCAGTACTTATGGCAGCCAGTGCAGAAGGTAAAGGGAGAGCCCAGGCCTTGGTTAGTGCTTATATGGGATGAGCTCGTTAATTAGGACACAGCTGGCCAGGACACTGAGGCTATATAATCAGAGGCCTCAACAACAGAAGATTGCTGGAAACTATTGATGCTGTTGGTGGTGATGCTTGCATTCTTTACCTGTGTGCCTTGGACCTTCACTTGGTTTATTGGTTTGGCATTTGTATTATTCCTTTTCTGGACTGTTGTTGTGTTTTAGTGAGAGTTTACTTTAGCCCTGGGATTGTTTTATGGAGCTGCTGTTATCTAGCTAATTAGGCAGCTGAGAAACCTTGGTAGGCTGCCAAGCTCAGGAAAGAGAGGGGAATTGCTTTCTTGAGGCATTTTGAGATGACATTAATTTTTAAGAGCTTTTAATAACTTTTTTATATGCCCCTTGTAAGGAAGTTAAAAGTAATGATCAGACAACAAGGGATGAGGACCCCCGCACAAGTAATAACTGGCAGGAAAACTTTTCAGTGACTTATATGTAACAAATTACTTTTATAATGTAACTTTCCAAATTCTGTGTTGCAATGACAGAAGAAAAGGATCTAATGGCCACACAGCTCATTACAAGACTGCAAGCAAAGAAGACTAAATAACAGTAAGTGTAAAAAGATGGGATATCTGCTGGTCTCCCCCATCCTTCATGTGTGCAAACTCATGAGGGAGATTGATGCCTGTAGCAATGCTGTCATTGAGGTTGGGGGCAGGAAAGGTACCAACCTTAGTGGGCCTGCCAAGGTGAATGCACCTCGGCACCTGTCCCATTACGTCCAGCACTGATATCAGGGTTGGGAAGCAGCTGATTCCCACCCAGTCTCCTTGTACAAGCAGTCTTCAGTATGAGGGGGATTGTGATGGTGTCCTGCTTTTGTCCGTTACATTGGAGATTGCTCATAGCAGGGGTGCAAAGGTCAATCGACTTCTTCTCAAGCAACAGGGGAATGGACCCCCCCCATTGAAGGCAGTAACTGCTGTCCAGAAAGTGAGGAAAAGGGGGATCAGGCTGAGAGTCACTCTGTAGCTGTGTAGCTACAGCACTTACGCATTTGTAAATGATCATGTAGATTCTGGGCCATTTCTCAGACATAAGCTTCACTGAATTCAAATGAACTCACTCCCAGGTAGTGTTCTGGACTGCAGTCTTAGTTAATTTCACACTTGAAAAGAGATGTAAACTTTGATTTCCCACTTCTGAGGACATCATAATGGTGCCACCATACTTTACTGGTTCTCTTGAAATCAGCTGGGTTAAGGATATGTGGAAGGACAGCAGTCATATTCATATGTCAGATCAAATAATGAAAAACTGAGCATCTCTTTTGGGGAGGGTTTGTAGGGTCTATGTAATGCCTTTCAATTGGCCAGAGGATATACTGTATTTCACTACCATTTGGGGTTACCTCACTCCAGGCTACATGAAGCAACATATTCTCCCATACAATTCTTTCAGGGCCCTGGGAGGTTCAGAAGAGGCCCTTTTCTCAGTCCCACCATCCTTACAAGCACATCTAATAGGAACATAAAAGAAGGATGTCTTAGTGGCTGCTCTTTGGAACTCCCTTCCTAGGGAAGTTGTCCTTCCATCACCAGGCAGAGATACTTTTATTCAAACAGGTTTTCAGGAACTTTTTTTTTTTTTTAAAAGAAAGGACTTCCAGTGGAGCACTACATAGATTGAGTATCCCTTATCCAAAAGGCTTCGGACCAGAAGTGTTCTGTATTTTGGACTCCCCCACACACATTTTGGAATACAGTATCTTTTTGGAATAGCTTCACATCTTGTTCATTTGTTACTTGTATTCTGTATGGGAGATGAGGCTTGGAGAGAGTGAGGACCTGTGAAATGGTGGGAACCCAAGTGTAGTGCTCAGTGTGAATCCACACCTTCCACCATTTCACAGATTCTCAGTCTCTCTCTCTTTGCTACCAGTCACCATTTCTGCCTCTGAGGAAGCGGCTCCTGCACTCCTGCTCATTCATCGCTCAGATCCTCAGTCTCTCTCTTTTTGCCACTAATGGCCTATTTCTGTCTTCTAGGTGGCAATAGTGGCACTCCTGCTCATTCATTTTTCAGCTCATAGAATCATAGAGCTAGAAGAGATCACAAGGGCCATCACGTCTAACCCCCTGCCAACCACCAGTTTTTGAGGCTGCAGCACTCTTGTTCATTCCTCGCTCAGATCCTCAGCATCTGAAGGTGGAAGGTGAAGGCAAAAGCGGGTGGCTAGCAGCAAAGAGTTTCAGTTTTTGGAGTTTTTTGTATTGCAGATTTCCAAATAACGGAGGCTCAACTTGTATTGGGTTTAAACTGCTTTCTTTTTAAGGTATATTTTGAATATTTTTTTTAATGTCATTGATACTAAAATTGCATTTCAGCTGCCATCTTTTGTATATTTTTATCAATATTGTGTCCATTTTAACATTTAAACCTAATCAAGTCTCAATTCAGGGAGGTGGGTGGAATGAGTTAGGATGTAAGTAAACTGAACAATACTGATATATGTTAACATTTGGTTGCTGAATTTGAATCTAGTCAGCATCATCACCATCTTAGTTAACTTCCAGAATGCCTTTTAGGCAGAGTACAATGTATCAATACAATGCAACAATAAAAACATTTAAAACTATGAGTAATAATAGCAGGTGATAAAATAGTTATTCAGTTTCCAGAAATGAAATTACCCAGGATGCAGACTGGAAACAAAGAGAGAAATATATGCATTTCCTGGGAAGAGCATTCACAGACGACAGGCCATCACAGGAAAGGGTCACTCCCTGGTGCTCACAAACCCAAATATGTTCATTGGTGGATTACAGATCTGGGCCATGAATACTGATCCTAACATCTGGGAAAGGTGAGTATAAGATACAAATGACTCTATTCATTCCTGTGGAGTAAAACAAAATCCCAGGCATGTTGGTAACACATTCTCAGCAGCTTCCATTTTTCCAAAAAGTATTCATGCCTGCCCCCCCCCATATTTAAGTCCTAATTGTATTTTTAAGGCACCAGCCCATTCAGCATGAAGAGACCTAGCTCTTCCCTTGGATGAAAGTCTTCTGTTTGGAGGGAGGATAAGATAACTCACCCACATAGCTCAGCTTGCTTCAAATTAATGAGCTTTTTAAGGTCTTATCATTTACCCAGATTTTTCCCCCCATAGTGAACTTTTCAGCCTTGCCAAAAAGGGTGGAATTTATTTAAAAAAAATAAGAGTGTTTGATCAGCCCTTTCTCTCCACAACCCCCAATGCCAGTCTGAAACTAGTACGGCTGGTGCATGTCGGTGTGCCCTAGCAACAGGGAGCAAGGTTGTGGGGCAGGACAAGTAGCTGGCAAGGGCTGACTAATTAGCTGTGGATAGAAATGGGAGAGAAAGAACAGCAACAAAGGCAAGAGTGCAGCTTCAATCATTTGCTGATCTGGTTTTAAAAAATACAGATTTATGTAGAAATTATTATTCTAGTGCTGTGAGAAAGTACTCAAGCCTAATGTCCAGGCCTAGTGAACTATGCATTCTAACAATAGAGGAGGGATGGGAATTATGCATCCCTCAGATCAAGGTTTCTCAGGCAGGGTTTCCTGGAACCCTGGGGCTCTACGGGTAGGGCCATTTCCACACTACACTGCTATAGTGCTGTTACTCCACTTTCAACATCCTATGGAATCCTGGGGTTTGCAGTTTAGAGAGAGGCATTTAGAATTCTCAGCCAGAGAGCTCTTTGGCCTCAGTAAACTACAAACCCCAGAATTCCACAGGATGTTGAAAGTAGAATAATTGCACTACAGCAGTGTAGTGCAGGAATGGCCTGGGTTTCTAGAGGTTCTACTAGAGACTGATCGAAAAAAATAACCTTTTTTGTTGAGGGGTAGTGATAGATAACATTGATTTTTATGCATTGGTTCCCTAAGACCTAAAGAATTATTTCAAGGATTTGTCCAGGGTGAAAAGGTAGAGAAAGGCTGCCCTGGAAGTTGTTGGACTCCAAGTCCCAGCAGCCAATGGTGGTGAGGAATGCTGGAGTTGTAATTCAACAACACCTGGAGGGCCACACAACTCCCACCTCTGCCACAGAGCAAGGCTGGCCAGAGTCGTCATTTGCAGTGAAAGCTCCAGCACTGGGCCTGAGAACTGCAGTCATAGCCTGGAGGAAACAATTTTAAACTATTTTGAACCAGAGATGTGATTTCAGCTTCTAAGCTACTTTCAATCATAGAAAACTAACTTTATCCTATTTAATATTTATTCATTTATTATTACAGTGGGTCCATTGTATTCATAACAGATTGATTCCAGGACCCCTCGCAAATATTAGAAATTGTACATTATGGAGTCCTCATAAAAAAAAAATGGCAATGGGCAGCAATGCAGGTTGGGACAATCCTCAGCCGCAGCAGAGGTGCACCAATTGCTGCTGCCATGAAGCTCCTCACCAAAGCACCTTTCCTAATGAGCACTGCTGCTGTGGGAGCTTTGGCAGGCCACAGCAGTGGGGAGGGGTGTCAATTCTGCTTGCTTGTTTGTGAACAATTGAGTGGGATCAACCCCACCACCCCACAGTGTCACTGCCAAAGCTGCTGCAGCCCTGGGATTGTGGAGACAAAGAGTGGCAAGTTCTCTTCTTCATGCCCACCTTCAGAGAGTATGTGAGAGGACTGCTTTGAGGGCCTAAGAACGTACATCTGGTGCCCAAGCTTTGCTGCCTTCTCCCTTGCTGCACTGGGACCACTTCTGCCCTGGAAGTCTGGTCATTTAATTTTTAAAATATTTTTGTACTTTTTAGACTACATAGTTAAATTTGCAAATCCTGAGCTTGTGAATATGGCAGGCCCATTGTAATTAGTTACATGTATATTCCACCTGTAAATTCAAGAGGACATAAATGGCCTAAATACCCTAAAGGCACCAGATCCTGGCTGATCTTGGAAGTCAAGCAGTGTCAGGCCTGATTAGTACCTGGATGGGAGAGAAGCTAATAAATGCCAGGTGCTGTAGGCTATATCTCAGAGGAATGAACTGGCAAAACCACTTCTGAGTATTCCTTGCCTAAGAAAACCCAGTAAAATTAATGGGGTCACCATAAGCCAATGGATGACTTGAAGACACATGTAAACATATCTGGCTCTCCTCCTCCTTGCTTCACCCTCACTACAGCCTAGAGAGGTAGGTCATCTAGTTTTTCTCATTGAACAAGATGAGAGCATGAGACCATGATCTTAAGGTCCTAATCAACAGACTCTTACAGTTTGTGCTTACATTGCATACCCTCCAAATTTAGCAGAGGCAGTCACAATTAATCCTCTGCCACCCTACTTTTTCAGACACTTCTACAATATCCCAGTTTCTCTCCTCTCCTACAATTGCCTTTTGTCCTCAGTTTATTTCAGTTGCTGCAAATTGAGTTCTAAGTACAAAAGTATTTTGTACTCAGTCAACTCAGGAGTGGGGAGAGGAAGGGAGTGGAGGCAGAATCTTGCCTCCCTTCTTCCCAGTAGGCTCAGGCAAAAGCAAACTGCTGCAGTCCCTTGTAGTTGTTTGGTCTCCCTCATTAATAACTTTTACCATCTTTACCTCATGCTGATGTTGCCAGGCCACACATGTCCCGGTTTTCATCTGTGAAATGTTGCAAAGCATGATACTATTAATATTACCTTCCCTATAAGGGATACATTAGCATTGTGACTGATAGAACAAGACCACACGATTCACATTTCTTTTCACTATGCTTAGAAATGATGGTGAAAGCAGTTAAGGAGGGGCTATAAAAGTAAGATAATCAGTAGTTGAAAGATACCCATCTCTCACCCATACACACATTTATACAGTTAGTGGTAAGTGACTGCATGGCAAATATTGATGTATAGCTATTGTTTGCTTCCTTTGTATCTATGGTAAATAACGGCAGCCTGTGTAGCTCAGTTACATATCCATTGTACTTAAGTTCCCATTTCTATTTTTGTATGTTACCACTGGGAAGACAATGGCTTCTGCTAAAAAATCCATGTTTATCTGGTTTCTTCACTGGGATCTTAGAGGAAAGAGCAGAGCCACTTCATTACCTCACAAGTGTACTTTGTCAGGTAATAAATAACAGACACTCTCCTGCATCAATAAGCTGAAGTCCAGAAAAATCAATGGGCTTGATCATGATGAACCTTATCCCATACTTTGCTACAACAGAACTAGATTCCTTGGCCCATCCTTGCCCTTTTTATCTCTGCCACGAACCTCTATCCATTGTATACCAGTATCCTCATTCCTCTTCTCTTTGATTTCAATAATTGGTGGTGTCGTGGTATATTTTGAATTGCAGGGATGTATCATGACAACCTGTACAGCCAATTGTGTTGATATATCTCTTCATCTCTTAGAACCTGGGCAATTACTTGTAAAGTAATTTATTATATAACTCATTGTGAAGCCTCCTCCCCAAAAGGGATTTTATTAGACTTGTCACCATCTAAAACTCTTCATGCCCATTACTTCTTAGTCCCATTCTGGCTCCTCTTAGTCACAGTTACTGGCCTTCTCTGGATCTGTAAAGATATTCTGCTGTGCTTTAAACTTTATTCAATTTCCTTGTATTTACATTTCTTGGTTCTGACTTTAACTAGAAGTGAAACTGCTGAAAAGTCAAAAAAGGTGCTTATTTAGTAATATTACTCACTGAGACAGGAGAAGTACCAGAAATGTTGACAGCCTGTATCCATAAACTTTGTTTGCTGACTCTGGTACTTTGGAAGAGTGATTGAATTATTGCAATTCACATTTGACCGGGACTGACCGTCATGGGAGAACCCGAAAATCAGTGGTATCTATGAGAAACAGATCCTAAAAGTACCACCAGCTCCAAATAGAGACATTGCTTCTGCAGCTAATGTGAAACTATATATCAGTGCATGGGCAACATAAAGCTACTGGGTCTTGTGGGACCTCAAAGGCATTTTTGTGCCAGCCCCAAAGTGCCCCTAGGAACCCTTTAGGCATTGCTTGCTTGTTTTAAAGAAATATTTCTCCTTTGACACCAAATTTTGGTGCACGGTGACATTAATACTAATGTTTGTATCTGCACCAAGGTATCGCAAGACAATTTTTAGTGAGGGTCAGAGTTAAACACTAGGAAGGGTAGATGGGTTTGGTCATCACTGAACCTTACAAGTGGAAGGGTCCCCAAGGGCTATCTAGTCCAACCCCCTGCCCATACAGGAATACACAACCAAAGTCCTCCTAAAAGATGCCTGTCCAACCTCTGTTTAAAGACCTCTAAAGATGGAGACTACACCACCCTCTGAGGCCCCCTATTCTACTTTTAAATAGTTCTTATAATAAAGTAGTTCATCCTAATGTTGAAGTGGAATCTTTTCCTTTGTCATTAGAATCAATTGGTTCGTCTTCTAGTCTCTGAACCAGAAGAACACAAGCTTGCTCTATCCTCCACCTGACATCCCTTCAGATATTTAAAGAGCTCTGTCATGTCACTTCTCAGTCTACTTTTTTCCAAGCTAAATATAACCAAGTTCCCTAAGTCATTCTACATAAGGCTTGATTTCCAGATTTTTGATCACCTTGATCACCCTTCTTTAGATACCTTCCAGCTTGTGAATATCCTTCTTGAACTGTGGTGCCCAGAACTGGAGGTGTTTCTCCAGGTGAGCTCTGACCAAAGCAGCATACAGTGGGACTATGACTTCCCTCTGTTTGGAAACTATATTCCTTTTGATGTAGTGCAGAATTGCTTTGGCTTTTTCTTTCTTTTTTTCTTTTCAGCTGTTGCATCACACTGTTGTTTCATGTTTGGCAGTGATGTATCTGAGTCTTTTACTCCAAGTCTCAAGTTAAGTCTCAAGTCCTTGCAAGATACTTCCAGGTCAAGTCTCAAGTCTGGGAGCCAACTTTATACCCCAACCTATATTCCAGAATTTCTGGACAGAGTTGAATAAAGTAAGTTTTAATCATTTAAGTAGAGTTGGCCCTCCATATTTGTGATTTTGCCATCTGTGGCTTTGGAAGTGGGGAATAGGATCCTTCTTACTTCCCATTTGCAAAGCTAGAGGCTTTTTCAGAAGTGGGAGATAGGATCCTTCTTATTCTCCATTACTGAAGCTGCAAGAATTTTAGAAGGAAAGATCCTTCCTTCTCAAGCTCATTGCCTAACACATTTTCTGTTCCTCTCTGAGATACGAACTCTGCAGTCTGGGTGCAAATCTTGCCTTCTGCTATTAGAAAGCTCCTCTTATATGTAGCGGGGACAGGCTGCTGACAGACCTCAATCCCACCCCAAGTCCATTACCTAGGCCATTTGCTGTTCCCCTCTGAGAAATGTGTCCACACTTTGGGTTTGAGACAGATTGTCAGTGACCAGTAAGTAGTAAGTTTTCTGGATGAAAGATTATGTTACTGAACCAAGGGCAACAAGTCAGTCACTAAAAATATAAAAGTCTCAAGTTGAGTCGAGTCAGTGTGTCATTTATTGCCAATCAAGTCCGAGTCAAGTCACTGAAGTGACTTAAGTCTGACTTGAGTCCGAGTTAATCAACTCGAATTTACATTACTGGCTTATAGTCTATTAAGACACTAAGATCCCTTTCACAAGTACTGCTTTCAAGCCAATTGTCGTCCATCCTATACTTGTGCATTTCATTTTTCCTGCCTAGATGTAATACATTAAATTTTCTCTGTTGAAATCCAGTTTGTCAAGGTTATTTTGAATTCTGTTCCTGTTCTACTAATGTAGTGTCATTTGCAAATTTGATAAGCATGCCTTGTATTCCATCAGTCACTACAAAAGAGGTTTTCACTATATTAGTCACTATAAAAAAATATTTCCATTGGTAATGACAAAAATAATCCCCAAGTAATGCATTTTAATTAGAAAGTATGTTGTGAAGCTTGCAAAAAAAAGAAAAGAAAAAAAAAGAAGGCAAATCAGTTTAAATAGAGACTCTTCCATAGGTAAAATAGCTGTATAAAACTAAATTATAATGAGTAAGAATTAAATGGATATTGTGCACATCATCCTACTATAAAAATCTGAACTGTTAATAAAATCTAATTGCACCATGTTTCTCCTTCAAACTTGTGGAGAAACTGTCTACTTCTACTCAAATTTGTTATTTTAACAAGCTTAGATTACTAATATTTGATTTTCTCTGATCCAGCACTGAACACCTATATAGTGTCAGTACATGTGTCAAAGCTGGGAATGAATTTTCACACACAGCTTTAGATGCCTGAAAAGGTAAGCCTTGACATCGTTACTCTCCGGGTGCAATCGTATTGTAGGATTGTTGAAAATGTGTTTATTTTTCATAGTGGAAATAATCTGTTAATGACGCCCTTTCCTGCAACAATTCAGCCACCAGTTGGATGTCTGGTGCAAATGTCTCATAGTGTTTTCTTCCTCCAATGATCCATTAGTGGGTGTGGTGTGGATGTGGCCAGGTTATTCCTCCCTCAAGCATTGTAGAGTCATAGCATTGTGGTGCTATTACCGCTAGAGGAACCAATCATGAAGTGAGAGGCAGGGTACAAGAGTCTGTAAAGATGCCTTAACGCAGATGAACAAACCATGTAAATGATGCTATTAAAGCACAAATGTAGAAAGTGTGCAATAGAGAGCATCAGAAATCAGATACGCTGCCTAGAATTGCCAGACTGGATTTCAAACCGAGTAATGTAGCATAAAAGAGCGGTGTGATGAGCCTCTTAGAGCCTAAAAAGTAGGCAGTTGTGGAAGGCTGGGGAGTCACATTAGCCTCTCAGGATTGAACCTACTTCCTGTGTTTACATTGCTATTGTTTTTTTAACTGCATCCAAATACCTCTAAACACTCTTTAGTTTGCATGAGGGACATTTTTGCCAAGGTTTCCTTGGGACATTTTGGTCCCAAGATAGACTTAAAAAAAAAAAAAAAAAAGGAAATCAACAGGAAGTGACTTCTGCTCATTTCCTTTTGGTAAAAAAAAAAGTTCTATCCTGGGCCTAGGTCATGGGGGGACCTAAAAAGTGGCAAACTGTTTCCATGTCCCTTAGAGGGCATTTGGCAGTGATGTATTTAAGTTTTTTTACTCCATGTCAAGTTTCAAAACTCGACCTTCAAGTCTCAAGTCGAGTCTCAAGTCCTTGCAAGATATTTCAAGTCAAGTCTCAAGTCTGCGAGCCAGCTTTATACTCCAATCTGTATTCCAGAATTTCTGGACAGAGTCAAATAAAGTCAGTTTTAACAATTTAAGTAGGGTCGGCCCTCCACTTTTGTGATTTTGTCATCTGCAGCTTCAGAAATGGGGAACAGGAAAGCTTGCCTTTTATAAAGCTCCTCCTTTTATAAAGCTCCTCTTACATGAAGCAGGGACAGGCTGCTGAGCAGACCTCAACCCCACCTCAAACCCATTTGCTGTTTCCTCTGAGAAATATGTCTACACTTTGGGCTTGAGACAGATTGTCATGTGATCAGTACATTGTAAGGTTTCTGGATGAATGTGTTATGTTACTGAACCAAGGGCAGCAAGTCAGTCACCAAAAACATGCAAGTCTCAAGTCAAGCCAAGTCAGTGTGTAATTTTTGCCAAGTCAAGTCTAAGTCAAGTCACTGAAGTGACTTAAGTCTGACTTGAGTCTGAGTCAATTCACTCGAGTTTACATCACTGGCATTTGGGGGGATTCTTTTCTGAAATTGGGGGGTCACATGAGGCCCATAGTCTAGACTTTGCCCATTCTTGGCCTACATGCATGGAGGGGTTTCCTTGTGCATATACAATTAAGTTTTACTGTTCGGTTTTGCAGCATTCTTCCACATTCCTTTCTTTGGATATTGTTGTTACAGTATGTGCTTTCAGGCTGACTCTTACTTATGGCAAAGCTATCATAGGGTTTTCTTCCGCATATTAGACTGAGAGAGTGTGACATGCCCAAAGTCACCCAATGGGTTCCCATGGCTGAATGGGGATTTGACCCCTGGTCTTCCAGAACTGTAATCCAATGCTCAAACCGTGATACTGTGTTGGCTCAATAACACTATCTTTGGATGCCTAAGCTGCATGTATAATTATTCAGTGGATGTTACGTTACTGCAGTGCTAGAAATTTGATGACTGAAGTAAGATTTCACTGGAGTGGCAGAATTCTTATTTGGTAGGAGAAAGGCCCTCACTTGCTCCTCCTCCATGACTGCACCCCAACCTGCACTAATTCTTGGGTTACCATGTTCTGTGTTACTAAAAAATATCTGAGCCACATTTGTGAACGCACACACAAATGCATTTCTGCACATAGTGATGCATATCTTCTTTCATCTGCTGATTTTAACCAATGACAATAAATAAATATGACTCCATTCCTTTTTGCTCCAGATTTACTGTCTGAGTCCACCAGTTTGTTCTATTCATCTTTGCTGGATACAGCACATTCCCCGTCAGTACAAAATCTTTATGCCAGATGTTACTAAGCATAAAGGCTTTCAGCCTTGAGCAGAGAAAACAAGGTTGCTTTTTTTTTTTATCTGCACTCCGCTGACCGTGGCTCAGTCTCTCCAGACTACTGGACTATATGAAGTCAGAGCTGAAAAGTTTCTCTTGCCTTCTTGGCCATGCAGTGCAGAGAATCAGAGCCTGGAATGTTAGGTCTGGACATTAATTCCATCATGTTAAACATTAGAAATTTAGACATTCATCTACTGCCAGTATCATTAATAATCACAGGCTAATGGTCAAAGGGATCCGTCTTTCAGGTCTAAAGCACCACATTTTCTGTAAAGGCTGTATTGCTTGAGTGATAAGCAAATCACATCTCTTCCTCATTCTGTTCCAGAACGGGTATTTTTTCTTTTCTTTCCATCCTTCTTCAGTTGTTCTCCCCATCTCAGCTCTTCAGTTTCTTCTCAGATATTCTTTCATGGATTTCCAGAGCCATCTCTTTCTGTTACTATTCAAAGACATCCATAATACAGCAAGCAGATTTTCCAGCTTAGCAATAGAGCCATGTGATGTATTTCCTCCAGTCTTAATCCTTCTCCTTAAACCTTCCTGTTTTACTGAATCTGCCAGAAGTCATCTACCCTAAAAACTCTAATAGTTTAAGATAATTAAGAATATCAACCTCAGTGGTAATCACAAGTTGAGCCAAGTTATGAGAAGAATCTAACTGGTTGATACCTTGGATAATCCGCTAGTAATTTCCAAGTTCTGCAGAGAATATCTAATGCCATTTCCCATGGCCACTGCATGAACCACAGTAGGTCCCCCATATCCGTGGAGGATACATTACTGGACTTACTGTGAATGGCAAAAAACATGAATAATACCAACCACTATTTTATCCCCCAGCCTGGGTGAGGTGGTGAGGGAGGCAGTGCCACTACCTAGCTCCTGCCCATCTCTCTGTGTCATCTTGGTGGAGATTAGCAGGGCTTCCTGGTGGGGCTTTCCTCTGGGTGTCAAATCTTGCAGGAGGTCCAGCTGTGTGGAGCTGTGTGCCTCTCTCTGCCAAGGAAGGAGTGTCTGTCTCCTTCCTCAACCAAGAGATGCACGTGGCTCTGTTTAGCCAGATTTCCTGCATCTCTCTCAGCCAGGGAGAGGAGACTCCTTTGGCAGAGAGAGGCATGGAGGGCCAGCTGCATGGAGCCACCTGCCTTTCTTGGCCAAGGAAAGAGATGGATACTCCTTCCTTGGCCAAGAAAGGCACACTGCTCTGCACAGCCAGGCCTCCTGCTGGGTTTGGCACCCAGGGAGGGTGCTGCTTCAAGGAGCTTAGCACAGGCAGCCTGGTCCCCCACTGCCCTTGCCTTCATCCATAGAGCAGCTGACACAGTGACTCTGTGAGCCAGAAGCCTGGCATGAGAAAGAAGGTGAGGAAAAGGCTGGGAAGGACCTTAGCTGGGGACGGCAGCCATGGCCCTGGAGTGGATCACGGGTAAGTGAAACTGTGGATACTGGATACAGGGGACCTACTGTATACAGAACTGGACAACATTCAGTTTAAGAAGTTTACTATGAACCTTAGGGCCTTTCTGCACTGTTATAGTGCTATTATTCCATTTTCAATACCCTATGGAATCCTGGGGTTTGCAGTTTAGGGAAGGGCATTTAGAATTCTCACCCATAAAGCTCTTTGGCCTCAGTAAACTACAAGTGCTAGAATTCCACACAATGATGAAAGTGGAATAATAGCACTATAACAGCATAGTGTGGAGACATTTGGATTATATACTAACAATGATCTTGCTTAGAGTGCAAGGGAAATTGTGTAACACATTCAGCTCTCTGTTTGAATAGCTACCAGAGCTGGTGGCTGCCTCCACTCTACTCAATGTAATTATTCCCTGGATTGTTAGGAGGGTGGACTGGATGGTCTTTGAGGTCGCTGTAATTGTAAGGGTAGGGTGGGCTCACGGATCCCCATTCTTCTCTGGTAAAATCTGATTAACAGTAAAATAGTAAGCACATAATATTTTAACCTTTTTTTAATAGGTAAGAAATGTATGCCTGATATTCTGTCATCTTAAGCTAATCATAATTTTTCAACCTCCTAGTATTAGATCAGACCTGAACAACTTGGCAGTAGGTAAGGGCCAAAATTAAATGGGCTATACTTCTTCGTGCCACAGATAGGTTTTTTGAGCCTCACTTTCCAAGAAAAGTTACAGTAATGGTATAATAATGTTTTTATTTGCAAAATGGTTTAATAATTAATTATACTATAATTATTAATTAATTTTAATCATTAATTAATGATTAAACTATTTTGCAAATAAAATAAACCATATTATAAAAAAGGGAAATTTCAATTATTACACTTATTACTTAAGAAACAAAATATTACTTTGGTAAGTTTGGAATCTTAAAGGGAGCAGAGCTACTCAATGTTGCATGACAAATACAATACATTATTGTATTATTGGACATATTAGCAACAACAACAGACAAACAACTGGGTCATCTCTAAGCCAAAAATAAAATAAGAAATACATATTTTAAAAAATAACCCAAATAAGCTGTAAATGCAAAATATTTATATACCATGCCAAGGAGTATTTTTTAGGGTTACTAGTGCTGAATGTCAACAAAAAATAACACATACTCTGACATAACAGTTCCTCTGCACCAGGCTTAGGAAGATATCTTTACAAAGAATGACATCTGCTAGCTGCCCTCCTTAACTGGCACTGGTAGAAGAACAATCTGGGTCCCAAAAAGCTGAATTATGAATACTTTTGTGTGTGCATAAGTGAATTCAAATCACTTGCCAACTTATGGCAACCTCATGAATTTCATAGGGTTTTCATAGGCAAGGAATACTTGGAGATGGTTCTGTCAGTTCCTTGCCCTGAAATATAGGCTACAGCACCTGATGGTTGTTGGTGGTCACTCATCCCAGTACCAGTCAGAGCTGACCCTGCTTAGCTTCCAAAATTAGATGGCATCTGGTGCCTTTAGGATTTTTAGGACTATATGAATACCTCAAACTTGTCATTATTTCAATTCTTCTTAAAAGTAACTGTACCTCATCCCCCTCGCTCTCTTCCTCTCCGATCGTGCCCAGGGTGGGTGGGAGACGCCAGTGGTGGGGGGCGTTCTCATTCCCCTTGCTCTCTTCCCCACCACCAGAGAGCAATTGCGCCTGGAACAGGTGGGAGAAGGAAGTGGGGGTGGTGATCTCACCCCCCTTGCTTTTCTCCTCCCTGTTGTGGGCACATGGAATATTTTTGCGGGCTTGTCTTGTACAGGCCTGTATTAGATTGAGAGCCAGCCTGGTGTAATGGTTTGAGTGTTGTACTAGGATACTGGCAGACCAGGGTTCAAATCCCTGCTTGGCCATGAAAACCCAATGGGTTACCTTGGGCAAGTTATACTCTCTCAGCCTCAGGGGAAGGTAAAGGCAAGTCCCCCTCAGAACAAATTCGGGCAAGAAAACCCCACGATAGGTTCGCCTTAGGGTTGCCATAAGTTGGAAATGACTTGAAAGTACATAATAAAGTTTGGAATAGCCCTGTTAACATTTCTGTAGATTCCTACTGGTTTTTATCTATATTAATTTCTATAGGATGTTTTTACATAAATGTAATGGCTTGCCTACTTTGGCCTCTATAAAAATGGGAAAGAGGACTGGAGGGTCTCTGCGTTCATTTTGCTTCCTAATTCCCAGAATTATTTTGGGCTGAGATACACTGAGTTCACAGATGTCAACTGCTGAGAAAGCACAAGAGTCAATAAACAGTCTGTAAGAAGAGTAAGTCTGTATTATATTTAAAGCCATGAAAAACAGATTAAGATATCTCAGTATAAAAGTTGGCATTTCTCACAAGAAATTTTGGGGAAAAAAACTTAGTTCCACACATTTCTTTTGTCATATTTGAGGGATTAATTTCACTGTAATAAATCACTGTAAATATTCATGTTGCTATGTATCCAGTTCCCTAAAATAAAGACGTCCAAGATATATACACTTTTAATACCTTAACAAGTCTGTAAAGATATGAGTAGGCCAATCATCTAAGCCTGAATGAGACCTTGGAAATTTTACTTTTCTGATTATAAGTTGCAGAACCTCTCAGCTAGCATGGGAAATAGCTGTTTTGAAGGGGTACTAGGAACTGTATTTCAAAAAGTAACTTTTATAAAACCAGTCTTGAATACTATGTTGCAAGAAAGTCTAGGCAGACTGCATTCTTAAGCATTAAAAAAAAATCATCCCGAAATGTGTAAAAAAAATAAAAAGAGAGAAAGAAGGCAAGCTAACTAGGCCATTCTCTCAGTCCAAAGACTTTGGATTACTGAGCATATTGCAAGAATTGGTGAAGAACCAACATGAGACTAAGCTTGGATCCACTTTCCACCACTTCCTTTAGAATATGAAAAGGGAACTCATGCACGTGATGGACTACACAAGACTGTTTTGCAAAGTAACGGTCATTTTCAGCAGATTGCTCTTACTTTCTAAAGAACTCTCCTATAGCTATATTCTAAACAACTAAACCTCCGAGAACCATAATAATGCTTTTCAGCATTACAGATCTTTCATCTTTTCACAAACGAAAACCATGACGTGTGTTTCCAGGAAACATCAGAGTGCAGCCAAGATGACAAGAGGAAGAACACACTAAGGAGGGGAGGTTGCAGCAATTTGCTTTTGCCTGAGCATACTGGGAATGAAGGGCAAGATTCCACCCCTCATGTCCTCTCCACCCTGCAGAGTTAAATGGGTACTAACTATTTTTGTACTTTGAAGTCAGTTTGCATCAACTAAAGTAAGCTGAGGACAAGCAGGGAAGTGAGAGGAGGGTGAGAAAAACCTGGGATCTGGGATGCCAGGTGATTAATTGGAACTGTCCTGTCCCTGCCAAACTGGGGAAGTTGAAGGGTATCTCACAGGTTTCCTGTATGTCATTTCTATGGTTTGTGCTGTCCATGCCCTGCATCTGTTAAAGTAACACCAGGAGACCTGCCTTGGAAAAGCTGTTAACTTTAGGTTAGTCGTGTTATGTGGACATATCCTTAGATATCATGAAATGTGGTCAAAGCTGCACTGTGATTGGTGAAAGGTAGGATGGACTTGGTGTTTGAAAACTGAGAAATATCACAAAATCATACCTGGCTATTTCTTTGTACTACAACTTCTAAAATCTCTCAGACAGCATGGATTTTGGGAGCTGAAGTCCAAAAAAAGTAAATTACCCAAGCTCTTGCCCAGACATGCATCAGTTTAGATAACATGTTTAGTTAACACACCCTTTTACATGGGAAACAAACATGGGATTGCTTATGTTGTTGTTGTCTGCCTTCAAGTCATTTCTGACTTATGGAGACACTAAGGCGAACCTATCTTGGGGTTTTCTGGGAGCTGAGAGTATGTGATGTACCCAAGATCACCCAGTGGGTTTGCATAACCGAGCGGTCAATTGAACCCTGGTCTCCAAAGTATAGTCAAACCACTACATCACATTGGCTCTCAAGGACTGCTTATAGTACCATCCCAAGCAAGTTTAGTCTTGAAGTATCTTGGACTGAAATTTTACAACACAAACCTTATACGAGTTTACTCAGTTTTAAGCCCACTGGGTTAAGGCAGACCTTTAAAAGCAAGAGAATTCTTCTGAAACATCTTGACTCTAAATTTAGAAGCAAAATACCATAGATTGTGGGTAACTGGTTACAAATAACTTCTGTTCTTTTTGGTTTAACTGAAGCATAAGTTGCATTGCAACTCTAAGCTGATGAACTATAACTTCACTTCTGTGGTATAACTGTTTTAAGTCATGGATCACATGGTCATTTCTGTTGGTTCATTTAATTTATTTTTAGCTATTTTTATTGCTATGAGTTGTGGTTTTCATTAAATGGTGAAGGAGGAACATCATATAGTTTGTATGCTATTGTCTTGTGCTCTGTTGTGGGTGACAGTGGGACAGACAGAGGAGGAGGATGTGCTTTGTACCACAGGCTAATGGCCTATAGCCTTCAGATGTGTGTGCATTTTTAAAATCATTGGAAATCAGCTGTTTTAGTTATTTTCAAGGAATAGGAAAGTAAGGAATTGATTTTTTAAGTTATATCGGCAATTAACTATTACGGTGGGGCTTGTAACTATAACCATAACTGACTGTTATTTTAAAAGTCAGTGGCAACTTTTAAGTGAAAAATCATATAAGTAATTGAAAATGTGGCTGCTGCACTTTGTGGTAAATGGCTATGGGGAGGTTTGTGGCTGCTAAGAGATGAGATACACTCCTGTGTATGCACCTCACACCCAATTTTGCAGATTCCATAAAAGTTTGAAGAAATAAAGTGAATGATCCCTATGGTGAAAAGCAACAACTAAAAATCAAACAGTGTATTGTTCTTGATTTGGTTAAATAATTAGGGTTGCAAAGGTGCCTGGAACACCTACTTTCTGTTCCTAAAAAGATTCATCCCTGTTCCTAGATGTATTAAGTCTGTTGCTACAGCTCAAATTAAACTCTGAAACTAGGAAATGTTATCTGCTAATAGCGTAATGGGGACTTAAGAAGAGGCTATGCTTTTTCCTGGGTCATAATTTAACCAGGGTGTTACCACAGTTTCTAACCCGGACTTGTGGGATATTAGATATCACTTTGATATCAATAATTTGGCCTTCTTTACCTATTCCTCTCCACGTGCTGCGAGGTCCCCTGGACAAGCTCGCAGACAGGCACAGCCACTAATCGCTGTAATATTCCAAACAAATACAGGCAGGCCAGAAATAGCCATCTTGCCGCTTCAGGAGACCTCAAAGGCAAGTACTCTATTATGTATGCACACTACTTACAAAGAACTCCCTGCCCTGAGCAGGCAGCTTGAGTAGAAGAATCCTCATCTGTCAAGCACTCTGTATTTGCATACCGTCTACTCTATTGTCAGTTCAGACTTAATCATTCTAAATTCAGACCTTTCGGAGGCTTTGTCTCCAGCCCAAAACTCATTGTTTTCCCCAAGTACGGTCTAGCCTACGGCCACATTAAAAACCCCTGACTTTGAGAGCTTCTTCGGATCGCTCCTGACTTCCATCCCACCTTGCTGCCGCTTTGCTTGGCGAGCCTTCCCCTCAGTCCCATGTACTGAGAACTCCATACCTCTGAACTTCTGCTGCAGACTACCCAGGCTTCAGGACAGGTGTAGTATTACCCAAACCCAACAACTCCTCTAAAAATCCCTCTATCCCACTCCAACCTTTATTTCTCTAGTTATCTGAGTGAGTGTGCTGCATACCCTGTTTGATTCTATTTTAATAAAAACAATTATTATTATTTCACTTCTGTTTGCTCCTTGACTCGGCCTGACCCCGTAGACATTGGGTAAAAGATCTCGCTCCGTTGTCCTGCCGCTCGTATTGCTAGCTTGTGCTCTTTGACTAATCTCCCCAACTTATATAATTTGGAGCGCACTTAGGTGTCCCTCACGGGACCCCCAGAAATCAGGGTAACAAGGGCACGAGAGCAACAAAGCCTTACCCTTTTGATAACTGAAATAAATCCTTAACAAGCACAAGGTCCTGGGTTTTGTATGGCTATGCATCCACAAGACACAACATGTAATCTTATAATTACATTATCTATTTCCTCCTTGAAAAACAAGCTGGTTCCTGTATTCACAGCCTGCAGGTGATTTACATATGGAGGAGCACTCGTTGCCCCAGGTTGGAGAAGGTTGCTTGCCACACAGACTGATTATGAGCTTTCATAAGCATGTAAAGAGTTGCTAAAATTGTGGCTGCTAGCTTTTGAAAAAGAGCACTGCCTTCCTGTGGTGTTGTCCTCCCTTATTATTTCAACGCATCAACCTCCAAAGACATGCTCAGCCTTTTGAGCTCAAGTTACATTGTCTGGAATGTTGGAAGCCCACTCCCTGATCCTGACTCAGGGTTTGAAAAACCTTTGCCAAATTCTTGGGATGCTACTTCCAAGACAGGATTAGCTGAGAGTCAAATGAGACCTGGCAATGAAGAACCTGTAGAAGACAAAGTCATCTCAAACCAAATGAAGATTCAGCATTTCTTTACCATGCTTTGGCTTCATTTCTTCATGAGGGAAAATTGAAAGATGGAAACTGCAGAAAGTCAGCAATGCAGCAGCAGAATGGCAGAGCAAACGTGTTGGAAGGGAAGCTCTCATTTCTAAGCATCCGCAGAGAGCAGCGTAGATGTCTGCTCTTTGTTCTGTGCACCTTTATAATGCTGACACAGAGATAACAAAATACCTGCCTGTTGTAGAAATTTACACTTGGAAAAGGTGAACTACAGCACTCCAACTCCACCAACCAATATAGCCAGGGGTCATGCTAAGTGAAAGATTCTGGGAGCTATAGTCCAAACAGTAATGATTCCAAACTCTGATGTGGATGTATTTATCTTTTTCCCCCAGATACCAATACCTTTAATGGAAGAATGCTGTTTTTGAGCAATTGCCCAAGTAAGGCTCACGTCTTAACAGCATATTTCTGAGGGTGGTATAAGTGCTCTTTTTGCTGCTGTCTTTTGGTCTTCAGACCCTTTTCATATTTGGTTAACCTACGCTGCATGGCACGTGTTTTCTTAGGTCCAGGGGCTTGCATTTTTTGCCTTTGTAAAACTTCTCCATGTTCTCCTTCTGGATCTGGTTAATGACCGTCAGCACTCTGGAAATAAATTTGTGAACCACCCCAATCTTGGAGAGTTTGGAGGCTGTTTCACCAGTCACCTTGGCAACATGTAGCTGAGACAGTTCCACCTAACCGTCTTCCAACTGTTTCAACAGTTCTCCCTTCTTCCTTTATTTATCTGAGTTAAAGTGTATTTATCTGAGTTACTACTATTACCAAATTACTCAGATTACTAAATTTTTGTTTCTACGATATCAATAGAATCGCCACTTCCACCACACTACGGCTACTTGCTTCCACAGTCTGTCAGATGTTCCTGGAGTTTTAGATCAGCAACAATTCAAATTCTGTCCAAGGATCTACAGATAAGTGCAGTATTATCAGAAAATGTGGCATGTAGTGTCCAAGTAGTGTCACTTTTTGTAATTGTGCTATTGTTATCCTGTCTATAGTGATTTCATTCAGATGTTTTGTTAGTCCATTTGGTGGAATTGTTTCCAGAACACACTTATCACCACTGGACCCACGGTTGTATTGTTTTTCCAAGGGCACTGAATCTTGATATGTAGGTCTTAAATAGTAATTCATCATCATTTTCACCACCATCATGATCATTATTATTATGACAATTAATGGTGTGAGGCCTCTTAAGTATAACACAGCTCCAGAGTTCAACTTTTTAAATCCAGCATAAAAAAAAGATGAGAGAAAAGCAGAGAAAAGGTGGTTCGGGAGGAATAATAGCTCTATGAAACAACACATCCATTGCATACAGGTAGGTGCAGGTTCAATCCTTGCTGTCTCCAATAAGGCTGGAAAAACGCTTTTGGTGCTCTGGGAAGTCTAACAGCCTAGTGTGGAAATGGCCTCAGTTTTGTTGACTCTGAATAGCAGAGTCAACAAAACTGAGGCCATTTCCACACTAGGCTGTTAGAGTGCTATTATTTCACTTTCAACATCCTATGGATACTGGGGTTTGCAGAGGCCCCTCCCTAAACTGCCATCCCCAGGATTCCATAGGATGTTGAAAGTGGAATAATAGCACTATAACAGCCTAGTGCGGAAATGGCCTCACTTAAATGGAACTGAGAACATTATAAGGCAGTTTCTGGTCTGAAAAGAGAGAATAAAGATAACTTTCTGAAAAGATTGCAAGGCACTTTGCAAAGCCATTAAAAAACCATGCCTGACCCTTTGAGGATTCAGCTCATTGTGAAATAGTTCCAGTTTTATCACAGTTCTGGTAAATGATATACACTGTATCTTCTACTGAGCCAAAATGTTTTTTTGTGTTTTATTTCTTACAGTATGTCAACATAAAAACTTAAAATGACTGACGTATGCACTTGTCAGCAACAGCAGCTTATCTGACCACAGTCAAGAGCAGGTATTGAAGAACATTGACCTGGCTGAAGAACAGGTTCCCTCTTTTCTGAACAATTCACAGGTGTCTTTTTTGTAACAAAGTTAATCTATTGCCTTTTGTTAAAGGATTCTAGATAATCAGGTTTTAAAATGTGAAATGCACAGGTGGTACCTATTTGTTTCAGATGATTCCTTAACTTGTTTTCCCAGTAGTAGTTGCACTTGATTTTCCACAAGGGGACATGAGGTTTTGCTCCTAGCTAGTGTATTAATTATAAATGGCTTTCAGGATGGAATGTGGCAGAGCTTGGCACCAGCATAAATAACTATTGTAATTAATTCCTTTTCCCAACAGTGAAAATATAACTAAGTTGCATCACAGTTATATCTTAAGGATATATATATAACATCATTCTTTATGCAGTGTGATTGTCACTATTAGATTACTTTTATAGTTAGGAAGGTGTAGCCTCACTAAAAGGTGGAGGAGAAATATCACAAGGCTCAAGTGTTGGCTCGTCCTGTGTCCCATCTTCTTCTATGTATGTTTATTTTTTGTTTGTTTAATTTATATCCCGCCTTTCTCCCAGCATAGGATTCAAGGCAGCTCTTAAGCTGAATATGAAGGAGTGGGAAATAATATATATTGTACCACAGGCCAGCAGCTTGTAGCATTTTAATGTCCCACTCCAAAAATTTTTAAAAAAATCAATTATCTGCTTTTAAGAAATGGGGAAAGCAAATAGTTACCTTTTAAAATGTAGCTATAATCAATCAACCATCAGGAAGCTGTGGTGGTATTTGGAACTATAACTGTGCATCATTTCTTTTAAAAGCTAACTTTCTGTGGTCTGCGATGTGGATGTGTGTCACAAGTATATAAGATAACATGACTCCAAATGGAGCTCCAGGCCCACGCAGTGTTGGGAGTGGGGAGGCACTTGGGTACTGTGTACTCTAAAAGTCTTATTAAAAGAAACAGCAGTGGCTTACCCTTACATGCTGGTAACCATCTCAGGAAATTGTTTTCAGAAAAGTTTGTCATCCTCCCCGGTTTCCCCCTGCTGTTTATAGCCAGTTTATAGCATAAGGTCCAATATCTGAATTGGATATCGTGCAAGTGGCAGCAGTTAGTCTGAGATCATTGCTATCCCCCCCCTTTCCTCTTTGTCACTTAGTTTGTATTGTTTACTTCATTCTTTCCATTTTCCCTCATTCCCTCTAAGGGATTTTTGCAAACCCTTCCCTTCCTAACTAATGAGTATTATACATAACAGTGTTTCTTTCAGTAAAGAAGGTAAAGTTTGCAAAGACAAGAATTTAGATGTTGAAAGACTCAGAACTAACATTTCCTACAACAAAGTTAACCCTCAGTTATCCCTCTGAAGAACTCACTCTTGAGAATCACCTGTAACATCTCTGGGAGCCACAAGTTTAACCTGGGAGTCTTGGCATATCATTCCTTTTTGGTCTGGCTACGTTCCCCAGGCTGTACTATCTAGCACCAAAAGTTGCTGATTATATTTGTTCTTTGCTCACAACATTGTTATTTTGGCAATATACAATATATTTAAAGCAAAATTAAAACATGAAATACACAACAATGTAAAAAACTTATGATGAATACAGAGAGTAAAACAGGTGCCAACCACAATCAAATCATCTGATCCCATAGAAAGTTAGGAATAAAAATCTCATGAACTAAACAACCTAGACCATTTCTGCACTAGACTAATTATTCCACTTTCAACCTCCTATTGAATTCTGGGGTTTGCAGTTTAGGGAGGGCATTTAGAATTCTTAGCCAGAGAGCTCTTTGGCCTCATTAAATTACAAACCCCAGAATTCCACAGGATGTTGAAAGTAGAATAATAGTACTATGACAGTGTAATGTGGAAAGGCCCTTTGTCTACTAGTTGCAGTTATCAGTCTGATTACTCAGCTGGGAAGCCTTGGCAGGCTGTCAGCACAAGACAGGGAGCCAGGGGGATCACAGCCTTCGTGGGTGAACTGCATCTTCACCAACCTGGTCCAGACTGACCAAGAATCTCTTTGTAAGACCAGTTTGCTTTGTTACTGGCTTTGCAGTACCCGTTTAGCATCTTTCCTGATCACTTGGTAATACAGTCAGTGCACATCAGACAGAAGCAAATCAGAGTTCCTATGCTACAAATACTTTAGACTGAAATGTGCAAGATACCCTCAGTGACAAGAGAAAAGGTGATACTTCGGGGGGGGGGAGATGCAAACTAATTAGAGAGGATAGAGAGGATAGTTTCTAGAAACTATGGACGTCCCATCTTCATGCATAATATATGCAAGCATATGTGCTAAATACTTTATGCACTTTAGCAATCTTTATAATAGATCTGTAAAGTAAGTTTAGGACTTCTACTCTCATCTTGCAAGTGGAGAACTGTGGTTGCGATGATATCTAAACTAGGGACTTCTTCTCCTTACCTTATTATTACCCTTATTATGCTATAGCTTCCTTCAGACTTTCTCCCCCATACTATCATAACTGCATGGAAGAACCTAAGGATGTTCATGAAAAATCCTGCTGGCTTATACCAAAGGCCTGGCTAGGCTGGCTCAGCCACTGTTTCTCACTGGTTCATGGGCAATATGAGGGGGAGGCTGCTATTGTGCTCAGTTTCTGCTGGCAGGCTACCCATTGGCATCCCATGGGCACTTCGGGAACCAAGCATGGGATTAAACAGGTCCCTTGGCCTGATCCAGTTTATCTCTTCTTATGCCTTTGGGATGCCTATATGAGGACATAAAGGCCATAGCTCTTGTACACCAGCATTCAGAACTATGCTGCTTCTGATCCTAGAGATAACACATAGACCTCTAATTTCAACAAAATCAAGTGTAAAGGTTTACCATTAAATACCAAAAGCAGAATAATCTATGCCATAGTATTTCCAGTTTCTAGGTATGGTTGTGAAAATTGGACTGTGAAGAAAACCAACACATTTGAAAAGCAATGCTGGTGGGACAGATACCATCAGCCACTAAAAAAACAAATGAATAGGTCCTAGAGCAAATCAGGCCTGAACTCAACTCTTGCTAGAAGCCCAAATGACAAATGAAGCTGTTGTATTTTGGATATATTGTGACAGCATGACTATTGGAAAGGATTATAATGCTCAGTAAAGTGGAAAGCAGTAGGAAGAGAGGAAGACCATACTACAGATGTATAGACTCAATCAAAAAATCTGTAGCCCTGAGTTTGTACAACCTGAGCAGGTCTGTTGATGAGATCTCTTATTCACAGAATTGCTATTAAGTCCAACTTGATTTGAGAGCAAGTAACAGCAAAAGCAGCAGCAACCAAATCTTGACTGTACTGCATTTCCAAACAGACTTGGGGTAACAAGGGCTCACAGTAAGAGCTCCCTGCTAGGTCTTGCCTTGCTTCTGCAGAAGAGGCACTAACCAGGAAAGTGACATAAGTCCAGATGGGTGGGCTGTTCAATACATCTTGGTGGTCTTAAGGCCCAATATCAATTGGTTGGCTGTTTGGTATTGCTTGATCAGAAAGCTTTTCTTCCCAGTGAAATTAAAAAGAAAAATCTTGACATTGTCTTTTCAGCTGTTAGCATGTTAAACACCCCCTCCCCATGCTCATCCTTTAATAAATTGCTTTTGACAGTGTCAAGATTTAAGCACCCCTGTTTTACACATACACAATGCAAATTATTTGCAGCTGTTGGATCCAGAGAATTATTTAATACAAATTATCTAAAATTCTAGGATCAATTCAAGGATTAATTGAGGCCAGATAGGACCAGAAGGTCTTAGCAAGCAGGCTGCTCTTGCTTCTTTCCAGAAGCTACTCTTTCTTCTCAGGCTCACTTTGAGTCCACTACTGTGAGAAAATGCAGTTGGATGGCTGGTTATCTACAACAGGTCTATCTCCCAGCCTCAGTGGAGTGGAAAACCAAATCAGAACGTTTGTTACTGTTTTGTAAATATTACACAGAGTTCAAGTTCAATTGTTTCATACCACCAGACTGGAATTTGGAAAAGACATTTTCTTTGGACTGTAACTCCCAGAAATCTGGGGGAGTTGTATCTTTGTTATGTCTTTTTGGAGTTGTGGTTCAAAAAAAAGTAACTTTCCCAAGCTCTGCTCCAGACGCTTGTCCTTTCCACCCTACACAAATATAGTACTTTAATAACTCTTTAGCTTTCATGGCTCTGTCCGATGGAATCCTACAATCTGCTGTTTGGTGAGGTACTTAGGATTCTTTGTCAGACACTTCTAATGCTTCAGTTCAAGGGAGAGCACTAGAGCTCTCTAGCAGAGAATTATAAGTTCCTCATCAAAATACAGATCCTAGGATGTTATGTAATGGAACCATGACAGTTAAAATGTCAAACTGCTATAATTGAGGAGTGTGAATATATGCTCTATGCACACACTTCTGCACACTCAGCAGCAACAGCAGCACCCCTTGTTGCTACTTTTGCTGCTCCCTGTCTTAAGTCATAATTTTCCTGTGTGTAAAGTCAGAGCCTCCTAACTTCTTCCAGATGCCTACTGCAGCACAGCATGTGAAGAAATGGGTGATAAATCAGCAGCAGCAGCACTACTACCACCCTCGCCGTCTTTGTGGGAAGAGTGAACACAACAAACCCCCTAATCCTTCAGGCTGCAGATTATAGCTGTACAAAAAGCTGTGCAGAGAAACTGGAAACACAGGAGTGTATTGTAGAACAGAGATTATTCCTGAGAAAAGAGGTTTTGTGTTAGATGGTAAAATGACATGGGAATGGAAGGCTGTTGTTCCCTTCAAGTCAGTGGAGTTGTTTTATACATAGATCTTTTAAAAGCAGCCAGATTCTTTGGGGTTTTAGTCATTTTTTAAAAGTCATTTTGGTCAGTTACTTTTTAAAGTTATGTGGTAATGAAATGTGATAACTGAAAAGCTGTGGCTTTTGAGGGCGGGTTGTGTGATGGGTTCGGGATGAGATTGGCAGGCTGGAAGAGTTTTTCTGAGTCATCAGTAGAGATTTCTGAATTCAGTTTAAGATAATCAAGCCAGTTAATAGTTTGTACTACTTAGCAGTAGCCAAGTCCAGATGATTGCATCAGTTTTGTAAGCCAAGATATGGATTACAATATTCTGCATGTCCATGCATCCTCTTCACTCATCCTGTCTTGATGCAAGCAATCAGATCAGCCATCTCTAATTAGCCATAGTTTCACATTTTGTATAGACCATGAAATAATAGCTAAAACCCTGTAGGTAACAGCATATACTGATATAGCCTATGGTTATGCCAGCATAAGTGTTGCACCAGCAAGTATCAAGTTCCTCCTTGAGCAACTCCCATTGCCCTAGCAAAGCTACAGTAGCCGGGGGCTCCCAGGTGCACCTCCACCCACCTGAAAGTGGGCATGTGCAGCTGTACTTTCTGCCTGCCCTTGAACATCCCAGAAAGATGGAGCAGCCTTAAGCTGGGGATGGGGGCTACTTTTTCTTGCTCATGTCTGTGAGGATAGCCAGAATATGCTCTGACAGATGAGCAGTGCCTGAGAAATCTTCAGCTGCTATTGCGCAACTAGGAATTAAAATAGGACAAAAGAGCAGACCCCCTCCCCATGATGTCAGAGGTATGCTGATGGAAATGTATATTCCTTTCCCATACTTACTGCATCTCAGATAATAGTTGTTAATTTCAGAATAAGCCTGGATCCAGAAGTGGAATAGGTGGGTGGGCGAAGAGCTGAGCAGTTCCCTTCTGCTGGCTGATCTGCAGAGAAGATTTGGCAGGTGAAGGAGGATAACTCTGCTTGCCAGTTCTTCCCTGTAAATATCCTTCCCCTTGAATCTCCCCAGTATCGCAGCAAACACATAGGCTTGGGAGAGGATGGCACATTTGTGGAGACACACTGTACTTTGGCTGTTAGTTTTTACTTTCACAGTGGAATGACACTCTGTGAATAACAATGAAATGATGACTACAAACCTGTATCACATGAAGTGGCCTCACAAGAAACTGTGCCTGCAAAGATTTACAAAAATACATGTTGGGTTTGCCCAGGCTTCTGTGTGGTAGAGTCTGAAAGAGTTTATAATCTTTTGGATTGTAACACCCAAAATTTGTTGACATTGCTGGCTGGGGGATTTTGGGAATTGTAGTTCAAATAATTAATTTTTCCAGATTCTTGCAATAAGCAGGCAGTATGGAGGCCCTGCTGTTTTAAAGGCCGCAATCTGTGATAAAGAGTATGATGAAAAGTGAAACACAGCCCAGTATTTTTGTTGATCTCTCTGTGCTTCTCTCTTACTCTTGGGTGGTACAGTACTGAGTCAATCTCTGTAGATGTAAAAGTTGCCAAAACCTGTATTTTAATTTTTACTTCTGGGTCAGCATATATACATAGTGCACTAAAACAACATATCAAGTTCCCTGACTTGTCCTAGAAGGTTAGTCCTAGAAGGTCAGAATGCAACTGCTTTGCAATGTTCAGACTCCCAGATAGGTACATCCAAAAGAGAATTGAGGGGGAGCTGTGTGCGTGCGTGCGTGCGCACATTTTAGACAACAGCATGGGCTTAATTATTGAAGTATTTGACTGCTCTCAGATTACAGCCCTGCTGAGTTCCTTTCCTTCATTTTCCAAACTCCTGTGCAGTTTTTATACTTTGTCCATCATGTTTGACCATGTGGTCCTAAAAGTAAATACAGTGATAAATAATAATTGCCAATTTTCCCATCAGTATAAGAACTAAACTGATTGGTTTGCTTCTGATATGCTGAACCAGCTCCCAAACCTGAATGTTATAGATTTCCAGGAAATATAGCTCTTTATGCAGCATAGGAATGTTGCCAGCAGTTATGATTAGATTAAACACTTAACATCATCTGGCAGCAGAGACAATTTCCAGAAGGGCTGTCCACCATATATAGAAGGAAGACAAGCAAAACTGGACAGCAGAAAGACATGCAGAATCAGATAGCACTGAGCAACTGGAAACATAGCAAACACAACTTGTAAATCATCTAAGGCTGAAGGATGGGCAGACACACAAAGTTTACATAGGGTTTCAAGCCAGGTGAAATGGCAAACTAATTGCATGATGGATAGTTGCTCCAGAGAAACTTAAATTATTATGTGAGTATCTGAAAAAATGAAATAGGGCTATTGTTTGGGGCAAAGATTAAACAAGCATTGGTTGTTGGACTCCAGGAACCATCAATTCTAGCTAGCCTAGCCAATGGTATGGGATGGTGGGGATTTCAGTCCAGCAACCTCGGGAAGGCCACAGGTTTCCCCCATCCTTCAACTACAGGCTTCCTTCTGTGGATATGAAGCATGCCTATATTAGCTGGAATCCTAGAATACTTGTATTAGTCCAACAAGTTCTAGATACACTCAGTTGTTAAGCAGTGCAGGAACTCACTTAGAGCCAGGGATTGGCCACCAACTTAACTAAAGAGGGGAATACATTTACACACTCTCCTCCAACTATCTAGCTTCGACAGTGACAGCCTTAGTTGATCCTCTACTGTTCCACTTCCTCAGCAGCTTTTAAAATGTCCCAGTTTCTCTCCTTTCTTCCTCCTTTCATCCTTTGTCCTGGCTTTCCTCAGCTGCTGCAAGCTGAGTGCAAAGTGCAAAGTACTTAATTCAGCAGGAGGGAGAGGAGAAAAGTAGTGAGGATGCCCTTCCCAGTAGGCCCAGGCTTTTGTGAGTTGTTCTCCATTAATAGCTTTTGTCATCTTTTTGCCTAGGTACATTCTTTTGGCCACATTCTGATATCACTCAGCCACATGCATCTCAGCTTTATGTGTCTCATCTGTGAAATGTTGGAGGGTATGCAATTTATATGGACAGCCAAAAAGACAAACGAGTCCAAGAGCAAATCAATCCTTAACTCTGTCTAGAAGTCAAGATGACTAAAATGGAGACTGTCAGATTTTGGACATATCATGAGAAGACATGACACACCAGAAAAGACAATAATGCTTAGTAAGATGGAAAGCAATAGGAAAAGAAGAAGGCCATATTACATGTGGATAGACTCAAGGAAGCCACAGCCCTGAATCTGCAAGAGCTGAGAAGGGTGATTGAGGATAGGGTGACTTCAAGTTCCCTCATTCATAGGGTCACCATAAGTTGGAGTTGACTTGAAGACAATTAAAAAACAACAACAATGTGCTTTTAAGTTAGGACATCTCAATCCAGTTACAGTATTCCTACAAACAAAGCTGTAATTAACTACAATATAAACTTCATCTAACATATTCTTTTTCCCCTCACAGGCAAAATAATTGTATTCTTTTCCCAGAATTACATTACACAACTGGGAAAATTACTCAGGAAGCAAGCAGCCTTCATTTCATTAACAACTACTTTGGATAAAACAACCAACTACTGGGGATTTCGGTTGTGTCTGGAATGCCGCTTATCAGCTACGACTGAGATTTGTTCTAGGGCACAGCTGCAACTTGAGTTAGAAGGAAAAACAACAACCATAGATGTGTGCCTGCTGAAACAGCACTCTGCATGAAGAAGTGCTGTGTTTAGTCGGTAGTGCCACAAGCTCCACGCCCTCCACCACCAGTCAAGCCTCAGCTCCAGTGCAGAAACAAAATAAACTAGTAAGAGGAAGTGTGTGGTTAAAAACACCCAGGAGAACATACAGTTCTGTGTGGCTTTTTTTGGGCCTGTGTTGTATGGGAAAGCGGGCGAGGTTAACCTGTGGGAACAGGGCATGCTGGAGCAGGCAAATGTTTGCACCATGCGGTGGCATGCCCCACCTGGTGCTGAAGCTCTGTTACATCCAGCAGACAGACCAAACCTATATAGGTTATTGCCAGATGAATGTAAGGGAGCCTCTTCCAGTTTCCCACCTCTTAAATTTTCTTACTCTTTTCCTCGCAAGTCACCCCTCCTCCTCTCTGATCACTGTACATTTACCAGGTAGAAGAAAGCTTCTGCTGTATGGTTATCATTAGTATTCAGGAGAGGCAGAGGGAACATGAATACTTGACACATTCATAGTGGTTAGGCTGGGGAATGTGATATCTGCCTTCAGGTTTATCACAAGTCACTTCTCTGTCCCTATGATGAGTACACTAAGAGCTGATTCATATATACATGACTTGATATTTCATCACTCCGTAAAGAGTCTTGTGGCACCTTAAGGAGTAAAAGATTTATTATGACATAAGTTTTCACAGACTGAGAGCTCTCTATCAGATGTGTGAAGTGTTATCCTGGTTTGGTAGATTATGTAAATATATTATACATACCTGCACACACAAACACACGTCCAAAGGGGGAGAAAATATATTAAATGGTGGAAGTTACAAGGCTGTGAAATGGAAAGGGGTAAAAACAAGTTCATGCAGAACCCAAATATATATTGGAGTGGCCAAGTTTACAACAGCGGAGAATGGCATCTTTCTCACTATACTATGATAACTGGACACCTGCAGCCAAAAGCAATTCACAGTTCTGATAAACCTATTGCAGAAAAGAATCAGGCTATCTGTCCTTCATGAATTTCACAGGGAAGCCTCTGTTAGAAGTATATTGTTAAAGTCTGATGATGGATTCCAGTAACAGTGTGGGCTCTGACCCACAAGTTTCTTCTACAATACATGTGCACCTTTTTAGGGTACTACAATATTTTTTAGTGTTTCTATTACAGCAGATGGCATAGCTTGTCCTATGGACTTCATCACTCAATGAGTCACAAATGGGTGAATTACCTCAGCTAGAGAGGCAGTGTGATGCAGTGGTTTGAGGACTGAGCAGGGTTTGATGCCCTGTTTGGCCATGGAAACTCACTAGGTGAACTTGGGTGCATCACACACAGTCCCAGAAAACCCCTTGATAGGTTTGCCTTGGGGGTACCATAAGTTGGAAATGATTTGAAAGCACACGAGAACAACAGAGGTTCCATCTGATGTGGTATGACAGGTCTTTCTCCAGTATTTGGTCAATCACAGCTGTTTCTTAGATGTGTAAGCCATTATTAGACATCCCATGGTTGCAGGAACCTTCAGGCAAACTACCTCTCACAGTGTCCAGTTATCCAACTTTGCTGTGGGTAACAATGCAGAGACAAGAATCCTTCCCTCATCTTATGGCCACTGGCACTGCTTCATTGGGAAAGAAAAAGAAAGAATGTTTTTTTGAATACTGAGAGGTATCAGGTATGGTATGGGGTGGTGGGAGGATGGCATATGCAGGAGTGGAATGTGGGAAATCCTCTCCCAAGGGCTCACATACCAAACACAAAACAAAATAATTTCAGAGACTGGAAGATTTATGTTTAGCTTGAACCTGGATCTTGCAAGCTCCTTGTGTTCATTTTCACGGTGTCTCTATTGGCAGCTATGAACACTGACAGTAATCTTGTGAAAGGTATAGGCACAAACCACCGACACATGTTACACTAACCACTAAAATTCTAGTTCCAGGTGGAGTCCTTACCTCATCCAGAAAGGTTAAGATCTTATCTCAATAGCAATCTCTTTAAATAGCCCAGACTACCATTATCTCATTATTTGGAACTGCTTGGAGTAAAACAAAAGGGGAAAAAATGAAGGCCCTTAATAGGAAGGCAAAGATTTTACTACCTGTTACATTATAAATTACAATTATTTTGTTATTTTGACTCTGGGTGCTCTCATTGGTTTTAGTCTTTATGATTTGGTCAAAAATTTGTCATCACAATTTAAAGCTTTTTTGTTTTTTAACGGAGCAGGGCAGCAGCAGATTTTGTCTATATTGTCTAAAAAAACCCTACACACGTGAATACATTGAAGCAAGGACCTCCATAGGAGGATAATGTTTCTTTCAAGCACATTGTTGTCCTAACTCTTAGGTTTACAAATTCAGGGGGAAAAAATGTAACATGTCCTCCAAGGAAAAGAAAAATACATCTGAATGTCCTGCACATGAAAATGCACACGCGCGCACACACACACACACCCAAACCCCTTCCTGTTCATAGAAAATTGGTGCATCAAGGAGAATATTAAAACCTCTCTCGCTGATATGCTACTTTGCCACAGGAAGGTAGTTTTACAACGGTAACTAAGTGGAATAGGTGAAACATAATGTATTTGGAATAGGAAAGAGGAAAAAAATCAGCTTAACAGATGTTTTTTGACTGATATTTTGGGTTTTTTAAGTGTTTCAATTGTTTGTCAGTTTTAATCACTCTTGAAGAATAATTGCAGAGTGGTATAAGTTGAGCAATATTAATTGTTGAATGATGAGTCAACATTTCTTGTTGCTAATGCGTGCCTTCAAATTGTTTCTGATTTATGGTAACCCTATGGTGAAACTATAATGGGATTTTTTGGGGCTGAGAGTGTGTGATGTGTCCAAGGTCACTCAGTGGGTTTCCATGGCTGGATGAAGAATCAAACCCTGATCTCCAGGGTCATAATCCAATGCTCAAACCACTATACCACACGGGCTCTGTGTCAATCAACATTTGCATGAATCTTATTAAATCAGTTGGTCCACACCAGTTGGGATTTTTGCAAATGGATTTAGTCCCTCATAAGGAAATGTACCAAATTTTTTTATATAGGCCAGAATTCAGTAAGGGGCTTATGTCTTCGTAAGTGCACATACATCTGGAAATCCCGCATTGAGCAGGGGGTTGGATTCTATGGCCCATAAGGCCCCTTCCAGCTCTATGATTCTATGTGTGGAAAGTAGAACTGAGCCATTTCTCATCCTCTGTATTCAGCAAGGGGCTACCTAGGGTAGCAGGTGAAGTGATCAATGTGCAATGGGACCAAAGCACAGCAGGGGAACCAATGCACATCAGGAAACTGGGTATGGGGTGCTGATGCTTTCTGGTAGAGCCCAATGTACATTGTGATGGTCTTGTTGGTGCCCTGATATGCATCATTGCAATTCACTATCAAGGTTTCTTAGCATCTCTGCTACATAGCTAAGTATACAAAAAGTTATATAATGTAGACTGTGACAGTGAATTCTAGCCTTAGTTCTTTTCAGTACTGTTGCAAGTGCTTCACATGCATTATTTCCTTAATTCTTAAACCAACTGTTAAGGCAGAGTTGAGAAATGTGTGGCCTTTAAGATGTTATTGGACTTTCACTCTCATGTGCTCTAGCCAACACAGTTAGCCAATTGTGAGAGATGTTCACTTTTTGAGGTTCATATGTTCCTCATCTCTGCCTTAAGGTAAGACAGTGCATCAGGGAGAATATTAAAACCTCTCTCCCTGAGGTTATCCCACACATAAATGATCAGGGATTGAGATATACAGTCGCTTACTGAAGGCAACCCAGTGAATTCATAATAAAGGTGAGCTTTTCTTTCTTCCTCCTCATAGCTCATGCTCTGAGTTTATAATCTCCTTAATTACTAATTCAAGCCATAAAAAGACAAGAAATGTGACACATTTTCATCATGTTGGGAAATGCACACTCATATGGAGTTTACCTGTTTAAAGGGCAAATCTTGTTTTTGCTGAAATCACTGGAAAAAGAAGCAACAGGAAAATCAGAGAACAGTTGTTTAATATAAAATAAGTGATGCAACTGTCATCTATGAGACTGAAAAGGCGTAACTCCCAAAAACAGTCAGCCCTCCACATTTGTGGGTTTCACATATGCAGATGTGATTATTTCACAGATTATTTGCTGTCACTTCTGCTGCCTCCCTATGCCATTTTTAATAGGGACTGCAAGCCTCGTGAGACTGAGAAACTGCAAACAATGCTAGTAAGTCCCTATTAAAAATGGTATGGCGGAGCAGTGGAGGTGGCAGTAAGCCCCACTAGCCACCCACTCCTGCCTTGTGAAGGAATTCTGATGCCTCAAAGGAATCCGTGGTGGGTTGAATATAGTGATCATACTTTTTTGTGTGTTAAATATAGTTTGGGAGGACCTAGAGTTATTCATCATTTTTCCACTTTCAGGGGGATCCTGTGCCCCTAACTCTAGCGAATGTGGAGGGATGTCTGTGTGTCTGTAAAAGGAATTTCCTAAAGCAAACACACCTCAATAAAACTCTTCATTTTTATTCCCTGTATAGCAGGGCCTTCTCCACAAAGCCAGGAATTGGAAAAATTAGTTTTCCAAACCACAGTTCCCAGAATTCCCCAGCCAGCCAATCCACTGATAGTGCTGGTTGGGGGTTTTGAGAGTCATCATCCAAGAAAGTAACTTTTCCAAGCTCTGTAGATAACTTAGCTATGTTCAGCCTGCATTATCTCTGGTATTTGTGTGGTGTCAGTTTCTCAACTTTGCCCTGCAAATCAGCATTGGCATTAATTCATCCAAACCAAATATTTTCTACGGACTTTGAGACAGTGGGAGTACATAAACACTGTTTCTAAGTCTTCTGCTAACAGATGAGATCTCTTTTGCTATGGAATTCACTTGTAAAAGATATATTTGCTTCTCTCTAAGGATTTCTATGGCAATTAACATTTCCAAAGTGCCTATGATGCTCTGTATTAAGGAAGTCCAAAAAAATTCAAAGTAATGTTACTTGGGAAAAATGTGCACAGCCATCTATTCCCCTCTGATATTCTCCTAGAAGTAGAACACCCAGAAATGGAATGGTTAAGCCTTCCAAATTCTTGGATAAGAAGCAATCAAAGGCTTTGGTATGTGTGTGCCTCATTCTTAATGCTGCATTCTGCTTGAAGGGCAAAGCAAACTGTGGGGAAAGAGGCAGTGTAGCTTGGCAGAGAAAATATTCAGCTTTGTCCTGCATGAAATTCCCAGCAGGAAGTCATAATGACTCTGCTTACAGCATTGTTGAAGAATGCTTTATTAGATTGTCAGCATGGGGCGCAAAAGTAGAATTGGAAGAGGGAGGAAACAACCCAAGAAAATTCATAATTAAAGCATATACACCTTCACTGGTTACCAGCACATAATGGCTGTATTTGTGTTTCTGTAATGATTAGTGGTTCAGTTTATTTCCTTGGCACTTCAGAAAATAAAGAAGGACTCAATCACTGTTACACACTGAGATCTCTCTGGCAGTTCTGAAGATGGCAGCCAGATGTTAAGCAGACAGTTGGAAAATCTGGAGACAGTTATATGGAGGTTTCACTTCTGCCTGTTAAGCAAGAAGGGGGTGGTAGGGGATAAAAGATAAAACTTTTTTAAAAAAGATTTAATTTGTAGCAGATATTAAATCGGCAAGAGCTTTCATGTTCCTCCTTAGTGTTTTTCAAGAAAAATAATAATAAAGTAGCAGATTTGAGCAAGCCTATTTCCAAGAGACGGGCTGGTAACTGTAGTTCCAAGAATTAAAATACAGAGGTTGAAGGGAGGAGAGGGCATGAACACAAAGTGGTGGAATTCAAGGCATTTGCAATGCAATCAGTCCACTGCAACCCAGGCTGGCCCATAAAACAGCAATAGCAAATAGGAGTTCTGTTATACCCATGAGGAAACGTAATAAACCACATCACGCCTGGCAGCAACCAACCCGCCGTTCTGTTTCCGGTGCTGTTATTGCAGAACTGCTCCTCAACACCTCTGGCTGTTTAAACACTGAAGTGGGTTCCTTTAGAACCCCTTTTGGTTTAGAGGGGGAGGGCTATAAATCAATAGCATTGTGCCCGTAAGCACAGCGGGTGTTCATTTAGGACCAGTGTGGGTGATTTGTGGTCCTCCAGATGTTGTTTGACTATGCTCCCCTCATTCTTCTCCACTGGCTATCCTAGCTAAGACTGATGGGAATTGCGATCCAACAACATTGGAGTGGCAGGATGGATTTCTCCCTTCTAATTCAGGCTAAGTACTATGCCTATCAAACTAGGAACAAGCTTCATTTAATTTAAAGGGGCTCACTTCCATGTAAGCACATACAAGATTGTGCTGTTTTAAAACATTTCCCCCTGAAACAGAGGCTGTTTTATGTAAAGATGTCCACTGAAAACAACAACAAAACAAGGTTTGGGTGGCCAAAATCTTTTCTTACACTCAACTTTGCCTTCATACAAGGCTTAATACAGGGTTCATGTGGCCTTCCAGATGCAACTGCAATTCCCAGCATTCCTCATCACTCACTTCTTACTGTTCTGTCTTTACTGAAGGACATTTGCCTATTAATAAACAGCATCTGTTAATTAAGAACATGTATTTCTGCTCAGCCATACCAGTCACTCTGGCATGTGGAACAATTACTTTAGGCACATGTTCTTGAGGTGCATAAGCACTGTGGAATAAAAAAGTGAGGAATAGATTCAAATGAAATCCACATCCACAAAAGTGTTGGAACCAGAGAACATGAGGAGGAAGCAAATTCACATGCCCTCTGTTGTTGGGGCAATCACATATGGCCTACAAGGAAAACATTATATGGTTTTATTTTTGGAAACATGAGCATCTGCTTATACTTTCCCATCTTGATGTCTGCAGCTTCTAGTATGGTAGCTGAACTGAAGCAGCTGATTACTACTGCATAGGCATTGTAAGGACCATGATTCCACCCTGAACATGCCTCCTCTTGCGTTACTTTGGAAGCCAATCACAGTCAGGCCTGGTTAATATTTGGATAAAAAACAAGAGAAGGAAACAAGGGATCTCTAGGTAGGGCTAGGAGAGAATCCTATCTGAAACCCTGGGAGCCACTGCTCAAGTCAGAGTTGACAAAACTCAGCTAGATGGATTAATGGTCAGACTCAGTATAAGGCAGCTTCCTATGTTCCTATACATAAGAAGTTCCTGACTTGTATCTGTCCAATGATCTGCCTTTATTGGTGAAACATCCCTGCATAACCTTGAGAAATTCTCTCACACCTACCCAAGCAGTCTAGGGAAACTCACCCAGTCTCCCAAGTACTGTTCTCAAATATATGTCAAGAACTCCTAACTTCTTCTGCTAAGCCCTATCTTACTCATAAACTACTCACTCCTCCTTGGGAGCTCATGTATTAGGACTCACTCAGGTAAGAAATAGCAGCTCCTTTCCTGATCTGCTTGCTTCTAAAATGGTATAATAATGGCCTTCTCCAACTTGTGCCCTCCAAATGTTTTGAGCTTCTCTAAGTCCTTGCCAATGTTGTCCATGGTTAAGAGTGCTAGAAATTGTCATCCAAAACAGGTGAAGGGCACCAAGTTGGGAGCAGACTGCTATATGACCTTATCTGCCTCAACAGGAGGGACTTTTCAGAATAAATTTTGTTCTCTCTCTACTCTCAAGTTCTCTATACTTCCAGCTGTTACTGCTAGAAACCACTCTTACAACAGCAAAAAAATTTTCTTCTAAACAACTGCAGCAGGGAGATTATCATATTAGGATACCAAGAAAATCAAGATATTAGGATACCAAAAGAAACCTCCCATACCAAAGGTCCAATTCCATATTCCTCACAAAGCTCCTCCTTGCAGCCAATTTACCCTGGGCATGTGAAAACACTTTGGACTACAAGCCAGATACTGGGATTGCTTAGTACAAGATGCAAGTAAGTCCACTAAACCACTCTTCAATGCTTGCACCACCTCCAAAGGGCTATGAGGCCCCAATATTGCAGATATGACAGCTAAGACAATGTTTCTTTCACATAAGTCTAAACACCAACCCAGTGTCTCCTACTTGACCCACATAGCAAACTTACCTATGTTCCTGCCAGGAGCATGTACATGCTGAAATCCCAAGGCATTATGTAAACCTTTGTCCAGTGTTTCTTCTGTTACAAGTACCCACCACCTTTTACTTAGATTTCTTGATTTTCAAACCACATCCTGTATGGACATGTACCTTCAAGTCACTTGCCAACTGAAAGCAACCTCATGAATTTCATAGGGTTTTCTTAGGCAAGGAGTACTCAGATGTGGTTTTGCCAGTTCCTTCTTCTGAAATATAATGTACAGCACCAGGTATGCTTTGGCCATCTCCCATCTAAGTACTAACCATGGGTGACTCTGCTTAGCTTCCATCAAAAAATATCTGGTTCCTTTAGCATTCCTTTTGGCTATCCTAGGTTACCTGTTCTGCAGACTTTCTTATAGCTTCCTTGCTTCATACCTTGTTGTGATTTTTAGACACAGGTGGTTATATATATACGTGTGTGTACTGCATCAATTTTTCTAATTAACTCTTCAATATTTTGGCCATCTTTCTCTCTATCCACCTCCCAAGCTTCCAGCATCTGTCTCAATTTTCCTCTTCCATTAAAATATCAACTCTCATTAAGGCTTTTGTTGTTGTTGCTTCCCTCTAGTTTGTTTCCTAGCCCTTAGCATTACTACCTGCTCTAGACTTCTCTGCCGTTAGGTCCTTATTTTTAATTCCCTTTCAAGTGAAGAGCTTTCTCTTTTCTTCACAAAACTTACAACAGCAAGCACATGTTGTTGACAGCTGAATTCCCTATTCAAGTGTTGAAGATTGTGCAATATTTTGACCAGCTTGGCCAATGATTATGGGTGTTCAGGAACTGGTGGGTGTGAGAATCTGAGTCATGCTGCCCATACACAACTGTCAGCCAGTCTGACATCCAGAACTTGGAAATATTACCTTTCCAGAAAACGCCCAGAATCCCCTGGCTAGCATAGCCACTAGTCTGGTCCAAGGAAGGAAGTATGCTAAACTCTGAATGTGAAATTGCTGTGTATGTAACTGACATTCTTACAAGTGGAGATTCTGACTGGCAAAAGACCACCCCCCTATTCACATGCAGATGCTGTACTGTGGAACTGTTTCCCATCCTGGGCAAGCATATGTTTGGAAATCTGTAGCCAGACCACATTAAAGTGAAGACATGGCAACCAGCCATAACCATCCTTCCTCATTAATGCCCAAAGGCCATGTGAAGAACACCTCTATTGTGGCAAAGGCTATAAAGTCTTTACAGTCAGCCCTCCACATTTGCGGGTTTGACTTTCATGGATTTATTTGCAGGTTTCTTCAAGCCCTGCTCCTCCCCCACCTCAAGCACTTCCCTAGGGGAACCTTCCCTCTCAACAGCTCCAATCAGGCCATGCAGTTCTTTAAAAATCTGCCTCCTCCTCCGCCAACCACTATCTGGCCAGTTAAGGACCCAACTTCTCAGCACAAACCTTCTCTCAATGCTCTCCCACACCCAAGGAAGGAGCTAGACAAGAGAGGAAGTATAGGGCCACCATGCAACCCCCTTCTTCTCTCTCCTTTCCCTGACCTGGTTTGGATCCTGGGTGCCCACTCCCCCCACCATGCCTTGGATTCCTTCCCATAGACATACACACACATTTTGGTATTTGCAATCTTGCCATTTTTGTGAGGGCTCTGTGCCCCTAACCTTAGAGAATGTGGAAGGACAACTGTATTTTGAAAAGTACTCAGGACATCTTAAAGAATAATCCATTTATTATTGCACAAACGTTTACTGACTAGCGCTCACTTCATGAGACAGATTCAGCAAAATCCTGTTTGCAAGTAGGTAAGAAGTCAAAAAGTAAAGACATACAGGTGTTACTAGCAGACTGTTGTCAGGTCAATTTTGCCTGCTAATATTTTCCATTTTTTCTTCTCTTGCACCCCCTAAGCATATATACACTCTCCCTACTAAGGGTAACTTTGTGCATCTGACAAAGAGGGCTCCAGTCCATAAAAGCTTATGCCATAAACCCAAGATAGTTCTGACTGCAAGAAACTCAGTTATCTCCCTGCCCCCAACACCATTTGTTCAGTTCATAGCTTCGTTTCCTAGATAATCAAGCTGAGACAAGTCCCTTCCACATACCCTAAAGAGGTGCAAAGATATTACATAGTCACTTTATCCCAATCTTTTCCCTGTGGATTGTCTCCTTGTTTCTGTACATTTGTGCTGGGAATGCTAAGTCACAGCATGAAAGACAAAACAGAGCACAATTGTGTGTGCTTGTGTTAAGGAATGCTTGTTTGCCTGGAATATCTGAATGAGAAATTTCTCAGAGAGGGTAACAAAGAATTGTCACCTAAATTAGCAATATGGAGAAAGAGTGAGTTGGGGGAGAAAGGTGATGGATACAGAGGTTCTATTCAAAGCCTCTTGTACATTTGGCAGATGAAGAAAGTATGCCAAAGCAATGACATGCTTTCTAAAATTCCTGGAAGCTAAAGATAAAATTTAGATTACAAAGCAAGCCACCCAATATTTTCACTGCACCAACAGATGACATGGTTGGCATTTTGACAATACATTTTAGTTTTCTCTGAAGTAGTAAAAGACACTCTCAAAAGCAGGAATCAAATACACTCAAGTAAGTAGTCAGTTATCTATATTTGCAGGTTTGACTTTCACAGTTCTGAGTTTCTTCAACCCCTGGGCCTCCCATATCAGATACTTCTTTTCCAGGGGAACATTCCTATTTGGTGGTCCTGCAGCCTTTTAAAAGCCCACCTCTGGTCCTTCTCCATCAGTTACTGCTTGGCCAGGTTAAGTATGGCTCACAGCCTGATTTCTCAGCATCACAAACCCTCTCCCAATGCCCCCCACATCCAGGGAATGAGATGGGTTAGAGGAAGCATAGGGACACCTATGCCAACCTCCCTCCTCTCCCTGACCTGGTTCAGCCTTTGGGTGCCCATGCTCTCCATGACTTAGCCCCCTAACACACACACACAGGTTATGGTATTTGCAATTGTTTCACTTCTGTGAGAATCCTGTGGCCCTAAGCTTGGTGAATGTGGAGGGCCAACTGTACTGCTTCACATACCAAAGCATTTACTAACTATGCTGAAAGAGCCCATCTCTAAGAGCAGAAGTGGAAACCAAAGATAAAACTAAGCTTGATCTGACACAGGTCTCAGGGAAAATCAGAGTACTGTACTAACGACTCTTGTGCAAACTGTTTCAATATGAGAGGATGGGTAGCAAGACAGGATTTGTTCTGAACAATTTTTTTGCAAGTAAAACCAGTTTCACTGTCAAATTCTTGAAAAAACACTTGGGATTTATTGATGTAAACTGCAAACAGTCGTTACAAAAGATTCTTTTAAATAAACTCACACAAAGAAAAAAAGAGAGGAAAAAAGCAATGTAGTGAACAGTAACGGGAAAATTACATTCAATGTGTTCTTTGTGCCAGTAATGTTTACCTTAAAAGCGGAAACACTCTATTCTTGGAATACAGAAATGCAAAGACAAACTGCATTTGGAATGTCTTTAAGATAGGCACTTGAAACCCAAGGGCAGATTTTGTTTTTCCTTTAAATACTTAGAAAAAAAAAAGGAAGCAAATAGTCTTCCTTTTTATCGTCTCACGGCACAGCTTGTGCATATACATTCTAGATGCCAGCAGTGAAATCCTCACCCCACTGAAGTCAGTGACAAAACTTTCAATGACTTCAGCATGGTCAGAATTCTATCCCATCTGGGAGAGGCCTTGTTCGGGCAAAGAGAGGCAAAGAAGCACATTAAACTCAATTTGCAGTCTGACACAAAAAGGGGAACGATCTAAAATAAATAATCCAAACACAGCTGTTGCATTTTTTAAATTAATTTTTCATTTTTTTAAAATAAAATAACAAAAAGTGTAAAGTTACAAAAATGTCATTGTAGTATAATATATTAAACTGTGGGGGAGGGGGAAAGAAAAAGACTTCACAATCTTAAGATTAATATGGAAGATCATAATTTAAACATAAAAGAATATATTCTATGAATTCATCATCCAGATAAATATGAACAAAATTAACAAAAAAAAGCATAGGTTTCAGCAATAAATACGTTTTGATAAGTTAAATAAGCTTTATATTGTTGTGCAGTGACAAGCAAAATTTGCTTTCCAATTTCTGAAAAGTTATACAAAATTAAAAACCCAGGAAAAAAATAAAAATAAAAAAGCTTGGCGTGAGTGCTCTATGGATAGGTCTATTGTACTCTAGAGCAAAACCATTAAAGCTATGACTACTGGAACTTTGTTTACACAGAACTTGTATGTGTGGAATGAACACCGTTAGACCCCCCCCCCAATTTTCATTTTGAAGATGTCACATGTACATACGGGGGAACTTGTAGCACCAAAAACAAGTCTCTCATTGTCCATCTGGCTGTGCTCTCCAGTCACCAAGCCCCACGCATGTCTTAACAGTTACTGTCCATTCTTAGCTGTTCTTCTGGCTGACCTGAGCAGATTCAGGTAAGATTAGTCTTTATTTAGAAGATGGAAAGGGTTGAATGTTAACAGATGCCCACATGCCATACATCTACAGAACACTGGCCAAAAGGAAAGGGGAAAAGGAAGAGGAGGGTCCTGCATCATGGCCAGTGATTGGAGTTGCTGGTTCCGGATATTCCCCACACATCTGGATATGCACAGAGCTGTGGAGGCTGCTGGTGCCCTCTGCAGCTGGAGAGGTAATAAAGTCACAGTGAACAAGTTAAAAGGCACTAGGTATGTAAACGATTATCACTTTTTGTTGTTGTTGCAATTTGGCACTTGTGTTTTTTTTTCAGCCAGTAGGTGGACTTTAGGCAGGTGGACCATCTTTGTGTTAACATCTAACCCAGAGATGTTAAGGACATTCAGAAGGGAGGGACTGGGGGCAGGAAGGAGAGAAAGGAAAGAGAGAGAAAAGAGATTACAAGCTTAACATTGTAAATAAAGATTTGGGGCAAGAGGTCTAGAAGCAACACCTGGTTACTCGTCAGAGATGGAGAGTCTGCTAAAGATGGGAAGACGTCTTGAGGTGTCCAGGATGGGCGAATCCGAGCCGCTGTGGCTGCTGCTAGAGCTGCTCAGATAGCCCTCCTGGTCAGAGAGGGAGTCCTGAGGACTAGGGGGCGAGTCAAACATATTGGGGGACTCAGACATAGGTCTGAGGAGAAAAGCAGTGGGTGAGCCCCCACCCGACACTGGCACCCCCATGCTGGGAGCAAAGAGATTGGTCAGCTCCTGGCTGGAGAAAGTGAAAGGGTTGCTGGCACAGTCAGGCAGAGTGGGAGAGCCCAGGAGGTCGTCAGCACTCATGATGGGCGGAGGGGTTATGGACGTTGGGCTGTCCAGCAGCCCATTGGCAGAAACAGCACTTGGGAACCCAGCAAAGCTGAAGCTGTGTTGGAGGCGGGGTCTCTCGGTGATGGCGGCCTCCCGGCCACCTGCCACAGCCCGGCGCTCCTCAGCATTGTGGATGAAGTGACAGCGAGGCCCATAAGGGCAGAAGCCAATGGTGTGGAAAGTGCGGCAGAGCTCCGTCTTGTACTTGGGGTGGCGGGTGAGGCTTCGCAGCTCGTGGATGCCGTGGGCAAACTGGCATTTGTCTCCGTATTTGCAGGCCCCATTCTCCTCAAAGGGGCGGCACAGCTCTGTCTTGTACCGACTAGAGTTGACTTGGCCAGCAGGCTGCTTTTGCTGGAGGAGGCGCTCACCCCCTTCAGAGAAGGAGCGATCTCGAAAGCGATTCTCCCTGGGCCCCAGTGCCGGGGCTGGCTCCCCCTTGAGGCTGCTAAGGAGATGGGTCTGATGGAACTTGGAATTCGGCAAGGTGACAGAATGCCTCCTGGGGAAACCCCCGCCAGCCGGAGTTCCCACCGCCTTCCTGTCCAAGAGACACCCTCCAACAGCCGAGGGGTTGTAGTTCAGCATCTTGTTGCTCTGCAAGGAAGAAGCAAGAAAGCCGGTCAGCAACCCCAACTTTCTCAAGCACCTTTGAAATTGCCTTCCAGAGGCACCCTAAATCTGGCCTCTGTACAGCAGACTTGTCTGAACTCAGTAGACTGAGCCCTGCCCTGTGCCACAGATGTGTCAAGGCAGAGGGCAAAAACCCAAACACTGGCCTGGTGTCTGCTGTGGAGTAGCCGTACACCAAAATACATGCTCCCAAAACAACACAGCAAACACTCCTGCTGCACAGCAGCCTTTGCCTTAGGTTCATTTTTTCCCCCAGCCAAGCAGATGATCTTAAGGAAACACGTTACTTCTCTGCCCTAGGCAAGGGCCCAGCATGCTATCGAACCACTCCTGAAACAACTGTAACAGCCACATTCCCAAAGCACACTCCTTTCCCAGTCTTCCACTGTTAATTTATGCTGCAGGGCCTAATGGAATCTCTCACCACACTGTTCTAACCAAACTCCAAAGCCCCTCCACGACTGGAAGAATCAAGCACTTACGAACAAGAATGAACGACTGACAACTTCTAGTTATCACCTTTGTTACTTATTTATATAAAACAGAACTCTTTGGGGAAATTGAACAGATTGTGCCTGAGGGGGAGGGGGCCTACAAAACTAAAGCTAGAAAGGAGTAAGACTTTGGGAAACATACTAGTTACTAATCTAAATTAATCCCATCCCTCTTGCTCCACCTCCTTGCACAGGAATTGCATTTCATGTGATCCATGGCAGACTTCATCCATAACCACAAAAGGATTCCATTGCAATTAGTCTTTTGGCGGTAAAGAAGTCAGCAAGACAAACCTTGCACTACTTTAAAGTATCAGAAAAATGAGATTCAGGAAGGAAAAAAGCAAGACCTATATACACGCCTTAGCATATTTTATGCTTATTCTACATACTCTCTTTTCCAAGTTATTGTCATGAGTCCACCTTCGACAAGTTTTTTTTAAAACTAAGTGCACTCTGGATAGTTTTTCTTTCAGACTGCCAGAGAAAACAAAAACAACTGTGCATCTTCAGAATTATGTTGTTGGAAAGAAACAAAACCCTTCCCAGAACCCAATTCTTGGCTTTCCTACTATACTTTTTTACTCAAACCCATGGACAACTCCCCACAAATTATGTCACGAATATAAGGAAAATGCAGACAGAGCGACTTTGGCTAAACAAAGATAAGCTCATGAGAAAACTAAGCCACATGAGTGGGAAGAGCGATAAGGCAGCCAAACTGCAGAAAAAGCAAACTGCGAGGAGCAACAGGCTGCGAAACCAGGCGCGGGAGGGGCGTGCTGAGGCCCACAAACGTTATTTTGCAGAAGCAGCCTCGCCAGCAGAGCCCCCGCCGCCCCCCGACACCCACCCACGCGCGCGCGCAATTACCCGCACGCATACACACAAAAGCCATTTCCCCGCGTTCAGCAAAAGACCCGCAACTCCGAAGCAGCAAATCATGGAAACAGCTCGCGACAAATCATGGAAACAGCCATCTTTTCTCACGCCAAACAAGCCCTTCGACGTGGGGCCCAGCAAGTCCCTGCAAGCCGCAAACTTCTCAACAGAAGCTTCCAAAGCTGCAGCCAAGCCCAGAGGCTGATTCTGCTATCCGAAAATACAGCCCCTCTTTTGCCTGACGCGGGGCGAGGAAGAACACGACTTAGTTCGAAGCACAAAATCTGGGGTGAAGGGCGACGCTGGCCAAGAAAAGAAAAAAGGAGGCTAAACTCCTACTGGTTTTACGATCCTTGCAAATGGGAGCGAATCTCTTTTCCCCAGATTTCAACACACGACGTTTCTATGCGTTTTGGCGCAGCCGTTCAAAGTTTTGTTACTAAAAATGAGAGGAACTAGGCGGCTTCCAGACATGGTGACCCAGCAAATCCCAGGAAGTCACTAAGAACAGCTAAACTTTTTTTTTGAGAAAGGCATTCAAACAGTCAAATCCCCAAAGAAAGGGACAGGAAAGCCAAGGGAGGCAGCGCAATCTAGGATGAAGGGGGACCTCCTCCCAGGGAAGGGGCTGCGCTTCTCCACGCCTCCCAAGACCCAGAGAAGGGGCGCGGGAAGAAAAAGAAAACGCCTCAGAACTGCATTAAACTCCTTAAGCTAAACTTCTGGCTCAGCCATCCGCCTCCTCCACTTCCTCCCGCCTAATCGCTCTAAGCAACTTTACCAGCCCTATGGACCCGCTACAACCTCAAAGCAAAACTTAGGTCCCTTCAGCGCCCCCACCCCAAACTTCCTCCGGTATCCCAAACTGGTGAACATGGAGGGAAAACGGGGTCTGTGTCCAGATTCAGAACAAGAGAGAGAGAGAAACCGACTTTGCAAGTTTTCCTGCACCATCCAAGAAGTTTTTCTTTTTTTCTTTAAAAGTTTGAAAAGTGGCCACGGGAGGCGACTTACTTTGCATAAAACTTCACTCAGCTCGAAGATGGTGGGAGACACGAGGGCTGTCGACATCTTCAGCTAGCCAGGAGAGAGAGAGAGAGAGATGAAAAGTGTGGCACGGGTCTGAGAGAAAAAAATAAAATAAAATGAATCACAGTGTCCTAAGGCGCAGCCTCCCGTTTCCCTGGGATGGGCTCCTTCGACCCCCTCCAGCTCCAACAATTCTCCTTTCTCTCTCCTTCCAGAAGAACTTTCCGTAAACTCAATTTATAAGTTTCAGCCCTTGCCCCAGGGGAGGAGCTCCAACTTCATTTAAATGAAGGAGGAGAAAGAGAAACGGAGGGGGCGGCGAGGAGAAAGAGGGAAGCGCTGCTTGACGCTCGCACTGAATCACCCATGCGGTCACATCTACCGAGAGGGGCCATTTCCGCACTGGCCTGTTATAGCGCGATGATTGCACTTTCAACCTCCTCTGGAATCCTGGGGTTTGCAGTTTCGGGAGGGGCCGGCCGGCCCCTCCCGAAACTGCAAACCCCAGGATTCCAGAGGAGGTTGAAAGTGCAATCATCGCGCTATAACAGGCCAGTGCGGAAATGGCCTCAAGGAGGACGAAGAAGTTTTAGGGAGGGCGGAAAAAAGGGGAAGGGGCACATTAAAAGCAGCCTCGAAGCGGAGCGGTTTGAAAGCGGGAGGAGGGGAGAGAAACTTTTTTTTTTTGGAGCGCAAATGTATTTGTGCGCTCAGACAACGAGGGAGGGGAAGTTCTCGGCAAGACTCTTTTGTCGGGACTTGAGCGCAACCTGTGACGCTGGGCCCTCGCGGCCTCCCTCCTCCGCCCTTCTTTGCTCAAAGGCGGGAGCGGCGGCTTCCTTGCCCCCACCGTCGCCCCCCAGCAAAGCAAAGGTAACGACTGTGCCGGTTACAAGGAACGGCGCCTGTATCTTCCATCTTCGTGGAATACCTTTGCTAGGAGGGCACCCAAAAGGCGCGCAAGCTTTGCGGGCTCTCCAGGTCTCTGCGTCAGGCGAGGTGTCCCTCAAGGGGCTGTTAGAAACCCGGGCTCGTTTTCCTCAGAAGCTGCCCTCCTCCCTGCCCGGGCCGCCCTCTCCCCCCGCGTCTCCCTTCCCCCCGCTTTCCTCCATGTTGGAGCAAAACAAAGGGGGGAAAGTTTTCACTCCAGGCTCCCTACTGAGAGGGGAAGCTGGGAGAGAGGCGGGCAGGCCCTCCCCCGCCTGGGTCCGAGCCTCGTCGCCGTTTACTTGGGAGTCCCTTTCGAGCAAGGGATAGGGACGGGCCACACGTCTCTAACCCCGGGCGCAACGGCTGGGAAGCCGAGTTTTGTTAAAAGGCGGAGGGCTGACTTCTCTGTAGGCGCGCGTCAGAAGGGGGAGAGGAGAAAGACCTTGCGAAATTCGTTCCTGTCTTGCTGACACGGCATAGGAATTAAAAAGATATTATAGAGGTGGGGGACGTGTAGTGCTTTTTTGTTTCTTTCGGTACAGGGTTTAATCCCCAGCTTTGGAAACCAAACGACGACCGGGTCACTCTGGAGGAACCAAAATCAGTGCAAAAACTGCAGCCGACAGGTCTGTGAAAAGCCATGGGGGCCGGACGCCAATGGTCTCGCCCCACAAGCCCGTGCAGGAAAATGGCCAGTTCCGCACCAGCCTGTTATAGCGCGATGATTCCACGTTCAAACCCCAGGATTCCAGAGGAGGTTGAACGTGGAATCATCGCGCTATAACAGGCTAGTGGGGAAATAGCCTCCTGGGGCTCTTTCGGGTTTGTGCGCCTTCCCTTTTTAACAAACCTGTTTGCAGTAAAGTGTTGTTGTTTTGGTAAAGATACGCCGGTATTCATTCCAACACTGAATAATTACCCTTTTGCAACAACAACAACAAAAACTTTTTAATGTTGCAAACAGGCGTTTTTTCCACTGTATGATTTATCTCCGTGCCTTTTGCCGCCCCTCTTTTTTTTTTTAAGCGTGGTTTTCCGATTCCGATTGAGTCCACTTTTTTTTTTTTTGGCGGGATCCGAGTCAGAGAAGGGTCACATGTGTTGAAACGTGACGCGCTCGCCTTGTCGTTCGCTGAGGGGCCCCCCCCTCCGGCCCCCCGCCTTCTCCACAGCCTCCCTTTGGCAGCTCGGAGAAGCCTCAGGCGGGGGCGGAGGGCGGGAGAACCTGGGCCATTTCCGCACTGGACGGTTATAGCGCGATTATCCCACTTTCAACCTCCTATGGAATCCTGGGGTTTGCAGTTTCGGGAGGGGCCGTCCGGCCCCGGCACCACCTCCCCGCTTAAACCATTTAAACCAGTTTATAGGCTGGATATCTACTCCCCCACCCCAACTCCGGAAAGCTTCCCGCTTTGAGCCGACTTCTCTCTCTCTCGTCTGCTTTGATTTAAACCGCTTGCCTCCTTTTTTTTTTTTTTTTAAACAAGGCTCGCTACTGCCTTTGCATTTTTGCAGCCGGTTCGCCGCCCCTCCCTCGCTGCCTTTTCTCTCCCCCGCCTCCCAGCGTTACTTTTTTTTCCTTTCCCCCCGTTGTATTGAAAACTGGAAAGATTTTTGCCGTGGGAAACAACCCACGCTCGCCTCAATATAAATATCGCGAAAGATGTTGCTCGTTAAAAGGAGGATGTTTGTATACTATCATTCCCCCCCCAGCTCTCCGGCTCAAGACTTGTGAGCGAAACTTCTAATAACCCCCCTTCTTCTAAGGCCATTTCCGCACTACACTCTTATAGCGCGATGATTCCACTTTCAACCTCCTCTGGAATCCTGGGGTTTGCAGTTTCGGGAGGGGCCGGCCGGCCCCTCCCGAAACTGCAAACCCCAGGATTCCAGAGGAGGTTGGAAGTGGAATCATCGCGCTATAACAGGCTAGTGCGGAAATGGTCCAAGTAATCGATACCAGATCTTTTATTGCAAAAGAGGATGACGCGGGACCTTTCATTTTAAGCGGAGCTCCGCATGTGCTGGGGAACTTCTGAACAATGGTAGAGCTGCCACCTTATTTCTCCTGCCAGGCAAAACTCGTAAAGGAAGGAAATAGCAGGAGAGAGAACTTTGCAGCAACTGGGAAGGAGCGGGCGGGGGGGAGGAGAGGGAGGAGGTGGTGTTGGCGGCAACGAGAGGGGCGGGTCTTGTCCCTCGCCTTCGTAAGCAGAAATCCAAGGCCGAGAGCCAATGAGAGTTTCCTCCTGTCGCCGGAAGCACTAAGACCCGCCCCCGTCTATGGCCTAGACTGAAGCCTGTTTTCAGGAACGGTGTTAAAAAACGGAAGGCGGGGGAGGCTGTTACGTGGGTGGTAGACGCGGCGTTCCTTCCAGGCCGCGTTTCCGCACTAGACTGTTCTAGCGCTATTATTCCACTTTCAACGTCCTATGGAATCCTGGGGTTTGCACTTTCGGGAGGGGCCTCGCCAAACCTCGGGATCCCATAGGATGTTGGAAGTGGAATAATAGCACTAGAACGGTCTGGTGCGGAAATGGCCTTAGTGTGCGAATTCATTCCACACTACACCCTTATAGCGTGATTATTCCGCTTTCAACATCCCATGGAATCCTGGGGTTTGCAGTTTAGGGAGGGGCCGGCCGGCCCCTCCCTAAACTGCAAACCCCAGGATTCCATGGGATGTTGAAAGCGGAATAACCACGCTATAAGAGTGTAGTGTGGAAATGGCAAGCTGATTAACTGTGTCGTCCCCCTGAATACAGTCATTTGGCAAACAGAGAGAGGAGATAATTAGGATTTTTTTAAAAAATAAGAAAAGCAACTGAATTCAGCAGATGAGAATTTCCTCCTTCTGTGATGGCTTGTAAAATGTGCTGAACTTGCACGGTGTTGAGAAAAGCTTGAGCTTCTCTCATTTCAAATCCGTAGAGCTGGGAATCAACAAATATCTTTGCCTTGAGTTATTTATTTGGTTATGACCTACAGCTTTTAAGCAGGAAGTACCAGCCCTCCCTTCCTTGGAGAGTTGGTTGGTGATAGTTGATACCCATCCCTCCTCACCCAAGAAATTACCTCAGAAGTGTGTGGTGGGGCTGACTCATCCACAGCTTCGTAGCATTCATGTAGAAGCACACACACCAGTGGTGTTAGCTAGTTATGTGATAGTGCTCTCTCACGTGAACACAGAGGCTCATAAAGCACAGTGTTGAAACGCTTGTGCAGTTGTGTAGATAGCTCTGCAGTGGAGATGGTATTAATGCAAATAGTGATGTTAGAGTGAGCACTACTTATGCACATGCCCAACAACCTTGCATGCCTTGCAGTCTGCCAATTAATGTGAACTGGCCTTGACATTGCCTTACCAAGGCCACTAGACATCTCACATGAGTTGTGGCTTCATAATACCATATAGCCCAACCACTGTTTGATCAATCAAAGAATAGCCACATTGGATTGAATGCCAATAATGCAACAGTCAGCTTCAAGAAACTAAAGTATTAGTTCTCTTATTTTCTTCGTCTACCTTTTTTAAAGTGCATATAGTGAGAATAAAGGAACAAGCAGAATCGGTTTTCAGTTGCTGTTATTTTCTACCTTTCCCCATAGGCTCAATACTTTTACAAGACCTTTTTAATTGTTCGTTTTAAAAGGTCATTTCACAATTCTAAAGGTTGCTTATTGCAAAGGAATTAAGTCTGGAAAAATATTGGATGATTTGAGCCTGCATTTTTACTGGCTTACCTCTGCTTGTGAGCAGTTTTTAGGTGTCCCCCTGTGGGGTGTGCAGCCCCTGGAAGGTTCCCAGGAATGGAATGTAGCCCTCTCTCTGGAATTTAGAGCTTGAACATTTATTTATGTATTTGTTTATTTTAATATTTATAGCCTACCCTATATCACCAGCTGCTAGAGTGGCGTATAAATAAAGCTGAAACAGTAATTTAAGTATTTCAACAGTTTAAAACTTTATATGGCAATTTAAACAATTTTAAATCAGTTTAAAACCATACATATGTACAGATAGAGGCAAGAACCAGTGTGATGTAGTGGTTTGAGTGTTGGACTTAGATTTTGAGGGCAGGAGTTCAAATCCCCACTCAGCCATGGAAACCCACTGGATTATTATTATTATTATTATTTATTTGTATCCCGCCTCTCCATATGGATCGAGGCGGCGAACAACTTACAAATAGCATTTATTTCAAAACATTTCTATACATGCCCCCAACAAGCTGGGTACTCATTTTACCGACCTGCGAAAGGATGGAAGGCTGAGTCAGCCTTGAAGCCGGGCAGGATCGAACTCACAACCTTGTGGCTTGCAGTACTGGCATTTAACCACTGTGCCACCAGGGCTCCTTGGGCAAGTCATACTTTGTCGGCCTCAGAGGAAGAAAAAGGCAAACCTCTCTGAACAAGTTTTGCCAGGAAAATGCTATGACCATTTCTGCACTAGACTGTTGTAGTGCTCTGATTCCACTTTCAACATCCTATGGAATCCTGGGGTTTGCAGTTTTCGGAAGGGCTGCCTGGCCCCTCCCGAAACTGCAAACCCCAGGATTCCATAGGATGTTGAAAGTGGAATCGGAGCGCTACAACAGTCTAGTGCGGAAATGGCTTTAGATAGGTTTGCCTTAGGGTCACCTAAGCAACTTGGAAGTTGTTGAAAGCAATAACATAAGCAAGTTAAAAACTGTGTTTTAATTAGGTCCTAGAATGAAGCCAGCACGAGCACCAACTGGGCCTCCAAGGAAGAGTGTTCCACAATCAGGGTGCCACAGCGGAGAAAGCCTTCTCTCATTGGTCCACACAATATATTGTTTCCCTTGGTGGGACACAGAAGAAGGCCTGTCCAACAGATCTCAGTGCACAAGATGTACACAGAAAGGAAAAAGCAGACCTTCATGTAGTGAAGTCTCAAGCCATTTAGGAGTTTATAATGTTGTCACCAGCACATTGAATTCAGACTGGAAGCATATTTGCATATTTACAACTCATCTGTCAACTTATGGTGGCCCCATGAATTTGATAGTGTTTTCTTAGGCAAGGAATACTCAGAGGTGGTTTTGCCAAACCTGGAATCTAATGATCTCTCCCGACAGCTTTATGTAAATATTAAACCAAACATTCTGAGCAAAGATAAGCAGTCTTTTCCTTGGGTTTCTTAAACTCTTTTTCTTTTTCCTTTTTTTTGGAGGAGAGGACTAATTCTTTTAGACTGTAACTCTTATATGCGGGATTATGGGAGTTGCAACCCCCAAAAGTAATTTTTCCATCCTGTTAATATTATGTTACCAGTGCTGTGTGACACTGCAGGAGCTATCTTTGAATGAAGCTAGAAACTGTTATTCCTATATGCACAGACAAAAAGGCTATAATTTTAATCTGAGGAAAAGGGGGATATAAGCAAGCAAGCTCATAAATGAGAAAAGGAATGTGCAAAGGACCAAGTGTGGAGAAATATGTCGAAAAGAGAGGACATGTGCTTGTACACATTGCACAACCTGAGTAGCCAACACACCATTACTTTGCAGGAATTCTTAGTCGCAGTACCAGACAAACATGAACCATAGTAATCCTCTTGACTTTACACTTATGAATAATACAAGAGCATCTAGAGGGAGATGAGATTACATAATTCAGAAACAAGAATTTACATTCTTAAGCCAGCTGTTTGCAAGAGGGTTCGACCATTTCTTAGAAGCTGCAAGGCTGTACTTATTTGTATCTGCATATTGCTGTAACCTAGACTTGGGTGGTGACTAGCAGACTACAGGGATAGAACTGATGAAAACTTGTATAAAGTAATTTGTTAGTTTTTATGGTGTCACAGAACTATTTTTTGGGGGGGAAACCAGTTCACAAGGTAAATTTAAGCAGGTCGCTATCTCTTTAGGTCTCAGGGTCCCACCAGCTCTTCTGAAACAATGTGAATAAGAATACTGGTCTATTTTTTTAGGGGTGTTTAATGTCCTGTCCTAATCTACCATGGGCCAACAAGTGTTTTTTAAAAGTGATAGAAGTGCATTTCTCATTGCAGGTCCAATCCAAGGACTGATGCTATCCATGCTCAGTCTTGCCAAACTGTCATTAGTAGCACCAGGCATGTTGGGCATGTCAGAGCGGAAACCTGTTGTTCATTATGTGCCTTTGAGTCATTTCTGACTCATTTCTTATGGTGACCCTAGGGTGAAACCTATCATGGGGTTTTCTTGGCAGAAAGCATTCAGAAGGGGTTTTTATCCTTGCCTTCCTCTGAGGTTGAGAGAGTGTGACCTGCCTAAGGTTTCCACAGCAGTGGAACATGGATCTAGAGTGGGGATATGGATCCTGGCCCATTTCCGCACTAGCGCTAGAACAGGCTAGTGCGGAAATGGGCCTGGTCTCCCAGCGTCCTAGTCCAACACACGACTATATCACACTGGTTCAGGGAGTACTGAATCTCATCTACCTCTTCTGTTCCGTGCAGATTAGTTGATGTTAATGCAAATCTACCTATCCTGGATCAGACTTTTTAGCCTGGGAAACTACATGCAGCATCTGTTTGCTCCTCCTTCTGTTGAGTCAAAGCAAACGTATGCAAACACTTTAAATCCTTAAAATATGTTCTATAAAGCAATCACCATACCTGAAGATTTTGATTTCCTGGGAAAGAAGCAATTCAAAAGAACTGTGAAACACTTTGGTGGTGCTGGTGGTGACAAGCTGACTGGAAGATACTAAGGTATCCTTTTTGGCATGCTGTCATATAAGGAAAAAGGAACCTAAACAGCATGTTACATGTTCATACAATTAATGCATTTCCACAGAGAAGAAATTTCAATTTGTGTATTTCAGTTTGGTTTTACTAGTAACCATTTACCTGACGGATGATGCATCAGGGGAAGCAGCTTGGAGTAGGCTCAGAGAAGATTGCATTTCTCAAAGTTTTTTCCCCCTTAAAAACATTGATTTGGTGGTTTAATAATTCACAATAAAATTAAAACCCTCAGGCTTCACTTTTGTAATGCAGTCTACAGAAGGTGAACTGTTCTTTTCTACATAGGTGTTAAAGGTGCAAGAGCCTTGTCCTCTTCTGCATCTCATCACATTAGTCTTCAAGTTTTACATGTCAGTCTAGTAACATTTGATACATAAAGTGTAAGATTATAATTTTTCTCAAGTACTACATGTTTTACATATTTTAGAAGAAATAGTATAAGTTTAAGAAGAACTTAATATTAATGGATGGTGTCAGAAATCCTGAGCCAACATGGTATAAGTTTTCAGTGTTGGACTAAGGCTCCAGGAGTCATTTTTGCATGCCTTCAAGTCATTTCCAAGTTAGGGTGACCCTAAGACAAACCTAGCACAGGTTTTTCTTGGCAAGATTTCTTTAGAAGAATTTGCCATTGCCTTAGGCTCAGAGGGTGTGACTTCTCCGTAGCCAAATGGGGATTTGAACCCTGATCTCCTAGTTTGGCACTCAAATTATTCGGCACTATACCGTACTGGCTCCCTAGGACTCCGGGAGACCAGGGTTCAAATCCCTGCTTAGCCATGGAAAATCACTCAGTGACAGTAGGGAAGTCACACTCTCTCAGCCTAAGAGGAAAGAGATGGCAGATATCCTTCAAACAAATAAAAGAAAACCCTTTGATAGGGCTGCCATACGGTCACTGTATGTCAGAAATGACTTGAAGACATAGAACAATAACAGAAATCCTATTCCAGAATTTGAACTAGAACGCATTTCCAAGACCTCTGCAAAATATTCTTCTGTTCTGTGCCTATATTGTCTGACAGGTTGCCAGGGAGACCAGGTGGGTCCAAACATCTGGCTGACTATTGCAGAAGTCAGGCTATTTATCCCATGCAACTCCTGGATTAAACAGCTGTAGCTGGGTGTGGGATTGTACCCTGAATTCAGATCTGATACCTCCTGTATGTGATCTGGGTTTCTTCCAGCAAACCCTGTGTTCCTGGGGAGTAGGGGCCAGAGGAGGGGAAAAGGTGCTTTCTTTCATGACAGATGTGAGTGCTGCCTGCTGCTGTGACTGAGTGATTAGGGCATTCCAATGTAATCTTTGCAGTCAAGGTGTAAGTCAACGGGGCCTCAGTCTCAGTGGTACAATAAGGTAAATTAGCTTAAATACCAAATACCCCAAAGGCACTGTCTGATCTTGAAAGCTAAGCAGAGTCAGCTTGGCTTATTACTTGGATGGGAGACTGCCAAAGAATACCAGGTACTGTAGGCTATATTTCAGAAGAAGGAACTGGCAAAACTGCCTCTGAGTATTCCTTGCCTAAGAAAACTCTATGAAATTCTTGGGTTTGCCATAAGTCAACTGGTGATTTGAAGGCACATACACATACACTAAAATAAAGTGCCTGTGTAGGTTGTGAGCCTTGCAGTCATGCTAGATCTACAGAGAACAAATGGATCCCATAAAGGGATATGGAGGGAATCATAAAGATCTGGAGGTCCAGAGAGGTCAACTCCAGGCTGTGTTGAAGCTGATGGCTGCAGTAAGCTGAAAAACTCATGCGATAAGGAAAGGGAGCATGAGAAGTTTGTTGATTTGTGTGGCTTGAGGAGGTGTGGCTTAGTGATTCAGTGAGACAAACAGAGACACCACACCCACTGTCAATCTTCAAATGAAGATTGTCTGTGATGGAAACCAGTGCTAATTTCCTTACAAAGCAAGATCTAAAACCTAACATAAATAAATGGAGAGATCTTGTTCATTCCTGTGTGTGTTTCTGAGTGTAAAAGGAAGATGGGGTAGTAGGAAAACATGGGGTTGTATATAATGTTCAGTTGAGCTGGCAGCAAAACCTCTGTATTCCCATTCTAGGGTTTCCACCTGCTGCCTCTGAACTTGATTCACAGATCATCTGCTTTCCTAGCTCTCTCTCTCTCTTTTTTTTGGTAAAGATCTTTGCCTTTTCCTATACTGCTCTCTATGGGCCATATGGCTCTTCATCATACACAGTTTCCAAACTTTCTTCTTCTCTCTCTGTATGCACAGATGTCATTACTTGTGAGCTTTATATTTCATTCCTCCCTCTCTCTGGGTTCTTCTGTTAAATCAGTTGCCATCCTATCACTTTCTCCTTCCTATTCAAGACATGTTACTCAAAACATAATCTCAGTTTCTTTCTAGAGTAGCTGAATCGTGTGAATGGCTCGGCATCTGGTGTTATTGCTCAGTGGAAAGAGAGTAAGTTGTACCTTTTAAAACTGGCAGGTTTTCTAAAGCTCCTGAGCCCAGTTTGTAGAAATCAACACCTTCCTTACTAACTCACCACTATTGTAAGATGCTTGGAAAAGAATCCACTGAGTGTCCCACCTTCATCTGATGCCAAGTAATAGGGAGCATCCCAGGCTCAGCAGCAATGCTATCTCTCTGGAACCCGCATCTCAGGGAGGCCACCTCAGCCAAAGTTGGGTCACCTGTGACTCTCAGCCTAATTTTAAAAGCCCTTTACAAGTCATAATTTTAGATATCTGGCAAGAGGAACCCAATTCTTTCCCTATAGTCAGTTGGAAGGGGGAGAAAGAAAGGAGAGGAGCCAATGCTGCACTCATGTTGGCCACCAAAGATTCTCCCCAGGAAACTGGCTTTCAACAAAGAAAGGCTCTTCACCTCTCCACATAGACAAGGGCCATTTCTGCACTAGACTATGATAGTGCTATTATTCCACTTTCAACATCCTGTGGAATCCTGGGGTTTCCAGTTCAGGGACGGGCCTCAAAGGATTCCATAGGATGTTGAAAGTGGAATAATAACACTATAACAGTCTAGTGCGGAAATGGCCTAGCTCAGTCCTCATTTACCATAATGAAGTTAAAGCCTTTTACAGTTTGCCAGGCTGAGTATTTTAACTTGCTTTTCGCTTTTAAAGTTGTCCTCTAGTAGTCTTGCTGCTGGTTTTCGACTTTAATACTTTCTTTCATATTGTAACTGAACTGTTTATAATTTTGCAAGCAACTCTGAGAAATGTATCAGATTATGTGACACCAAATAAATTAAGAGAGCCAGCACAGTGAAGTGTTAAAGCATTGGATGAAGACTGAAGTGATCTAGGTTTAAATGTGCATTCATGGAGATTAGACCATGAAGAACTTACCATGGGTGACCTTGGGTTAATCACTGTCAGCCTAACCTATCTCATAGGATTGTTGGAGGGTAAAAATGAGAAGAAATACCATGTATTTCTCTTTGTGCTCATCAGAGGAAAGGTAATGTATGTTACGAATACCTGGCTAGATTAAGATAAGATAGAAAGTGCCAGGTCATCTTCTGGTCATGGTTAGATTATGGCAACCTTGTCTCTCTCTGGCCTTCTATCATCAGTTCACTTTTTCATGTCCCTAACTCTTCTGCCAAAATAACTACTTCTGTTGATATTCTGAACATATTCCTTCCTGAGCATACTCCTGTTGATATTCCGTCATTGGTTTCCCACCCCTTTCTACTTTAGCCTAAACTTTTTATATCTGTTTGTGAGGTTTTGCCCTGTCCTTATCAATATGTCAGATCTGTGAGTTTTGCTCCTGTAGCTCTGACATTCTCAGTCACCATTCTTCCCTGTTCTCTTAATCCCACTCCTCACATTGTGCCTTGATTTATTCCTGGTGCTTGGTCTCTGTCCTTCATGCCATCCCTCTTCAGAAGCACTTTTTCTATTAAATCTCAATCCTCATCTGCAACCGTAATATCAGTGGCAACCAAACTTATGTGCCTTTGGTCATAATCATCTTTTGCCACTATGCTTTCCCTTTCCTCATTTGTCTTCCTTTCCACTAGATTGTAAGCTCCTTGGGAGCAGAGACCTTTCTTTTTTTAACAGTGAACAGTCAGGTACACATATTATCTGGTATATATGTACTAATAAAATGCAGAGCTTCTCCAGCTCTGATGTTCATAATGTTCACCATGGTCTGTATCAGACAGACAACACTGAGGAATCCAGCTCTGTTCCTTTACCCACTATCTTGATCTCATAGCTTCCCCCTTCTCCAGTTGGCTCCTCAGAGAACACACCCTTTTCCTCACTGCTAATAATCCACACACCCTGCTCTGCTGGTATTATAGTCACTATGTGTTATCTTGTGTTTGTCTTGGTCTTATTTAAACCGTAAATGCTTCAGGGCAGGCAGCTTGTTTTATCTCTGTTTGTCAAGCCCTGTGCAAGTTCATGGGGCTGCATAAGTGCTTTTGATAATCCATAACAACCATAAAATAGGTCACTTTAGAAAAAGAAACAGATTAACTATAGGAAGGTGTGGCTTAACTCCTCTACCACTACCTTCTGTTTTTTTTGCTTTATAAGAAGTTATGCGTAGGAGTGTGGAACATTTCTGGACCAGAGGAATGGCTAACGCCAGCAAGCTATTGTCTAAGCTCTTGTCCCCTTTGCTGCTGCTGCTGCTGCTTTTGTAGGTCTTAATGATGCTTTGCTGCATTGTTATGCTCTTGGGTCTGTTGTCTTTTAGTGTGATTAGTGTTTAGTAAGAGCAATCTGTAGGCCATTCTACATTATGTTTAGAAACACAGTCAGACCCCAAGTCTGAAAGAGAAACTGGAAAACCCCAAGCATGGTGGTCTGATTAGTAGTATCTTGCTGCTGAAACACATCAGAAATGAAGCCTGTAAGATACAAGCCCTCCACTTTTGCAGGGGTTAGGTGCACAGTACCCCTGCAAAAGTGGAAAAAACACAAATATCGTGAGCCCCCTCCAACTGTATTTAATACACAAAAAGTACCTGTACTGGCAGCGTGGCTGGACCCACTGTGTGTGTGTTTCCTTGCTTGTTCACTCACTCACATGGGCAGGAGGAGAGGAAGGAGATAGGATGGGGGATCAGGAGGAGGGAGAAGAGGACACCCGTCCCATCCCCTTCCCTGCTTCCCTCTTCTCACCCAAGCAAGTGAGCAACATCACATCTAGCAACACAATCCATGAATAATCAAACTCACAAACGCTTAACCCACAAATGTGGAGGGCTGACTATAGATAGTGAAGGTAATGTTCTGCTGTTCTGCATATTCATCAAATGTTTCATCACTGGATGACTTGCAGCTGAACTTTGGGGCTCTTTCCAGTGTTGGAGTGACATACAAGATATCACATCACAGATACTGAGCCACCAAAGTAGAACAGAATTTCTTACTTTACCTTTTAGAAAATGGGCATTCCAAAGAATCACAATAGCAGAACTAGTATTTCTTTCCATAGCTTAATCCTAGGTGTCTATTGAAATGCTTGTCTAAGTACATGTGCATCAGCTTGTCTTGTGCATATTGCTGGGAATGAACTTCATCAACCTGAGATTTATCTGTAATTTATGCACAAGATTGAGCTGTTTCTTTGCTTTTAGAGAATTTATCCATCTTCAATGCAGCTTTGTTCCTATAGTTGAATGCTCCCATTTCTCTGAACAGTATGGTGCCCCGGAGAGGTAAGGCCTCCTGGAACCAATCAGTGTTGCCTCTGCTCCAGCAGGAATTTAAAAAATATCTGAGGTCTACATTGCCACCACATTCTTCTCTCTCAACATGTAATGGTTAGTAGAATACTTTCAGTGCTCTCTTCCTCATTTTTCCTCCTTTCATGGCAGGAACCAGAAGGACAGAGCAGACAGCTGCCCTAATGGGAGATGGCTGAAGAGCCTGTCCCTTTCTCCTACAGTCTAGCTACTGTACATCGCTAACCACCAGTGAGGTTAAGGCAAATATATTTTCATAGGGTATATTCATACAGCACACTGGTAACAGTCTGATGCTGCTTTAACTGCTGTAGCTCTGTCCTATGGAATCCTGAGATTTATAGTTTTGTACTTAGAATTCTCTAGCGAACTCCCCTGATTTAGAGCTCTCAGGCAGAGAACTGAATGTACTACATGAAGCTACAAATCCAAGGCAGCATCCTGTGGAATTCTGAGATTGGCTGTTTGAGGAAGGACTTTTAGAATTCCCAGCTGGAGCACTTAAATGCCTGGCCAAACTATAAAACCCAGGATTCCATAGGATGTTGTCATGACAGTTAAAGTGGAATCATAGTGCTATAATTGTGTGTTGTGAAAGGGTCTCTGGAGACAGAGACTGTCACGTAAAAACCACCTCAGAAACTACTGCAGCTATACCTTTCCCTCCATCCTTATGGCCACTTCCACCGAGTAGTCTGTGGAAAGGCATCCAGTAGAAAAAAGAAGGGAAACATTATCTCAGAGCTTGCACGTGCTCCCTTCTTGCCTAGGACTTTCTGTTGAAAAGTTATTTTCAGTTTTAACCATTACACTTGTATTCTACCTTTCCATGAAAAAAATAGCATGCAGGGAAACTAAGAAGCTAATCAACTGCTTTGCGGAATGGATCCTTATGAGTTATCCTTAATATTTTAACTGGGCTTTTAAATTATTATTGAATATATCTTTATCTTGTAAGCTGCTTTGGAAATACTTTTATGCTGGAAGATAGGATACTTGATATTATTAATTTATATTTAATTTATAATTTAATATAATAATTAATATAATTATTATAAAAGAAACTAACTGTTGATAGATTGCACTAATTTTAAAAAATAATTTTTTTTATACATGGCCTTCAATACTAGTAAGACTATTAGCTTGATCTGATATTTTTAAAAAGACAGATTTTGGTTTAACATACACTGATTTAACTCTTTCTTCACTCTGAATATAATTCATCTATCATGAACCCTGAGATTTTACCAGACATTCACTACACACTTTGAAGCCTAATTTTTGCAGCTTTTAACAGATTCTAGAGACTTCTTCCTTTTTAAACTAAAAACAACTCTGAGACAGACAGTGACATTCTTTGACTACAGTGACAGTACCATTCTTGAAGTTGCACAAAGTCGTTAGTGAACAGAAGCATACAATGACCAATGCACACTATCAGTTTATGTCATGGCCATTCATTTTGTCAGGGCAATAGGTCTGTATGCATGGAGCAGGTAGAGGGGGAGCCCATAAATGGCTGTGAATCTTTATATTTGGTCAGGGTGGGCTAGCCTGGCTTTGTAGCCCACAGCATATGAGTGACTCCCCCAGATATAAAACCACCTTAAAATGACTGAGACATATAAGTGATGTGTTATCTCTGGGTTTTTTACTTAAAAGCAGCTACCGCTTTCAAAAGAACATATAGAATTAATCCCAGAACATTGGGAAAGAAGCGTCAGTGAATCATGAGAGCCAAGCAGAGTTACTAGTGTGTGGGAAAAAGCTACATGTGCTTGAACATAATAAGGGAGTATGTAATAATAATTACTGTTATTGTAATAAGGGCTGGGTGACTATCTGAGAAAAAGGTGTCTGGCAATAACCTTGGCTTGGTTTGTTTTCATCGTGAGTAAAATAGTAGTTATGTACATGCAGAAATAATACCCATGGCCAGAACAGAACACTGGCAGCACACCAACTATTCGCCATTCTGTTCAGGCGTACGTAGGTCAAGCCAGACAATTAATTGAATTTGGCATACACCCTGACCCTATGCTGTGCTGACAGTCTGCAGCAGAACATAGAATCTAGTTCTGGGCTCCCAGAATTGCCATAAGTAGACAATTTAAAGATTATTTCTTTCTGCAGAGCTGGAAACCAGTCTCAACCCCACACCAGAAAAACATCAAAGAATGGATTTGTTATGTCAAGGCCAGATTACAACTGCCTATGTTGTAAATTAGCATAACATGATGGACTTTTTGAGGTGTAAAAGGGAATGAATTGAGAAGAAGAAAACCTTTTTTGGGAGCAGGAGTTATATAATAAAGGTCACTGGAGTCACAGGATAGATAAAGGGTTAACAGACTATCCCAGTTCCTGAGATTTCAGAGCGAAAACCTGAGACTAGAGACAACCTCTGGTGAGGTCACAGAGGAGAGAGGCCCTTGTGATATTACAATAGGCAGCCCCTGGTGATGTCATTGAACGTGATACCTTAAGGATCAGCCATAGTTGCACAGAATATGCCATTCAAATAAAAAAACCTCCAGGTCCTACAAATGAGGAAAAACGTATATCCATACACTTTTCAAGGCAGCATTCTCAGCCTGCAAACTAGAGAAGAGGGTCCAGGTCTTGAGATCTGAGAACACTAGGTAGGTATTTCATTCATTCATTGCCTTTATATGCCACCTTTCTCCCCCTGTGGGACTCAAGCTGCCTCAAAAAAGTAAGGACAGAATCAAGCTAAAACCTGAGAATAAAATTTACAATACAATTTAAAAGTTATCACATTAAAACCTTAGTTTAGACACAGTATAGAAACAGTACAAAATGGAAATGAAATCTTGTTTAAAACAGGCTGAATCCCTGAACTATATGTTTTATTTTATTTTATTTATTTTAATATTTATCCCCTGCCTCATACCTAAAGGCCTCAGGGTACTGTACAATAAAAGCAACCCAATTTCATAGGATCACCAAATCTTAGGGACTGCAAGAGAAGGGAAGGGAGGGACTGCAAGGGCCACCAAGCCCAATCTCCTGCCGTTTAGGAATGCACAGCTAAAACCCCCCTGGGAGATGGCCATCCAACTTCTCTTTAAAGGCCTTCAAAGAAGGAGACCACCACTTTCCAGGCTGTTCTTACAGTTCAAACAGTTCTTACAATAAAGAAGTTTTTCCTAATTTTAGGTGGAATTTCTTCTCTTGTAATGTGAATCCATTGGTTAAAACAGTATAACCAATAAAAAGATTTTTTAAAGGCTAAAAACATATCAAACAACTTAACTAGTTAAAAAGAGAAATTAAAACTGGTTAAAGTAGTTCAAAATTATTTAAAATTGTGTGCATGTTTGTGTAAAACCAATGAGTACCAAAAGCAAAGAACCACATTTTCACTTGGTGCTGGAACGCCAGCAATATTGGCTCAATATTAAGAGAACACATAGCTCTACCAAGCATTTTTATGTTATTGTTGTTTGAGAAGCAACAATAATCTGAGGCTGTAAAGTGGGCAAAGGGCACCCAGCCAGATGTTGTTGAGCAGCAGCTCCTTGTATATCTGTCCATTGACTCTGCTGTGTAGGATGGCTAGGAAGCCAGTCTAATAACATCTGGATAGCTGCACATTTCCTACCTTTGCCCCAATACAAAGCTTGCTTAACTGGTGCATTAATCCAGCAGTGGCACATAAGCCAGCACTTGGACACACTGCATGTTTGGTGAAAGCCATTATTTCCCCTTCCGCTGAATGCTTTTGTTGCAGTGTGCCTTCAAGTCACTTCCAAATTATGGCTATCCTAAGGCAAACCTGATATGGGATTCTCTTGGCAGAATTTGTTCAGAGGGGGTTTGCCATTGCCTGCCTTAGGCTAAGAGAATGTGACTTGCCAAGGGTTACGCAATGGGTTTCCATCGCTGAGACAGGATTTGAACCCTGATTTCCCTGTGTTCTAGTCCAGCACTCAAAGTACTATAGCAAGAGTACCACTGGCTCTTTCTTAATGCGTAGCTCACAATGTATTTACATCAACATCTGGACTTGTTCTACCTCACATTTTAAGGCATATGGCTTGAAACATACAAGACCTGAGCCATAGTGAACTGTGTATACAACCTTAATGTTCTACAATTTGTTTATTCATTTCACTTGTACTCTGTCAATAAAAATAGCGATAATACTGAGAGAGGAAGTTCTAGGCCTTTTGGGAAAAGTTGAAGCTTCTAAAAAAAATTTTTAAAAAGAAAGAAAATGAAGTAGGAAAACTTTTCTGCTTCAGGTTGTGAAGAAACTATTGATACTATATATGCAATGTTGTTTTCATATTTAACACTGATACAGGTTTACATTTTGGATTTCTCTCTGCAGCTTCTGTTTCTATTCCCATTTTTATCACTTTGCAGTGTTACTAAGAACAAAGACAGATCCATGTGAACATTGCTTTATTCTCAGGGTGATCCTGCATCACTGAAATGAAAGGAACATTTATATTATTGTTCATTATATACTCACCAGAGCAAGAATATGGCATGGTATTGGAGTCAGAGCTTGGAAAGCAGAAGGTGGGACTGCAGCTCCCTCATATTTACTGGGAGATTCTGGAAGCTGGAATCTAAACTAGTACTGTCTCCAAATTCTGACTAGAGTGCACGTGGATAATGACTGTCATTGAATAGAAGATGCTCCAAAAAAAAAATAAACACTCTCCTATGACATCAAATAAGTGTTTCACATGTACATCTTATTTATTTCGTAATACATATTAGTGATACCTTTGTCAGGCCAACCTGCAGGTGCAAAAAAAAATTATGTTTGCTTTTGAAGCTCACTGATGCCTTCTCCAATCAAAGATGGTACAGAGTTCATGTTGGAAAGGGGAATGACATTGTTGTGTTATACATTGCAGCCCTGTTTGCTGTTTGTTTTGATCTTAGAGAGAGAGAAAGTGTGTGAGGTAGAGAAAAACTTTAGATTCCATCTCCCCTTCCAAAGATGAGGAGGAGAGAGGCGGCAGAAAAGCAAGAAGAACTGTACTAATGGACAAGATGGATTTGTATCTGGAATGGTCAGCCCCAGAGTTTAAAAGGGCTACTTGTTAAGTCAGCTTGCATAAAAGGGCAGTTTCACCAGGCGTAGCTTTTCCTATTTTATTGTTGTAGTGTTTGGAAAAACTGTATCTAGTAGTACAGTTTCCTTCTCTTCAACACTAGAAAGCAAAGTGGCTATCTTAGCATATATTTTATTTATATAATGCCCTGCTTCCAGCATGGGATCTAAGGCCGCTTATAAAGGCTACAAGCTAAAGATAAGCTAAATCCCTGATAATTAAAAAAAAAAAGTTTAAAAATGCAATTAAACAAATTTTCACATTAAAACACCGTTAAATTTTAATAGTATAGTACTATTTTTTAAAAACAGCAATCAAATTAACAATGCAGCAGGCAAACCATAAAAGACTCCCTGAAACCAATTAATCATTAAAAGTTTGTTTGAATAAAAATGTTTTTGCCTCCTGCCAAAAGGAGAGCAGAGAGGGAGCCAGCGAATTTCACAGGCTGGGAGCAGCCACTGAGAAGACTCTTTCCTGTGTCACTACCAGATGAGTTTGTGATGGTGGAGAAACCAAGAGAAAGACCACCCCAAAGATCTTAAAGCTCAGACATAGGGAGATACAAACTTTCAGATGGCCTGGATCTAAGCCATATAGGTCTTTATGGGTCATAACCAGGAGTCTGAATTGTGCCCAGAAATTAATTGATAGCCAGCAAGGCTGTTTCAACAGGGCACTTATATACTATCTGTAATTGGACACATTCAGCATTCTGGCCATAGCATTTTGGACCTGCTCAAATTTCTAAACATTTCCCAAAGGCAGTGAGATGTAGCATGCATTACAGTAGTCCAAATGGGTTGTAATCAAGGCATGTGTCACTAGCCAGATCCGACTTCTTAAGGAACACATGCATCTCCCACGCTAATCTTAACTATGCAAATATGCTCCTGGCCACTGCTCAAACTGGGCCATCAAGCTGTGAGCCTGAAATTTCAGAGGAAGTGTAACCCCATTCAGCACAGGATGAATCCCTGTTCCCTGACCTGCTGACCAAGAAAGTAGAAAAGAGATGCCCTTCTTGGAATTCCATATGTTGAAAAAGAGACTGGCAAGAGAGCACATTTCAGGGAGCATTTTGTAAAATGCTTCACCTTTCCTCTGGAATAACTAGCAAATGCTACTGCAGGGAAGTTATAAGATGAAATCTTCGCAGCATTGACAGATCACAAGCTGGAGATGCTGTCTGTCACTTTAAAGACTCACAGGCAACAGCAGAGGATGTAGCTGCTCTCCCTCCCACCCTGTTTTTCCATTGACCTGATCCCCCTTCTGCTGTGAGTCCTACTTGCTCTAACAGGCAGGATGCTTATGCAGTGAGACTGGGGGAGGAGAAGCCACAGCTGCATCCTCTTTTGCAGCTATTGAGCTGTAAAAAAGACAGGTGAGATTTCCAGTTTGCGACCTAGAAACAGAGAGAGGAAGCCTGTGTTGCTATCTGGCAATGTTACTTCCTCATCACTCAAGCTTGTAGCTTCATCTTTTAAGGACTGCACAGTTCACTGATTGTATTGTTGCCAGTCAACTGGCTTGACCACTTGTGAATGTAGGAGAGGCAAACAACAGTATGAAGAGGATTCAGCATTGTCTAAACAAGCTAATTAAATGTGATCAGGTGTGCTTTGATCCATAGGAGTGTGTTAGTCAGGAAGGGCACATTGTCTTTGCTGCAAAGCAGTTGCCAGGTGAAGCTACTGATAAGCATGTTGCACACCTATCCGAAGAAAGCTGAGTCAAGTAAATTAAATAGAGGCCGCCGAACTCTGTGTGGTATAATTGATAAGTAGGACAAAATGAGGTTATGATAAGCAAGAGCAAGGAAAATGGAGTTTTGTACAGTTCACACACTTCCCCCTCCCCTTGTAGCTGATTATTAGACGTTTAAAGTCTTTTGAAGCAGGCTAGTAAGATTTGCAAGAATGACTCACAGATCATACAAGATAGGTCAGGTCTAACCTGTTTGGTCTCCCTCTCTCTCTCTTGCTCAATGACATGTTGAAAAGCAGTGACAAGAGCTCTCCCTCTCAGAGCTTGAAAAGCTATTTAATAACTACTGATTCACAAAGTTAATTTCAGATATTCCAGCTTCACAATAGGGAATTGCTTGCACTAGAATTTTGGTTTTGGACTTCCTTCTGCAGGTCGTGATTTGATGCTTGTTTCCTTTCCATTTGCAGAAAAGTAAATCCCAGACAGCAATTTTCATGATGCGTTTTTAGTGAAGCAAGGACTTCCATTGCTTTTGAAACTTCTCCATGTGTTTCTCCACATGGAATGAGGCCATCAAGCTCTTGATTTAAAGCAGGGGTGGGAATCAGATGGCCTTCATAGAAAGTTGCCCACTCTGTCTGCAGTTTTTGTGTGTGTATGTGGGAATCATACAGTCCTCCAGAAGTTGCTGGATCGCAACTCTTAGGATTCCTCACCATTGGCTGGGCAGCTAGGGCTGCTGGAACTTACAGTCTAACAACATCTGGAGGGCTGTAGGATTCCAACTATTGGTGGCAGGTGGCAAATAGTGCAGATTCCTAATAGAAGAGTTGACCAAAGTGGCAAGGAGTACATACTCCTTATAATGGCTGCATCTCTCATTTTTTTCAGGTTTTGGGAAGGCAAAGAGGATGGAAAGTACCGCGAGCTAGACAAATGGTTTTGACCTGAGAGTAGTCTGCTTTTGGTGTGTGTGGGGGGCGGGGGGGAGTCTACATTTTTAATATTTTTTATGAAGGGCAGAAATAAAGCTGGGAAGTGCAATTGTCCATGTTTATTCCAATTTGAGGGCCAGGGAGAGTGGATGCTACTGAAGTTACCACAAGAGGACTGGTCCTGCCTGTGATGTCAAGGCTTCAGCTTAAAAGAGAGGGTGTGCTTCACTAGCATGACCTCTCAATTTTGTTAAGACTGCTATTGTTAATTACATGTTTATCCCCTCCTTCTTCCAAAGAGCCCAATTGTCAATGTTTCCTCAACTCCCTTTATTCATGCAGCATCCCTGCAACTTGGGATAGGCTAAGAAGCAGCAACTGCCCTGAACTGATGCAGCATGCTTTGTAGTGAAGCAAAGATCTGAAGGAAGGTCATTTTGATCTAATGCAACAGTGAGAGGGGACTGTTTCGGTTCAGACTTCAAAAATGTGTGGGGAGGAGTGTGACAGTGGTGGTAGGCTGCAGCTGGTCCCTTGTGGATTGCACTTTGCTCATCTCTGTTCTAGATCCTTCTTTCAGTTTTAAGCAGAGATACTGTCTGTAACCATATCTGGGCAGAGACCTTTGCTACAGTCGATTCCTAGCCAGGTCCTTGTGCTCAGTTGCATATGGGTTTTCTTTGAAAATTATCTAGAACCTTCAGCTGGTCAGAAACAAAGGACAGCAAAACTATTAACTGGGATTGGGTGATATGCTACTTCTTGTGTGAGCTTCACAGTGTCCTGGCGTAACGGTCAGAACTGCCAAGATTTTACCACATGGTACCATTTTCAATATGTTTTAACATCTGAACTTGAGTTATCTTTGGTAACATCTCAGTATTCCTTTATTTTAATGATAGAAACAATTTGTTTCTACAAATATATATAAAATTAACCCTAGGCATCTATACAGTTGTAGAACTCCTATTAACTATTGTTTTGATCTATTCCCCCATTCATATGAATATAGTGCCCCATGTATGGGGTTATGATTTGTTCAAGGAGAAGAACTAAAACTAATAGGACATTTTGTTGTTGTTTTTGTTGTGTGCCTTCAGGTCATTTCCAATGTATGGCAACCCTAAGGAGAACCTGTCACAGGGTTTTCTGGGGCTGAGAGTGTGTGAGGTGCCCAGGATCACCCAGTGGGTTTCCATGGCCAAGTGGGGAATTCAACCCTAGTTTACAGGGTCATAGTCCAGTGCTCAAACAACTACGCTATGCTGGCTCTCAGAAGAATGTGCGATTTAACTGAAGTGGTTTGATCAATTTGCCCAGTGAAGGAAGGGAGCACATTTCTAACTGAACAAGGGGAAGAAGGGAAAGGAGAACATTTATTAATTTATTAGTGTCGCACAGCTAAAAGTATTTAGGTTATGTGGGCAGAAAGTAAAGTTTAGAGGGACTTTCACCAGTTATAAACAGCGTAACGAGTCAGGATGTGGCTAGCAGCTCTGTTTTTTCCATTATAAACTTGAGTTTTATTTCAAAAGTATTCACTTCTCTCTTCAGTTTCCCTTTTTAGATGTGAAACCTAAGCTCATGGTGTCATGTTTAAATGCCTCAGTTAGAGTTCATCAAAAGATATGCACTTGTTGTGATTTTTGTGGAGAGAGAAGGCCTTGGATTATGTGGCAATGTGAGAGCCTGATTTTCAGAGAATGATAAAATGAAATATACTTAACCCAAGGCTAATATCGTCATTATATAATATCTGCATTATATTTTTAAAAGGAATTTTTATTATGTAACATATAAAAGTCAAAGTTTGTCTGTTTGTCCATGTCAGGCAGAGAAGATCTCATATGATTGGCTGTGTCAGGCCAGATGACCTCATATGAGAAGATTCTATGGAATCCTAGAGTTTGCAGTTTAGGGAAGCGCCTGTAGAATTCTCAACCAGAGAGCTCTTGGACTTCAGGCTGGTTGCTATGGAGATGAGGCCCAGCAGCAAGGAAAAGGCCAGTGTATTCCCTCAGGAAACCAACCTGTGTATATTAATAACTCTGAATACAGATTAGATTGGGAAATGTGGGGAAAAGTTACAGGTACTGGACAAGACAATCTGGGAAATAAGAGACACAGGAGCTTAAATCCGTGTATTTCAACTGCATCTAAGTCCTCAAGTAAGCTAAGGTAATTCCTAAGGTATTTTTAACAAGTGTTACCTATGAGAAAATAAAATCCCGGGCAACACCAGGTAAATATGCTAGTAAATATATAACAAGAAACAGTAACATGTACAGTGGGCCCTTCATATTTTCTAGGATTTGGTTCCAGGACCCCCTGCCCTGGATACAAAAATTTGTGGATGCTCAAGTCCCATTATGCACAATGGTGTAGTGAAATGATGTCTCTCATAGAAAATGGCAAAATCAAAGTTGGCTTTTTGGAATTTTATTATTGTTTTCAGAATGTTTCCAAACTGTGCTTGGTTGAATCCGCGGATACAGAATCCACTGATACGGAGGGCTGACTGCACAACGATAGCAGGGAGTAACACAAGTACATAAATAATCAGATCAACAGAACAAGGAGAGAATGAACAATAAAAAAGAAAACTGGAACAAACTGTGTCATTATTTTGTCCATGTCTTTACAATACAGGAAAATATTAGTAATTCAACAACCTTCCCTAATTTGTCCCTTCTTGTATGTGGGTACGTTTCTTCAGGTTGCCTGTCAACTTATGGTGAGCCCATTAATTTCATAGAGTTTGCTTAGGCAAGAAATACTCACAGGTGGTTTTGCCAGTTCCTTCCTCTGAAATATAGCCTATAGTAGCTGGTATTTTTTGGCAGTCTCCCATCTAACTACTAACCAAGACTAACCCTGCTTTGCTTCCCAGATTAGATGGGATCTGGTACCTTTAGGGTATTTAAACTTTTTTTTAATGACAGACAATCAGTTTAAAGTTTAAAGACTGGATAAAAAAAATATTACGTTCCACTTCCTGGACATATTAATAACCAGGGTTTGGCATGTGCTGTTCTACATATGTCTTATTGTAATCAGTATCACTGATATATATCTGTGGGAAAGATGAGTGTCAGCCTTTGGGCAAGGCACTATCACTGATCCCTTTCCCTCAGTGCCACTGTCACAGCTAGGATTGTTCTTCCTCTTTGTCATCATTGCCCCCACTTAGGCAGGTAGAGAAAGCTAATGAGCATTACGTTTTATTCACCACCATCATTATCTAGAGCAAAGTCAGTTGTTATAAGGTTGCCAGATGACTCTTATTATAAAGGATGTCCCTTATGTGAAGGTCCTAAAGCTTGTCTTTCATTGGACTGGAAGGTGTCCTTTATTGTAAGGGATGTCCTCTATTTGAGGGTTGGAAATATCTCACCTTTATATAAATTGAACAAGATGGTCTCCCAAAACTTTTTTGAGATATGGGTCCTTCATAAAGACAGAAATGTGTGCCTCATTTATGGCTTGGGACAATATATTAATTTTTAAAAGAAATGCATGGCTAAGTCAACTGAAACCAATACTTTTATTTGGTATTTAGGCAGAACCCAAACTTGTAAATAGTTGTTTCCTGAGTATCATCACTGCATGTTATTAATTTTGACTGTCCTATGTTGTTCTTTTGAAAACATGGCAACACTAAAAGTGGGTGAACAAGCATTTTACAATAGGGAGGGAAGGAACAAGACCAGGAAACATGTTAGTGGACCCTTGCTGGAGTATGACTCCTTGGCACCAGTCCTGTAACGGGTGATCAACTGGGAGATTGCAGTCATCTCTGTCTTGCCAAGAACAGAAAAGAGAACAGTTGGGGCTGTAATTTCCTTGGTCCACAATGACTGCTTATAGCTTAATTTGCTGTTAGAGACTATTCTGAACTTTCACTTAACCAAAAACTGCATAGGTACCACTTAGCCTAACCTTGATACTACAGGTCTAATTTCTACAAGAGAAAATTTTGGAAAAATTACTTTTTTGGACAATACTTCCAGAACACTTCTGGCAACATGCTGGTGGGAGTATTCTGGAAGCTATAGTCCAAAATTGACTTTTCTAAGCTCTAAACAGGACAAAGATTCTGTGCAGGTTCTGTGTCTGCCAGAACAAGCTTTATGTCCTCTTCTGTATAGGGTTAGCAATAGTCATTGCATGCTGAACTGACCGTTGAAACTGACTCTCTGTTTTAGTGGGTTTTTTTTAAAAAAAGAAATCACTTATTTTAAAATCATTTTAAAGATACAAAACATATGGTTAAAAATAAGAAATCTGTGGAAATTCATCAGGCAGAAATGGAAAGCAGCTTGTATCCAGAGGTTAAATATTACCATGTGGAAGTAAATTATATTGATGTTTGCTGAAACTTGTTTCCAGGCAAATATTGTGTAAGATAGTGACATAGTCCAAGAGTTATGAATAACCCGAAACCTCATGTACTCTTGTGTGTGTGTGTGTGGCTTCAGGTTGCCTGTAAACCTAGGGCAACCCCATGAATTTCATAGGGCTTTCTTAGGCAAAAGATACTTTGAGGAGGTTTGCTATTCTCTTTCTTAGAATATAGCATACAGCATCTGGTATTCCTTGGCTGTTCCCCATCTAAGTACTAACTAGACCTGACCCTGCTTAGCTTCCAAGATTAGATGGAATCTGGTTCCTTCAGGGTATTTAAACCCTATATGGTACACTCATTTGTGAACAGAAAATATGCTGTGCCTCTTTTGAGTATCTTATTTTCAGTGACTAACACTGTAGCTGTCCTATGTCTTGTTTTGATTTAATATTTTTTGTTTTTGTGATGTTGAGTGCTTTCTTCATTTTCTACATTTGCTATTAAAAGCTGTTTTATTTTATCTTAAGTAAAGCATGTAGCAAGTTGGAAGCAAACCTAGTCATATTTAGAGCAGACTTGCTGAAATCACTGTGACTAAAGTTAGTAATGATTAACTTTAAGTATCATTGGTTTACATGTGTCTGCTTTAAGTATGACTAAATCTGAATCTAGCTGAATAACTGGGCTTTAGGGACAATTTGAAGTGGCTAGGTAGTTGAAATCCAGTCGGCCTTCCACATTTGCATGTTTGATTTTCACTTATTTCACTATTTGTGAGTTTCTTCAACTGCTGCTCCTACCCAGGTGCTTCTTTTCTAGGGGAACCTTCCCTCTTGGTGGCTCTGATGGAGCTGCACAGCCCTTTAAAAACCCACCTCTCTTCCTCTTCCACCAGCTGTTGCCTAGTCAGCTGAGAACAGCTCAAAGCCTGATTTCTCAGCACCACAAACCCTCTACTGATGCCTCTCCACACCCAAGGAAAAATATGAGTAAGAGAAAAGAAGTATAGGGCCACCATGCCACCCCCTTCCCTCTCCTTTCCCTGACCTGGTTTGGACCCCGTGTGCCTATTCACTGTACCATGCCTCAATCCTCTTCCACACACATACGCACACATTTTGATATTTGCAATTTTTCTACTTTTGCAAGGATTCTGCACCCCTAATCCTAGCAAATGTACAGGACCAATTGTACTTGTCATTTGACTTACTCTATATGTTTGTGCTGCCTGTCTCTGCAAAATGCTACTGTGAGATCCTGCCATGATTGAAACCAGTAGTCCTCTAGCTCCCTAAAAATTTGGAAGTCGATAGTGGCAAAAATTTTAAGAAACTTAATGGAAAATACATTTAGTTGCTTTGCCTGAATGCTTAATAAACCTAACAAAAATGTGTAGCCTATAAAATGCATAGCACAATAAATGCATCAGTAATTTGGGTGATGAAGAATGTGTGCAGAGAGCCAGTGTGATGTAGTGGTTTGAGTGTTGGACTATGACCCTGGAGACCCAGGTTAAGTTCCCTGCTTGGCCATGGAAACCCACTGGGTGCATCATCTACTCAGCTGCAGAAAACTCTGGCCATTTCTGCACTAGACTGTTATAGTGCTATGATTCCACTTTCAACATCCTATGGAATCCTGGGGTTTGCAGTTACTGCAAACCTTAGGATTCCATAGGATGTTGAAAGTGGAATAATAGTGCTATAACAGTCTAATGCGGAAATAGCTTCTGTCAGAGGGTCTCCTTTGGGTCACCATAAGTTGGGAATGACTTGAAGGCACACAAAAACAATAATAACAACAAGGACGTGTGTATGTTTTGCTACAGAAGAGTAACACAATTGCCCTTTAGAACGCTAATATTCTTTTAGTCTACATTCAAGGTATAGGGGTTGACTTTTAAAGCCCTAAAGGGTTTGAGACCTTGATGCTTGAGGAGCAACTCTGCCTATATAAAGGTTGCCAGGTCATAACCATACCAGGCCCTGAAATTTCAGCCTGAGATCTAGAAACAACTCCTTATGATCTCAGAGCAAAAAAGTGAAATCACAAGGGTGATCTTACAAGGGTCACCGCTGGTAATGTCATTAAGCATGGTATATTAAGTATCCGTCACAGTTGCACAGAGTATGCCATTCAAATAAAAAAAAACACCTAATCTAGTGGTTCTTAACTAGGAGTCCACAGAACCCTTGTGGGGGGCGAATAGGGCTGCTATTCATCCTGGAAAACAGTGAGGATCCTGAATTGAAGGGACTAAAAAATGTCCCAGCCAGTTGTGGCTGGTTGATGCAGCAAATCCTGGATTCTTCAAAGGCAATAATGATAGCAGCGGTGGCAGCAGTGACAATGTGCTAGCAGGCATCTCATCCTGTGCTGGACATTTCAGGTGCTCCTGCAAAGGTGCACCAGAGAGCCCAGAAGGTAGGAAGGCAAGAGGAGAGCCTGGAAGATGAAGGAAGATACCCAGCCCAGGCCTTGTGTGGTGAGTGTGACCTACCTTCTCTACTCTCTCGGTGCTCCTTCAGAGGGAAATGGCATTTCTTGTGCTTTTCTCCAAAGCAGCACTGAGATCTAACTTTACAGGCACTGCTTTAGGGGAAGGAAAGGGCAAAAGAAATTATTCTTTAGGCCTGCCTCCCATTCATAACCTTCTTTTAGGAAGTTCCAGTTTATTCTACTCTCTTGGCACGTAAAGGATCTCAGCATGCTACTCCACAAACCATTAAATAGCTTCCTTTCCTTTGCATTATCTACTGGAAGAATAAGAGATAAGGATGAGCAACTTCAAGCAAATATGTGAATATTTAAATCTAGATTTAAATATTTAAAGCTTGAATTAAATCTTGGAGGGTCCTCAACAACAAATTATATTGACAGGAGGTCCCTGGCAAAGAAAAGGTTAAGAACCACTGACCTAGTCTATCCAATCAGGAAAATATATCTACACATACATTTTAAGGAAGTGTTCTCATCCCATGGAGTGAAGAAGATGGTACAAGCCATAAAACTGAGAGAAACATACTGAAACAAACTGAAACATATCCTATATACACCTACCTAAGAACTGAAATATTCTGGAATCCTTTGGAAGGGCCTTCTTCTGTGTCCCGACAGTTCACTTCACAAAAACTGTACATCAGTTTACTTTGTGATGACATGAGTGAGGGCCTTCTTAGTTGTTGCACCTAAAATGTGGAATGCCTTCCTCTTAGAGGTCCAATTGATGCCAACATTGGCTTCGTTTTGGTGCCAAGTAAAACCATAGCTGTAGAAGTTTTCGTTCCAAAATGTCCATGCATGTGGTTTAAACTTTTTTTTAACATTTTAAAAATCTGTTTTAAATGATTAAGTTGCTTAGTATTTTCAGTTTGTTTAATTTTTTTATTCTTTTAAATTGTTTTAAAATCCTCAGATCAATTTTACTTGTATGCCACTCTGAGATTTTAAAATATAGGATGAAATATAATTATTTTAATATAAATAAACAAATAAATAAATAGTTCACAATTATGTCCTTCCACAGCTCTGCTTGGGTCATAATGTATCAGTTCTTCCTATCCCCCTTGAAGGTGAAACAGTAAATGAAGGGAGTGCTCAAGTTTTCAGAAGTATGAATAGGCTTTATTTACTTTCTTGAAAATTCTGTGAGACATTACAAAAGGTTACTTCTCACATGGACCCTCAAACCAGCACCAGAGTGTTAGAGAGAGAAGAACTGTGTTCACCACAGCAGGATGTGGTTTCAGAGTTCTTTTCAGCATATCTTTTTTGAGGTTTGGATCCTATTGGTGTAGCCTCATTTTCCATGCCAGAGAACCCTTGTTTTGAAGGAATCTATAGGCAGAAATTGAGTGTTTTTGGACTGTGACACTGGAGACTAGAGTTTGAATTCCTGCTCAGCCATAGAGACCCACTGGGTGACCTTGGGCAAGTCACAGGTCTCTCAGCCTCAGAGGAAAGCAATGGTAAACCCCCTCTGAACAAATCTTGCCAAGAAAACCACGTGATAGATTCACCATAAGTCAGAAACAACTTGAAGGCATAAATCAACAACAATAGGACTTAGGTTGAAACAGTAGATTTTAAGATGGGATCCAAAGATTTTATTCTCTCTGTAGTCTCCTCAGATGCTCTTCCCCTTTGAATCCTTTCAAACAACTGTTTTCAGAATTTGCTTAGAACTTCTCATGTCCTCAGACAAAACCCTTCAGTCCCTGAGCCTTACCAGCTTGTTGGCCCAGAATTCATCACCATTGGCTGTGTTGCCTGGGACTTCTGAGAGCTGAAGGTTACTTGTGGGGATCCAAGTTTGGGGACCACTGCCTACTACAACTCATAAGGGCCAAAAGCGGTACATCAGGCACCCTAAAGGAGAACAGACTGCCATAGCTTACGTTAGTTAATCTTCTAACCTTCACTGCAGCTAAAAATGGAGATAAAGGTAGTGTTTGGTCTTCCCCTGTTAGCCACAAATATGAGATGATGACTATTATGAACATTACAGCCTTCACAGGGAGGGCCATGAACAAACGGAGGAGACAGGATCACACTGCTATCTTTGGCAATGCCAACATTTGTTCTTTGTGGTAGCTTGCTGTGAGGCAAATACTCTGGTTAGCAACACTGAGCCAAAAAAACAAAAGAGTATTTATTGTTCTGGTGCAGCAGATGCTCTTTGAAGTACTGTCGGCTGTGAAGCAGACACCCTAGTCAGCAACTTTGAGCCAAAGAAACAAGGGAGCATTTGTTATTCACCTAAAGTAATGCCTGGGCTCTTAGTTAAAGAATTACTGGACTTTACCTGTTCTTATTTTCTAGCAGTACAAGGAGCAAAGGGCTTAATAGGTTGCCTGGCTTGTGTCAGATTGCAATTAAAGGGGCACATTCGAAAAACATGAATGACTTTCTTTTAGATCTCCATCCAAAGACTCTTAACTCTGAAAGAATTCCACGGTGCTCTTTTAATTAAAGAAGAAAACAAACCATAAATCTTTCACAGCCAAACTTTTATCAAAGCTATTGAATTGGCACTGCATGAGTTTCCCTGAAATAACAAATGTCTGGTATATCATTCATGAGTAGCCTTGGTTATAAAAGGCTCACAGCTATTTCAATCAAGACACAGTAAAGTCTTCAGGACAAACATAGGTGGAAAGTTCAGAGAAATATATTTGAATCCCACATTTTAAAAACCTCTGTTTAAAAAAAATAAATTTAAACCCCTGTCACATACACACATTGCTATCATACTCCACCCATTGAAGATCATGGTTTTAAACAAATTCTGAGGCCCACCTCAGTCAGATTCTTTGCTTCTTAGATCTTCCTTCAGGGCTGGAAGCTTTACTTCAAATATTAAAAAGTTCCTCCTGATGTAGTATTTTCTGTCACAACAAAACAATGGATTGTATCTCCCACACTCAGCTTAGGTTCTGTCTGGATCTTGAGTCTAAAAGAGACTGAACATTTATTCTCATAATGATGGTAAGCAGTCTAGGGGTAAGTAACAGCAGCTTCTTTGTGAGTCCTTGACTACAATTTAAGAGAATGGTTATCCCTTGTTTCTTAAGATCATTCCATCTTCCTGTGGTTTCTGCCTTTTTTGTCCCTAAGCGTCACACACTATGACATCCACATGACTACATGGCTATACTCTTTTATTTTGGAATTCATAGACCTGTTTTAAATAGAACATGTCTTTCATTAAAATTGTGATAGGCACAGTCTCTTTGTAAAAAGACTATGGCCATTTCCGCACTACACTGTTACGGTGCTATTATTCCACTTTCATCATCCTGTGGAATTCTGGGGCTTGTAGTTTACTGAGGCCAAAGAGCTCTCTGGCTGAGAATTCTAAATGCTCCTCCCTAAACGGCAAACCCCAGGATTCCACATTCAGCTCAATGGACCTTGCAGTCTCTTCCAGCTCTAGGATTCTATGATTCTGTCCCTTGAAATACAGGCCTAACTGAGGCAGCAGAACGAAGATATCATGATAGTAATGGACTATATGATAAGAATTATAATGGCCTGGTAATCCTATTTTATTGTACTTATGATTCTTCTTTGTTAACTGGTTTGCTGAGGGGAGAGGGAAGAAATTTGTTAAATAAATATAGTACCTGTAGGTATATCCAGCTATAGACCTTTGCAAAGTCTTTTCTGGTGCTAGCACTGCCAGCATTGATCTTTTCAAATCTGGAGCTTTGTTCAGCAGCTCTTTCAAAATGTTCAGTTCCTCAGAGTCTCTTTAAAAGCTGGTGGTCAGCATTTCTCTAATCTATAACCCTCCACTGGAGGAGTCTTGTTTTAATCTCAGAAGAGAGGCTGATGTGAGTCTAATGGGGGTGAGTGGAAGCTGCTTGGCAGTTGTTTCTAATTATGCCCCAGAAACAACAGTGACAAAGACTGATTTTTCTCTCCCTGGGGGCAACCTCTTGTACCTGGTCTGATTCACCTTAAAGTAAAGCTTGGATCACTGTCATGAATTTAACCACTTTTAGTCTGAGATGAGACTAACGAAATCTAAACAAGGTTGTTACACAAAGGTGTGCTTCTGAAGTTACTATGCACCTTGGTCAGAAGCATTCTTCCATTTTTCGATTACATGTGGCTTGAAAATATGAAGTATTTATCTAAACTGTAATTAATGTGGTGGTTCCACCACAAGCAGGATTCTGGCAAGTATGTAGGGTTTCTTTTAAACCCAACCACCCCCTGTTTTGATGATGGGCATATTTGTTTTCAAACTGAAAACCAAGGCTGAAAGATGGTAACTTGTTGCAAATCACTCATGATTTCATGTGCGAGCAAGGACCCAAACTTTGGTTTCTGAGTTCAATGTTAACTATTTCAGCTGCTATCCATATTGGCAGGGAAAATCTGTCTCTTAAAGGGTGTTTTGTTTTCCTTCAAACAAAGCAGGAGGATGTTATTGGCTATAGTCCTAGGATCTGCTGGTTCAGCTCTTCCAACACGTCATTCTGTTAGGACACCTAGTGACCTGGTTCATCTCTAGCTCTTCCCATCTGACTTTGGCTTGCAAATGATTTATCTATTGGCATGGATCAATGTTTGCTCAAGGAGGTGTGTTGTGACCTCTGGCATTCCCCTGTGTACAAAGATGCAAACTGCATCTTTGATTATGACCTTTGGTGCAAGAAGTTAGAGGCTACCTCATAGCAAGGTCTAGAAGTGAAAGTGGACATAAGAACCTGTAGGCACCAACTGTATGAAATCACTGGCACTTGCTCTGTGAACGAGATAGAAGTAACTGTGCAAGTCCTAGTCTTGGACAGAGGTAGTTTTTCAGTCACAACATCTCAAATGGGCATAATGGCCGATATTTCTGGCTCACGGGAGCTCTGTAGAATAAAGTACATATTGCATTGTGTAGATGAACACGAGCCAGGATAACTATTGAGGATTTGGGGTTTGCACAAGAGAATTTCATGATCCAGAAAAACAGCAACTGCTTTTTGACACTCCATGACAAAGTTTCCAAACATTTCTCTTGTTATAGAAATTACAGGTGATGTGTTTCTATTATAACTAATTGTTATATGAACTTGAGTCTTCTGAATGAAGCAAAAGCAGACATCTCACCATTGTCCTTATTAAAGATCACATCTGTGTGAAAAGAACTACAGGCTGCTTTTCAAGCGTGAGGAAAGATTGTATAAATTAGCAGGACTGAGGCTTCCCCTCTGTAGAAACCTAATATAGATCAGTGGATTTGGCTGGCTGTTAGTGTGTGAAAGTCATCACTTCACCTATGCTCAACCTGTGGATGTACAGGTAAACACAAATATAAAATGCCATAAACCTTCAGTGACCTCTTTCCATAGAAAACCAAACTCGGGGAAACCAATGCCCTTATCACTTAAAGAAGTGGATGTATAGTAACAATAAGGTCTCTCAAAGTTTTTCTCTCAGCAGTTTTGGGAAGACCAATTCACAGGTGAGTCACCACATGGCAGCAGTATGTATTGCGAGGGTCAGAGGAAAGGTGCTGGTAGGCTGGATGTTGTCCATAGGCCATGCAATCACTGTCTCCATATGGAACAAGATGCAAGATACTTATATATTGTTTTCCTTCAGAGGATTGAGAATCAAAGAGGTAATTGCTGTCCTGCCATGATAAACATTTGCTACACACTCTGTATAACTGCTATGCCACTGTAGCTTTACCGTTTTGGCTAGAGCTGAGATTTGACTTGGAAAAACTGCCAACTCTCAAGAGATCATAGCAAATGCTCTTTGTCTATTGATCTGCAGTATCGCTAATGTTTATTTAGCACCATTTCAAAGTCCTGGGATAGAACATGAGGGGTGGGGAGGGAGGTTGGGTGTCTTATGATACCAATGGATTGGTACTGTGAAAGAACAGGTCAGGATTTTACTACAGTGTGGTAAGTATGAAAGAGAATGAGGAAAGGAAAATGGTGATAAATGTTACATCTAGTGAAATCCATTCTAATGGACAGTTTCTGAAGAAAGAGTGTGTGTGTGTGTGTGTGTGTGTGTGCACGCGCTGTATGAGAAGGGACCAAAGTCAAAGAAAATGACATTATCGATAATAGTAGAGACAGGGCATTCCAGATAATGGGAATCAGCAGAGATGAAGACATTCTACATATACTGTATGAACTAACTCTCCACCAAGAACATCCAGCAGCAGATGAAGCTGGGTGAGAGAGGAGGAACAAGAAAGGATACAACCAGAGAAACTGAATTTGGGATCAGACCATTGAAGAACCTGAAATGCTAGCAGCAGAGACATTTCTGCAGATGGGGACACATGGCTGAAGTCCCAGAATGCCTCTGATCACTACCAACTTCCTTTTTTTTTTTGAGGGAGGACGGAGTACCAGAGGATTCAGAGTACCAGAGGATTCAGAGTACCAGAGGATTCAATCAAGCTGCAAAAGCAGCCAGTAGTCAGAGGGTGCGGGGGAAGTTGAGAGGTTGTCGCTTCTTCCCCAGAACCCATCAGTTCCCATACTCAGAAGTCCGCCTTACTTTCCCTGTGCCCTCTATTTTGTTCCTCTGTGACCAGTTTCTCATCCCTGCTTTAAATGGTGCATTCCAGACCTCTCCCCGGGCTCCATTTCTCTACACCATAAAACAAAGGTATGGGATGGACCTTGCTTTGATGCCTTTTTAAACAACAACAACAACACATTAATGGAGGAAAGGGCTACCAAAGGTTATTTGCCACAATGATGGGATCTCCCTTTCGAAAGCATCATATCTCTGAACTAGTCACTGAGGGCAGTTCATGCCTTTCTTGTTGACCTCCTCAAAGCCTTTTGATCCTGGGTCGTGTGTGAAATCTGCATTCACAACCTTCATCTCACACTTTTTAACACATCCAATCTACACTTTCTGTCTAAAGCAAAGATGAAACTTTTATATGTTTATCAGTTGTAATGAGCACTTAATAAATTCTAAGTGCTAAATAAATAGTTGGGTTTTTAAAAATCACTCATTCATTCATGGGCTGCTGAAATGACCTGGAGGAGGGAGCATGGTCACAGCCAGATGAGGTGGCTCCTAGCACTAGCCCACCTAGAGCAGCCATGCCGCACTCCTTGCTGTTAGGGGAATGTAGAGGGATGAGCACAAAGACCAAGTGCTACATTGTCTTGATAGGTGTGGAAAGTCACATGCAGTTCTTGATTGTGGCTTATAGCAGAAGAGCAATTACTTATGAGCACTATCAGCCACCTCATCTGCTCCCTCCTCCTTTTTTGCATATTAGAATAAAGTTTCTGGTGTTTGAAAACACTGTCTTAAGAATTATTTTAGAACACACACACACACACAGGCACAGTATAGCCAGTCAGGAGACAACTGAACAAGAGGATAAAGTCCATGCAAGACATAAGCCAAATGCTTTTCAGGGTCATTGCAAAGGGAACAGAACAAGCAGTAAGCAATAATACCACATAGCATGGTGCAACAGTTTGACTGTTGGACAAGGACTCTGGGAGACCAGGGTTGAATCCCCTCCTACCTGCTCAGCCATGGAAACCCAGCGGTTGACCTTGGGGCAAGTCACATTCTCTCAGCCTCAGAGGAAGGTAATGGCAAACATCCTCAAAGAAAACCTTGCTAAGAAAATCTTACAATAGTGTTGCCATGTGATGAAGGTGAGTTGAAGAGAGGAACCAGGGTGGCCACCAGTTCTTATATGTTTGTCCTCCTGGTGCTTTGGACTTCAACCTCTAGAGTCTGTGACTATTGTCCATACTGTTTAGAACTTGTTGGAGCTGAAGTACAGAACATCTGTAGGAAGCTTGAGGATTGCTTCCCTAAATGCGACACCAAAAACAGAGGAAAAGATCTGGAAGTAATTGTTATAGAAAAGGTAGGTTGAAATTCTGAATAGGGGAGAGAGTCTCATTTAATGCCATGCAGGCAGAAGGGGATTTCCTTGCCTCTTTCTTCCCATTGCACCCCTGTCCCAAGAAATGCAAAATGGAGGGTCAAGGAAAGAACTTTCTGAGTGGTTTGAGCTGTGTAGGGCTGAGTGGAAGAGAGAATCAGGGAGAGGTACCTTCTCTGAGTGGGATTTGTACCCACTAACAAAATGGCACTATTAGATCCAGTCCAGACAGAGGCAGAAAATTTAATGAGAGCAATTCCTAGCAAGAGAGATGGGGAGAGGGAGTGAGAGAAGAATGCTAAAAAAAAATAAAATAAATAACTTAGCAAGATAAGAAAGAAAATTCCTTTAGCAATGTTCAGCATTATAGAATCATATAGAATCATAGAAATTCAGAGTTGGAAGAGACCACACAGGCCATCCAGACCAACCCCCTGCCATGCAGGAACACCCTCAAATCAATCCCGACAGATGGCCATCAAGCCTCTGCTTAAAAACCTCCAAGGTAGGAGACTCCACTACTCTCCGAGGCAGCAGATTCCACTGCCGGACAGCCCTGACTGTCAGGAAGTTCTTCCTGAGGTTCAGGTGGAATCTCCTTTCCTGCAGCTTGAATCCATTGCTCCTTGTCCTGGTCTCTGGAGCAGCAGAAAACAAGTCCCCTCCTTCCTCTACGTGGCATCCCTTCAAATATTTAAACATGGCTATCATGTCCCCTCTTAACCTCCTCTTCTGCAGACTAAACATACCCAGCTCTCTAAGTCTATCCTCATAGGGCATGACTTCCAGGCCTCTCACCATTTTGGTCGCCCTCCTCTGGACTTGCTCCAGCTTTTCAATATCCTTCTTGAATTGCGGTGCCCAGAACTGGACACAGTATTCAAGATGGGGTCTAACCAAAGCAGAGTAGAGTGGTACCAGTACCTCCCTCGATCTAGACACCATACTCCTATTGATGCAGCCGAGAATTGCATTGGCTTTCTTGGCTGCCGCATCGCACTGCTGACTCATGTTCAGCTTGTGGTCTATGAAGACTCCTAGATCCCTTTCACACGTACTGCTATCCAGCCACGTGTCCCCCATCCTATATTTGTGGATTCCATTATTTCTGCCTAAGTGTAGGACCTTACATTTCTCTCTGTTGAATTTCATTTTGTTCGCCCTGGCCCAGCTCTCCAATCTATCCAGGTCATTTTGAATTTTGATCCTGATTATTTGCTCCCAATAGCTGACGTAACAGGCCATTCCATGGATTGTGAAACTGAGCTTCCAAACCTAATCTGCTTTGCTTTAAAGAAATGTAATAGTCTTTATTTTCTTGAATGCCATTAATTACTGCTGTGCCAAAGTGTTCCTTTTGTGTATGTATAATAATAGGCAGAAGCAAACCAAGAGCTCAATTAATTCTCAGGTAGGCTATTATGGAATAAAGAGCTCATCAACTAAAGAGTGCTCTGCCTCCAGAGATAATTGACATGCTATAATTCTCATTGGGTGGAATCAGATTACTAATATGTCATGTTTCCAGGAATAAAAGTCCAATTATCTCAGTCCTGTACATTTTATTTCCACATCAAAGTGAGGCATCAGTCTTTTAAATCTCTTTATTGCCCTTTTGTAATCCGTCTTGGGTCCCATGCTGGGAGAAAGGTGGCATATTAAACAAACAATGATGACCTGGTGGCGGGGTGGATCTGCAATAAAAACAAAATAATTTTTAGGCACAGGCCCTTGAAATCTAGAGAAGTCCAGCTTTCTGACATTTAGAGACCTCAGCAAGCCTTAGTTATAGGCCAGAATGATAATGGAGACAGTTCAAGCAGTGTGGTTGTATGTCAACTTTGCTATTTCGTTTTCTGTTCCCACCCAAGGCTATCTAAATGCTTGAATAACATGCTCCATTTTGAAATGGTGACATCATAGTAAATTTCACATGGTAACGACTTCCTCCTTTGTTTTCAGTGTCAGAGGAAAGGTGCAGGGAGAAAATGCTGTCCTTATACCAGCTGTTTCCACATGAAGGAACATGCAGCATAAATGCTAGTACATGCTATATGGAACCAATTAAGTTCAAAAGTTTAAAACAACATTAAAAACACAAGTTAAAAACACAGTTTAAAAAAGGATCTGTTGACTGTGTGTAAGAGATGTGCCCTTCTTGATGCATCAAACTGGTTCTCAAACATTTTTGTTTTAAACATGCAGTGCAGTAATGAAATATCCTGGCCTCAATCCAGTTATAACTCTAAAGTTAGAAAGTTGTTAATGTGTGCCTTCAAGACATTTCCGACTTATGGCAATCCTAAGGCAAACCTATCACAGATTTTCTTGGGAAGATTTGTTTGGATTTGTTTGCCTTCCTCTGAGGCTGAAGCCATTTCCGCACTAGACTGTTATAGTGGTATTATTCCACCTTCAAAATCCTTTGGAATCTCAAAGGCCCCTCACTAAACTGCAAAGCCCAGGATTCCATATAATGTTGAAAGTGGAATAATACCACTATAACAGTCTAGTGTGGAAACGGCCTAAGAGTGTGTGACCTGCCCAAGGTCACCCAGTGTGTTTCCATGGCTGAGCAAGGATTTGAACCCTGGTCTTCAAAGTTGTAGTCCAATGCTCAAACCACCACACTGTGGTGGCTCTCTTAAGTTAGAACAGAGCCATTGAATTGATTGGATTTAAAGAAGTCTTGATTTACCATTCACCAATAGATCAATTGATCTAGTTCAAACCAGCAATTGGATTTTAGTTTCTAAATCCAGACAACATACTTTTTCCCTCCCACCCCCTTAAATTCGCATCACTCCTGATGTTTGGTCCCACTTTGCCATTTAACCTGATCAGGAGGGTAAAGTGGATCAGCTTCATTTGCAGTGTTTGTCAGCATTTCATACCCTCTATCATTTCACAATGAAAATCAGGGCACGTGTGGCCATACAATAACACAGTGTGGTCAAGAAAGCAAAAGTTATTAATGAGGAAGAACTCATAAGTAAGAAGAGGTGCAGCAGTTTGTTTTTGCCTGAGCCTAACTGGAAGAGCAGGACTATGCTCTCGCTTCTCTTCTCCTTTCCCCACTGCTAACTTAACTGAGTGCAAATCGCTCTTCCATTTGGATTCAGTTTGCAACAACTACAGTAAGCAAGAGAAAATGGGAGGAGGAGAAAGAAACTGGGACATTTAAAAAGCAGATTAAAATGTGAGGTGAGAAAGAATTAATTGGGACTCTCCCAGCCAAATCTAGACTTTTCCGCACGACATTCTTATAGCTCGATTATTCCACTTTCAACCTCCTAGGGAATCCTGGGGTTTGCACCTTCGAGAGGGGCCTGCCATGTTTAAATATCTGAAGGGATGCCATGTAGAGGAAGGTGAGGGCTTGTTTTCTGCTGCTCCAGAGACCAGGACAAGGAGCAATGGATTCAAGCTGCAGGAAAGGAGGTTCCACCTGAACCTCAGGAAGAACTTCCTGACAGTCAGGGCTGTTCGGCAGTGGAATGTGCTGCCTCGGAGTGTAGTGGAGGCTCCTTCCTTGGAGGTTTTTAAGCAGAGGCTTGATGGCCATCTGTCGGGAGTGCTTTGAGGGTGTTCCTGCATGGCAGGGGGTTGGACTGGATGGCCTGTGTGGTCTCTTCTAACTCTACATTTCTATGATTCTATGATTCAATTCGCCTTTTAAATAGGTTACAGGGCCTCCTGACCTGTTTAACTATTTTTAAATCCTGTTTTTCAAATCCAGAAGCCACTTCTGGGCTGGGAGTAGTTTTGGCAGTCCATGCAACCCCAAGAGAGGCTTGGGGGGGAGGGGGGGAGGTCCCAGACCTGCTCACTTTTGATTTACAGGAAGACAACTTTATTCCTATTTGAGGCGAGACAAATCAGTCTTGTCAGTATAAGAGATCTGATGTGAGGTTTCACACTGGGTAGGCACGATGCCTTAACTAGTTTACTGCTAGTAGCAAAAACTGTCTTACAGTAAGCTAGCCACATCAAAATGAGAGCAAGAGCTCCTGAGAAATGAACAAAACTGATTTCTCCAGTGTGTGCCCCAGTAGTTTAAACCATATAAACCAAATACACAGAAAATTTCTGCAAGAATCAAGAATAAGAACAAAAAGACTCCAGGGAGCAGCTGCACTGTAGATAGAAAGGTGAGCACCACTTAAGAAGATGCAAAGCTGAAGAAACAGGGTACAAGATTCTAGTGTCTTGTATGCATAAGTTTATAAGAAACTTGTTTCCAGTACTCTAAGAAATATCCATATTATCTAGAACAATCTATCAGGCAACATTGTGCTCTAACCAACTGGGAATAAAGGTGTGGCAATTTTACAGCTGCGATTCCCAGTTGCTGACTTTCAGACAAACAAAAGTTGTAATTATACATTCAAATGTAGGTGCTTGCTCTAAGTACTGAAAAGCCAGGGCTGTGGCTTGAGTCTCACTATTGTTGCTATTGCTACTGGTGTTTTTACAGCTGTCAGAAGTACTTTAATGTGACAATACTTTACTAGGTTTGCCCCTGAGTAAGGATTTTTAATGTAAAAGCACTCAGATTGAGCAGGACCATTATGCAAAGGGTATATTCTAGAACAAAAGGGAAATGCCCAGGTGGTGATACACCAGAGACACTGTCGTGAAAGCATGGAAAATAGTCATCTGGGGAAAAGGGACCCAAATATGGAAGCAGCTGCTTGCTGATGCCCATATATACTCTCAACTGCAAATATTTTCTTTGACAACAAAAATGGTTGGTTTTGGAGGGAGGGACCTGATATCCTTTCTGTTTGCCAAAAGTCTGCCCTGTGTGTGTGTGTAATACAGACCTTGGAAACAATTATTTTTGGACAGCTCCCAGTATACATCAGCCAGTGCGGCCATTGGGCATTCTCTTCTAAAAATTAACTTTTCCAAATGGTGGTGTAATGTATGTAGTGGAGAGGGGGTATCTTCTAAGTGTATTACTCCCATCCCACATCCATATATACGTGTGCCCCATGCTGCTCCCCAATCTAGGCAAAGACCCTTTTCACATTTGAATAAGTCATTTTGATATAGTGTAGTAAACATTTTTATTTACAAATAGATGGAGCATAGCTTTTTATGGGTGTTGAAGAGTTAACTTGGTAGTTTTAGGGGAAAGGCATCAGATACAGTTAATAGCTAACTGCATTCCATCCCCTTCACCCTGACTGCTGGGACAGTCAGGATGGATTGGTTTAATATGTACAAACAAAAGCCATTTGATGAAAATCAGTATCGGTTCATACTTTCACCCTCCCTTTGCTATTGCATCATCTGGAGTAGGATTTATTAGTTTTATAGTGTGTCAATATTTCTTAACCCTGCTTCCCCAGATAGTGGACTGTAATGCCCATCATCTCAGCCAGTATGGCTAGTGGTTAGGGATGATTATAGTTGTAATCCAGCATAGTTTTTCTCTTGTTCCTACCTGCTCAGATTTAGGTTTAAAATGACTGTTCTCCTCTGAAAGGTTCAGAGTCCTGTTAGGATGCTCCACCCACCAGAAACAGATGGGTTCTCAAGGATTTGAGAGGACTGTAGGTATTTTTCTGGCCATTAAGGTTGGTACTCCTGTTGAAGCCCTCGCTGACTTGTGGAATGCAGGGGTGACCTGGGCTGACCTGATACTACAGCTCCCAAGGAAGCACTTCAGCTTAGAGCCAGGGCAACTCCTTGGTATGCAGCTGACCTGCAGGGTGTCCAAGCAAGCAGAGAAAAATTTAGATGCAAGTGAAGGAAAACATCAGCAAATACAATTGAATGGCAGTTAGAGCTCATAATTGAGCTACTCAGTGACAGTGAAGGTATATATTTTTTCTCCATCACCACTATGTCCTCTCATGGCAACCGGCAGATTTTTTTTTAAAAATGTGGTTCATCTGATTGTTATTGAACATCAAAGTTTCCAAACTCTAGAAGCTAGTCACTAGTCATGCAATTGGATACATTACTGTAATAAAAACATTTAGACATTAGTAAAAGATCACAAATAATGGTAAATTACTGAGAGATCAAGGTACATATTTTTAGTACTCTAGGAATGGCATTCCGAATAATGGTGTCTAGAATTATTAATACGTAGCTACTGATTTTTCTTCATTAAGAACATTCTCAGTATTATGGGATAAACATTGTAAATCTTTTTCTTTATTTATAATTGTAACAACTAATATAAGGGCTGAAAACAGAAGATGCTTTCTTATACCAGGTCCAATGATGGCTGAGAGCCAGCATTGAGTGGATGAACAATTGTGCTCTCCATGTGCAGGTCTGTGCCCTCTCCCCCCTCTCCCATGCACTAACCTCATTGCCCTATCTCTGGCTGCAGAACTGCAGCTGAGATGAGCTACAGTCCTTGATGTTGGTTGCCTCTCTTCCTCCCTCTGCCATGGTCATTGAATGGTCATAACAGTACTCCACAGGGTTTGACAGCTGCTTGGGGAGGAGATTTTAGATGGTGTGCAAGGGGCAAGGGAAAGACCCCTTAACACCATCCAAAACAAGACAAACATGTATGTAACCTTCAAATTATAAGTCCTGTGTCATCAACAGGATTCTAGCCCATATTTCGACCTAGCTCTGGATTGTCTACTCTAAATGCAGGCAAATTTTGGCTGGAATTCTTTTGGTTAGACCCAGCAAGACTGGACCCATTCAATCAATTGTTTGGTGAGCTAAAACGTAAGTAAATCCAGCCAATTTAATAGTTCTATTTTAGCAAATGGTTCTATCTAGAATCATTCAGGTTTATTAGAAAGTTCTGGTGCCAGATGTTTTCTAGTGTCAAGAGGCCTTTCACATTCCCTGTATCTGATTCTATTTTAAACCACACACACCCTCCCCCAAAAACTGGTGATATCAAGGATTAAACCTGGGGCCGTTTGACTTGTGCTCTGTCACTGAGCTGTAATGATGGGAGATATGTATCTTTATAGACTTATAGACTTTATAGACTTGAGAAAGAACAGTTCTTACTGATGTTGGGCTTCACTTGCATTCACTCAGTTAGCATGATAACATGATAGTCTCTTCATAGGCAGCTAATCTTTGTGAGACTGTCCCCTCTGAGACGTCCTTGGTCTGTAACTGTCCTAACTCCATTGCTTGGACAATTTTGTCTTCTTGGTCCTTCACACCACATGGCACTTATCACATCTGACTTAATTTGGAGATCCACAGGACCTTAGCTTTACTTGGTGGACCTTTTAACATGATTAAGCATGAACAGACATGTGTGTCTGTACCCAATAAAGGTTACTACCTACGGAAGTAATAATCAGAGTGGTGACTCATGGATGAGTGACAGTCTCTGCTGAGTTTCCGGCAAAGAAAGAATCAGTTGTATCTAAAGAGCACAAACATGAGGCCTGTTCCTGGTGCTGGGAAAAAGCCCACCAGTCCCACACATCAGGAAGCTTAAGAAGTAATGAACTACAAGGCTATGTCCCAGTTCGGTGCCCTCTATATATTTCGGACCAAACCTCCCATACTAACCTCCCAGTTAGTATGGCCAGTAATTGGGGAAGATGGAGGTAGTGGTCCAGATATTTGGAGGACTGGGGAAGGCTGGCCTCAAGAATATCAGCAGTCTCCTCCACTATCTGTTCAACTTTGATCCTGCATGAGTAATTATTATTCAGGAATATATCTGCAGCCAAAATAAAATTAGGAGTCATTCCTCTCTTTCTCTCCAAAGCATCCTGTTGAAAAAGCTAACACAGCCTGTTTCTTATTAATAAGATTGCCTGCAAGTGAACTGGTGAACTTTACAACCTATGTTCTATTTTTAAAAGATTTTTCAAAGATTTGGAAAGTTTGTTACAATACTGGTCAACTTTTCAGCTGCAGCATGAGTGCCATCTTGTGGTCAAAATGTGCCTTTAGTTTCATTGGCTCAATTCAGTGTTACCTGATAAGATGGAAATTGGAGGGTGGGTGGGGAAGGATGGATACATGAATGGTTTGGGACAAAGTGGGTGTGCTTGTCTATTGTGAGGAGTAAGAAGCAGAGGGGAAAAAACAAACCTTTGTGTTCACTGAAGTTCGGGAAAGTATATGTGGATGCATGAATGGATACAGTATGCAATGTATGATAAAACAGTGCATAAACAAGAGCAGTTTCTAAGAGTTAAAATTCTGTCGAAGGTTATTTGTATCCTGCCCCATGTCAGTTAAAAAAAAAACTTTGAAAAAACTATCATAATTCAAGCTAACTTCTAAAAAACAGCAGAGTCTTGAAGCTGCCCTCTCCTATGTTTCCACAGGTGTTGGTCCTACAGTCTATTCCTAAGCCATTTCCGCACTAGACTGTTATAGCGCTATAATTCCACTTTCAACATCCTATGGAATTCTAGGGTTTGTAGTTTTGGGAGGGGCCACTCCCTAAACTGCAAACTCCAGGATTCCATAGGATAAACTCCCTAAACTGCAAACTCCAGGATTCCATAGGATATTGAAAGTGGGATAATAGCACTATAACAGTCTAGTGTGGAAATGGCCCTAGTGGTACCAAAGCATCCAGTCCTTTCACATAAAATTACTGTTGATCCAAGAGTTGTTTTCATGGGTTTTCTATCAAAGCATTGCAATCTCTCTTTCTCCCCTCCAAGTCTCTGACCTTAACTATATGCTGTAGTGTGATTGATACATCTAAATGTTGACTGTGCTATGAACTGAGGAAGATCAAGGGCATCCTCTAGTGGTGAAATGAACTCTTGTCAGTGGAAAACACAGACTACAAGCCACCTACCAGCCTTTTGTAGATTTTAAAACTCTGGGTAGTAAAGCTAGCATAGTAAAGCAACTTTTAGGCTCCGAAGACAAAGAAAAGACTTACAGGGTAATCATGAAACATTTATGGGACTTTAGTAATAAGGGAAAAATTTCTCAGATGGGTACTGGTATTATGCCCCAATTAAGGAAAGTTATCCTAGAGAGACTACTCACTGATGAACAAGCATTCATCTGTGAATAATATTCAGTACTCCTTTTTGATGAGGATATACTTGCATGGTCAGGGGATTGCAAAAGGGGTCAATGCTGCTTCAGTCATACATCTCTTCCACCCTGCAATTTAGTGGGCTACAGAAACAAATTTGGACATTTATCAAACAGTGTTGCAAAATAGTCTAGTATGTGCCCTGAGCAATACAATTATCCCTTGCATGTTCCCTCTGTGAACAGGGAGACCATAATTATTGTAGCACTAACGCTTTTTGCTGTCAACATATCCACAATGATACAATGCCACTAGAAAAAAAAAGATGCACTGGCATACTTTGAGACATTTAGTGGTGGAGTTCATAAATGTGCAGGAATCTCTGAGGTGTCATCACTGTCCAGAAATCAGTTTCACAACCAGGGAGGGCAGAAGGCAATCTCCCCTTACAGGTACTGTATTTGTAAGGGGGGAAGCATACCCATTATTTGGTAATCTTACTGAGGAAAATGCATGTGTCCCCTTAAGAGTACAGTTCTCCTTATTTGAGGAAAAAGTGTATCCCAGTTATCAACTGCATTAAAGGAAAAGCCCCACAGAAATTTGCCTTCTCCTGAGCATTCCTCTTTCCACTTTCTCCTGAACAATCAATTAAAACCACTTATAAGTCTTCTCCTAAGACTCCTATGTCAAATTCTTTTTCTTCTGCTGCAGCATTTTTTCTTCCCCATAATTTGAGGTGAAAATTGTGTCATCATGAATTGTAGTCAAACACATCTGGAGGCATCTGGATTGGGGAAGGTTCCACTACATTAAGAGCATATTTCTGCTTCTTTTTGGCTTGCATTTTGCAGATCCAGCCATGTTCTGTGCCCCAAAGCCAGAGCCAAAAGTATGTTTTTACCAAAAGTCACTCTTTGAAACCTAAGCAGTTTTCCTAGAATTCTACTCACATGCTTATTACTTGGAGGGGGGGCATCTCTTTGTCTCATTTTTTTGGTTTTTTTATTAAGATACTTTTTAGGCAATATAAAACAACAGATTAAGTAAAACCAAACACAAAAACAACATATAACACACAAGCACAACTACACTAACCTACAAATAAACTACTAATTACAACCTAACAAACCTACTGAAGAGGGAATACACATTTGATTTCCCCACTTCCCAGGGATAGTCAGTTATTGTTTAAGGTTCTCCTTATTTCATTTTGGTATTGCAGGCAATAGATTGAGGGGTGGGCCAGGAAAAAAAAAATTAGTCAGCCTTTCACATTTGCTAGGGTTAGGGACACAGGACTCCTACAAAGATGGAAAAATCACAGATATCAAAATGTGTGTGTGTGTGTGTGTGTGTGTGCCTGCACAAAGGGGACCAAGGCATGGTGGAGAGGGTGGGCATCCCAGATCCAAAACAAGGCCACGGAAAGTAGAGAGAAAGGGGATGATGGGTTGGCATGTTAGCCCTGTATTTCCTCTTTGGGTACATGTGGGGCATTGGGAGAGAGTTTGTGGTGCTGAGAAATTGGGTTGTGATCTGTCCTTAGCTGGCCAGGCAGCATCTGGAGAAGGAGGAGGATGACCATAGGTGGTTTTTTTTAAGGGTTGTGTGGCCTGATCAGAGCCACTGAGAGGAAAAGCAGTGGTTGAGGTGAAGGCAGGGGTTGGAGACTCACAAATAGTCAAATCCATGGAAGTTAAACCTGGAAATGTGGAGGGCTGGCTGTAGTTCATGCAGAAGGATTTTCAGCAGGAGCAGCTTAGTCTCGTTCCTGTACAACATAGTCCACTAAGTGAAAACTCCTTTTCTAACAGGAATTTTCTTGTCCTAGTCAGGCAGGCCAAGAAGGAAGTACAGAAGCAGTTCAGGAAACAACGTATAAATTCCAGCTACATCTGTCAAGCAGGATCTTTCCATGTTTGCCAGAAGACTGTAGTTCTGACTGAAAAACACAAGTTATGCCCAGAGAAATTTAATTTAAAAGCTACTAGAGGAAGAGTATGGATACCAGCTCTACAGAAAATGGCTTATAGAAGTGGCCTGCCTGTAAGAATCTCAGCCCTGCTGAATCTGACCAATGTTCTATTTAGGCCATCATCATGTCTGATGCCTCTAGGACACCATCAAGTAAGATTCAGTAGCATGCTGTGCTTTAATCAGAGAGAAAATTAGAGCCATTGTGATCAGTAGCCACTGATAAGTGATTTTCTATGAATTGTCTGGTCTCCTGTGTCATCCAAGGTAGGAGCTTTCACCACTTTCTGTGACAATAAACTACATACACTTCTCACTGTCCAAAACAAAGGATAGCACCTGAAAGACTGTAACATGTTTACTTCATTTTGTCTGTCTCAGATTTGCCAGTGTTTCAGCAGATAACCCAGAATTCTAATATGACAAGAGAGAAGCATTCCTCTTTCCACTTTCTTCATATAACCATGCTTCTCTTCCCTGCTTGCTTTTTTCCCTAAACTCAAAGAAGTCTCAGCTGTTGAAAAAATAATACAGGCCTAGAACCTTCTTGATTATTTAAATTAATCCTTTCCCATCTTCTCCAGCTCCATGATACCTTTTTAGATAAATTCAAGTGTGGTCACAGCATACATTTGTATAGCTGCATTATGATAGGAGCAGCTTTATTTTTAATCCCTTCCATAATAAAGTCAAACGTGGAATTCATCTTTGTCACAGCTGCTGCACTACTGATTACTAAGTGAATGGATAATGACTGACAAACTAGTTTCGTTATGTATCAATTTTATTGAAAATAGAAACTGTTGCTAACAAAGAAAAAAGTTTACAAACTTAGCTTTAATGAGTAACACAGAGACTGCTGAAGCTATAGTAAGCAGGGGAGAAACATTTATTGTATTTACTGTACCACACCAATACATTGAAACATTTAGAATTGTTTACAAATATTTTAACCAGATTTCCTTCTTTTAGATAAGTGGAAGTCAGACAGTTTAGTGATCACAAAATTAAAGTTAACAAAGTACTACCTATTAACAACAACAAAAAAGTTTTGTAAAATGAAAATGCCTTTTATGCTTTAGCTTTAATAAATTCACATCACATTAAGCTTTTGCTGAAAATTTGTCTTGACAGTTTGAAATAAACTCTCCTCTATGGAATTTAACAATTTACTGCTTCTAATAACATTGTACCTTTCGATTTTTAGTGTCACACACTGGTAGTCACACATAACAATGCTCTCTTTGCAATATTAAAATATAAGCTGAGACTGCATGAAGTGTGGCATCTTTCTAATTTTTCTCTGTAAAATGAAGCAGGATTAATATTCTTCTATATGCTGCACTGAGACCCCCCCTTCTGTTAGGATCATTTATAAAATGAATTGAGTTATGAAAAACTTTGCAGCTATCCTGATGAAATTCAAAGCAGGAGATACAACTCCTGACTAGAGCTTACCATTTTGAAATGCACAGCATCTGCTTAAACAGGTGACTAAGCAACTTCACTAGTTTGTTATTTTTCATGTCAATGCTAGTTCAGAATAAGCAAAATAATCCCTTCACAATCCAGATATCCTCCTGTGAATCATTAAAGGAGAGGTTCTCAAAACTGCATTTTAATCACTAGCTCAGCTCAGCCATGGCGGTTTACTCAATGCTAAGTAAGGAAAAGATAATCTATATGCAAATAAGAGGCCCAGCTAAAGCGGCACAATAGTCCATGCCTTCTGTTTATCACATTCAGCTCCACTGTGTGCTGCTTTAGTCAGCAAGAATTCACCTACAGTTGTACATGGGATATCTGGGTAATGATAATTTTCCAATTCAAATTGTTATTGGTTACACTTTACCTAACTCTATTAAGGGTGGGACAAGGGCAGGATTACCTCCACTTTCCAGAGATTTATGCTCACTGGACAGATTTTCCCTCTTACCCTCTTACAAGTTACTCAAGATTACAGAAAATTTGACTTAAAAGTGGAATATTTATATATTTCTCAAAATATCTTAACTGCGGCTTTCAGCAGAGCTTGACCTAGAACGAGACCTCTTCTTGGTTGGGGGAGGAGATGGGGAGGAATTCTGTGGGCCAGAGTGGTGTTTTTCAGACCCCTTCCTCTCCGGTGTGCGGCTTCTAGAGCCCCTCTTGTCAGGTGTACGACTTCGGGAACGAGACTTGCTGCTTGATTTGGAAGATCTCGCAGACCTAGACTTGCTACGAGATCTTGAGTAACTTCGTGAACGGGATCTGCTCCTGATAAAGATTGAAGAGATTTTTATGTAAACATTTCAAGAGTGATCATGTGATATGCAATATGCAAGTTCAATTAAGTGTTTTGTCTGCATCCAATCTTGCATATTCTACCCCAAAGCTATCGAGACCCAGGATAACAAGACTTGGAGAGGCACTTGTCTCAATAGGTAAAGCTAATGTCTCAACTAGTCCATTAAGCTGAGCTCTCTCACACACTGCCTTCAACAGAAAATTTTGAGAACTCCTGTCTGTTTTCTCCCTCAAACTCCTTTCTAATCTGTCGTTAAAAACCAGAGAGGGTTAGGAAAACATCCAGCTGGTTTGCAGGAAAAAAACGAACTGGCCGAGAGGGACTGGAGTGGTTAACAGTTCTTCTGATGTGACATGTGGACAGCTCCTGCATCGGCTGGCGTGAGGACAACAATCCATGAGTAGTGGATTGATCCTCCTGTCAGCCCGCGAATGTACATCTCCTCTTTGCTTCTCATATTCACTGTACTTACTATCTGCTGAAGTGCCAACCTTTGGGCACAAAGAGAATCAGGCATAAACTGATTCCTCCACATTCACTCTTATAATTTCTCCCTTTATCCACAGTAAAAGTTAAATCCTGAATTCAAAATGCTCCCTTTGTGTATGTGACTTTCTGACCTATACCTCTTCACTAGTTGTTGTTATTGTGTGCCCTCAACTTATTTCCAATTTATGGAGAGCCTATTATGGTGTCTTCCCGACAAGATTTCTTCTGAGGAGGTTGCTGAGGCTGAGAGAGTTTGGCTTGCCCAAGATAATCCAGTGGATTTCCAAGGCCAAGCAAGACTTTGAACCCTAGTCTCCCAGAATACTAGTCTAGCATTTAAACCACTAATAGTACACTGCTCTTCAAGAGCAACACTCATATACATTATGAACTTTGTAGGACTTTTTGAAAGTAACTGTAGAGCTATTTATAAAGCACTGAACCTGGAAAGGGATACCTGAGAGTCCTGATGCATGTGCAGAAAATACCCTCATAAATGGCAGTAAACTGTATCATCAGTGTGGGCCTTCTACTACATCATGCCCTAAGCTGTCATTAGCTGTTTTGCTACCTAGCCTAAAGCTATCATTAGAGAAGACACAAATCTATATTCACAACTAAATATAGACATGCCTCAATTAACAAAGCAGATGTGTTGCTGGGTATTATTTCTTTAACAGAAAACATAGCACCAGAGGTAGAAATAACATGGAAAGAATAGGGATAAGTTCCATCACCACAAAACAGAAGACCAGTTCAACAAATTTCAGCAAACTTATTATTCAAAAATAACATTGTACATATGTGAAATGAAACAATCAGGTCAGGCAAACCATGCACAAGCAAACAAAAATGTTCTGAATTTTTCTGTCCACTGACAACTCACAGAACAAGTAACTTTTGGGGTTTGTGTTCTGTGTGCAGCTTTCAACAGGACTCTATAGATCTACTCGGCTTTTCAGTCATGGCAGCAGCTTCGCCCCTCTCAGGCGAATGCTCATGTGCCTGTTATACACATCATCTGAAAAATCCCCTTCACTTTTGCAGGTTCCTCCTGCAAAAGCCCAGACTGAGATAGGGAAATGTTTCCCCTTTTTTCTGGAGGGCTTGGCTTCTGCCATGCTCACCCCAGTACAAACGGACAAAGCAGTAGAGGGTTCAAGTAATTTCACTTCATTCAGTGCATGCTGCCTGTTATCATTCATCATCCCCTGCACAATTTCGACCATGGGGAAAAGGGACTATGCATGCTATGGCAACATTTCCCTTCTTCTGTTGGTGGTTAAGCTGCCTTTGACGAATGATGGGAAAACTGTGCTCTTGCAGTTAAGCAGCGGCCGTGGAGAAAGAGTGTGAAGTGTAGCTGGTTGATGAATGCTAGTTTCACGTTCAGCAAGTTGGCAGATCTACAGGAAGTAAACAACTGCTGTACAGATGGCTTCCAGGATGGGTGGGAAGGTTTAACACTTGGGAATCCCTCTTTGCCCTCCACAGTGCCAGAAAGCCCTAGTCTCCCCTCATCACTATCCTCAATGTACATACTAGAGGGGAAAAAACAGAAAAGCATAGTGTATGGGTAAAATGCTTTCACAAACTTAACTGAGAAGCAAGGTTTACTTCTTGAGGGATTTGCTGTTTGCCTTTTGTACATCTGACTACAAATAGTGATGGTCTCTTTGAGCAGAATGAAAATAATACCTATCACCAATAAACTGGAATAAAGGCAGAAAGTGTGTGACCATCTCTGAGTTTAAATTCTCTACAGAGCTTACTTTCTAATGTAGCAAGGTATAAATGTGTTTACCCTAAGAGCCTCAATATGATGCATATTTCAGGTTCTGGTCTATCTTACTAAGTATGAGAGGAGGCAGCATCAAGGAAGCTGCTGAATGGCCACATAACTCTCATCTATTCTCCTCTAAATTATACAATGGAACATTTCTTAGCATCTGAGACTGACTATATTGTGCTAGGAATGGCTGTAACCGCTGACTACCAGGAAGTAATGGTTGAATATACAATCTCTTGAAGCAGAATATCTGCTACCGACCCTCATTCGGAAGTGGACTGATTATACTCCAAGGAGAAGATCTGGTGCAGTAGTATTTCCACTGACTAGATGTCCACAGATACAACCCATCTATCAGATATTCTTATGGACCAACATACCTGCGTCTTTTGCGATCCTCAATTAGTTTGATTCTGCGCCCATTCAACTCACTGCCATCCAACTTGTCCAATGCACTCCTCATGTCACTAGATGATGCAAACTCCACAACGCTACAACCACGAGCAAAGTTGCCATATCAGTTTGTGATTGGTAGCAAACAAGGAAACAATTGCTTTCTTTATTTGGAAAAATTTTAAACAGTTTGTTTTACTAATAGCAGTGATTCTACTGCCCTTCAATGCCTATAATCAGGTTGCAGTGCCACACTAAGTACTGGTGCCAAATTCAAGATAAATCTGATGAGAATGGGAAATGGACTCCTTGCTCCTTTTTAAAGAAATCCCACAAAAACACTCCATAGTCAATCAAGTTCAACAGAATGGTCTAGGGAATAAATCTGGAAACACAGGTGCACTTGAGTAGACAACTTTCTTTCCTTCTGTGATCACTTCTGGGTTGGAATGGCAGACTGAAAGCTGCTCCTGTAACTGTCTCGTTGCAGGAGGAGATGCTCTATGTGGCAACTGCTGGCCAAACTAAGCAAAAATTTCTCCATGGATCAAAGGAAGACCAGCGGATAATCCATGACAGTCTGCAAGCTGCTGCTCCCAGCAGTTTAATCATCACCTTGGTGGCAAGAGATTATGAATGGAGCAGAGGAGACCAAGGCTAGGAACTTGCCGTGCTGCGTAAGAACCCTGCAGGTTGATGGATACAAGTCCTGCATAACCAATTTTCTTAATTAAGAAGAATAAAAGCATGGAACTGTATTTAAGAGAGGCTTTCTGAACCCTATGGTGAGCTCAACGCTTCTAGCAAATTTACTTCCTCAGGAAACCAAGAGACTATGAATTCTTTCTGGTTTTTTCCTTTTTTTTAATTTATATACTTTTCTTTTTTTAATATATTGGAAGCATTTTAATAAAAATATTAATTAAAAACACTTTATTTCCTTCTGCTGATCCAGGGTATGTTACAACTGTAGGAAGTTTGGAGTGACACCATGACCCCAGTGGCTGAGATCCAAAGAATGACACAAGTAGTTGCTTTGGAACTCAAATTCTGAACAGCTGCCCCTCTATATTAAATGGCAAATGACAGAGTAAGTATACTTTCAAAAACTGTTTACCCTATGCAGCAAGTCTGCTGCTTGCAGCCAAACCTCCCACTAGAAGTATTTAAATATAGCGATTTGGATCTGGACCATTCACTTCACTGCATACAAAATTCACTCTTACCCTTCATTTGGATTGTTTCTGTGAGCATCTACAAATGTAACTTCTCCAGCCTTTCTCATGAAATCTTTCAAATCCTGCAGTAAAAATTACATTTCAGCTTATATAAAAAAAGATTGATCTCAAAATGTGGTGTTAAATAGGATTCCTTGTTAAGGCTAACAACTAGAGTAAAATCCCAGATCTTATCGCTACTACAAGCAAAATTAAGCTAACAGCTCACATATAGCAATACACTGTACAATTTAAAGGATTACCACATATATTTAACTATGTGACATTTGAAAGGCATTACTAAATGCAAGGATCTGATCAAAACTGAAGTGTCAGTTTGCCAGTACATTAAAGGTTTGCCTGCTAACATTTTCCTCTCCACTTCTACAAAAAATTAAACACAAATGTCTTTATTAAGCTAATGCTAAGATTCTGTCACAAACTCTCAAAAGGCAGTAACTACAACCTTCCTGGCTTTTGTCAGTCCGTGCCACAACCTCAGTGTTATTTTAACAGAGACTTGCATTTAATGTAATTGAAATTGAGCCTATGTTGCAACACTACCCAATTAAGCGTTAAAAATGTTTTACAAGTTGATTATGAATTATGTCTTTACAAAGTGCCCCAAATAATAGCTGACATTTTATAGCCATAGGCTACTTACCACAATATACCACAAGTGGTCAGATGATATAAGCAGGTACCTTAAGCAAAGAGTCGCTTGTCCAATAATTGCCTAGCAGACCAAGAGGATCTCCCTTACATGGGAGGGGCAGAGGAATGGATCATAGGAATGTGCTTCAGGGGGATGTACCAGAGACCCTGAAAGCACTGGACACAGTCTCCGGAAGCAGCTCTAGAACCTGAGGTTGACCTGTGCTAGCCAATCGAGCTGTGGGTCAACCAAGATCTACATCGCCAAGATAGGTGTGTCATGGGTACCAAAAGGAAAACTCAGAACAGGCCAAGCCCTAGAAATTCAGCCACTAGGAACCCCAACCTCTTGGGTTCTTTCTCCTCCACACAAGAGAAACGAGGGCTAACCCAAAGCAAGGCTGTTAAAAGAGGTTCAAAATGAACTTGGTTAGATATATATTTGTGAAAAAAAAAATACAAACAAAGCCCCTAAAACTGAACTACAGTTTACAGGATGCCTCAACTTACTTAGTGTTTAATAAAGTTCAGTTTAGTTTTAACAAATTACCATGAGAATCAAACAATATGAAAACCTGAGCCTTTATCCTAACAGTTTTAAGAGCAGACATTTTTTCATGGAAGCAATCAATGCTACAACATACAGAGCACTCCAGCCCACATTTTGCAACATTTATATATGCACATCTCAAATGCATAATAAGATCTACTGGTGGTGATGTTTCTAATCATGTTTAAACAATGAGCACAAGAATTTTGAATAGTCAAGACCAGAGTACTTAGCATCTGTAAGATTGAATCCTCCCCATACTAAGTTCATAACATACAATGCAAAATAATGTTAAAAGTACCAATTACATCCACAATTAATAAGAGACAAAGCTAAATAACTGTTTCACCAATCCTTGTATAATTTGCAGTTGTTCAGCTTTGACAGCACAAGCAAATGTATATACAACATAAGCACACATTTGAATGTTAAAATCTGACTACACTACATCTGAAATTATGATTGCTCGCCTACCTTAAAATTGTTATAAATTTAATGTTAAATTAGCACACAAGGCAAAAGAGAAGGAAGCTGTACAAAAGGTCCCATCTTAAATATTTTTGCCTAGAGTCTGAGCAGAACCTATTTGGGAAACTAAACCATGTATCAACACCTTTTTAAGGAAGTCAAGAATTGTAGATTTCCTTTCTGAGCTACATAGAAAACTTGCAAAAGGAAGGGGAAAATTAGCTGTAACAAACATGGATCATCAGGTTAATGAGGTTCTAGTCATAATCAAAAAGAGACTATGATAACTTTAAAAGCCAGGATGTGCTGGCCTGGAAAAGCAGATGTAGGCACTTTCATCTTAAAGTTTGCTTAACCGTATGCCAGGATCAAAAGCTACTATTTATTAAGTCCTGAACATTGAGGGCACAGCTCCAAAGAAACTGTGAGCTTAAGCCTTGGCTCTATTGTTTTGCACCCACAGCTCTCACTATTAAAAAACTAATGATCAGACAAAAGATGTGTGAAGCTTCTAGTGCTACACAGTCCAGGGGGAAACTGTTACTCACATCAAGTGAACAGCAAATTTTATTGTTTTAAGTTCTATTAAAATAAATGGGGAAATTACAAGCTGACAAAGGGCCTTGAAAGTTATTAGTTTATTCCAAACTGCATCCCTGGATTATTATGTCACATGCAGGTATGTATGCCAGTCTTAGCAAAATTAGTGAGTTTAAATCTTTGCAAAGGCTTCAGTTAAAGAAATTCACTCTGTGCAGTCCTGACAGGCACTAAGTGATAAGGGCTTGAGCAGATTATGTAATTAGCTATGATCAAATGGGAATCAATGTATTAGAAATTTCTACAGTTTCCCTATAAAGCATTTTCTGTTTCAAAGCATAACAGGAAATGACAAAACTAGGCAATTATAACACACAACATAATGAAGAAAAAGAAATAGGCATGGATACAGTATAGCAACAATATTTTTTTCCTGCTTGCATGATACAGACTCGATCATCTGCCAGACCCTTCAGATTAGTCATCGATTTTTCTCAATATTCATTCTCATAGTATGAATTCTGTGAACACTGAACAGCCTATCAAATAAACCAATGCCTATAACTATTTAGTGTTTCTCATACAATTGGTAATCTCACCTATACCAAAAGCACACATGGCTTTTCCATAAATCAGCCCATAGTTTGTATCATGGCAGCAAAACAGATTTGAACAGAAAATTGTTACTGTGAAATTGTAGACCTTAATAATAATCATCACTGTTTTATGTTGCTTAGAATGTGCTTGCTCTCCTTAAACTGCTCTTAGCCTTGACTGACTCACTCAAGGAAGGTGCTCAAAATGAACCACATAGAAACTGCTCTGTCCAGCAAGCCACCATGCAAAGCAGTTCACTAAGTGATTCTGGCTATTTTTCAATGCCTCTTAAAAGGTGCGAGCTATTCACACTGTAAACTCTGGTAAAATGGCTTGATAGTTACTACTGCTGCAATGTCTCCTTACTAACAATGAAACCGAATCTCATAAGATGGAGACCCTCTTATGAAGAGATGATTTCCAGGCTGAAGAACTGAGTAACATGCCCTAGATGGGGCTGCACAGCTCCAAAAGGACAGGTGTGTAGCTTGGGAGTGACAGTCAGTGTGGTGTAGTGGCTTAAGTGTTGGACTGCAACGCTGGAGACCAGGGTTCAAACCCTCACTCAGACATGAAACTTTGGGCAAATATACTCTCTCAGCATCAAAGGAAGGCAAAGGCACCCCCTGGAACAAATCTTGCACAGACCCCCCCCCGACAGGTTTGCCTTGGGGCCTCCGTAAGTTGGAAACAACTTGAAGGCAAACAACACAAAGCACAAAAAGTATTCCTGCATCCATCTCTGTCACTGGATATCCTAAGCAGACTCTGTGATTCATATTGCTTGGGGCCAGCTTTGACTGATCCACAGGAAACTGCCTTTCCTGGACTGGGATAATCTCAATACAGTAGTTCATGCTCTCTGATTAGATTAGTGCAATGCACTCTACTGAGGCTGCCCTTACAAAAGACACAGACACCATAGCTAGACTAACAACTCATAAATACCATATTCAAAGAACTGCACTGGCTACCAATACTTTTCCCATTTGAATTTAAGGTGCTGCTAATGACATTTAAAGCCCTTATTTGGAAATCAATACTTAAAGGAGTGTTTCCCTCAAAAATACCAGGCCATATAGTGAGAGCTGCCAAACTGGCCCTCTTCCATGTCCCACCCATGAGAGCAATACACTGTATGAAGACATGGAGGTGGGCCTTCTCAGCCACATCACCCAGTTGTGGAATGCCCTCCTCTTGGACATTTGGTTGACATCAAAGAGTCTTAAAACCTGGCTTTTTACAAAAACTTTTTTTTTTTTCTCTTATGCATACTGATACAACTGTATATTAACAGCAACTTTTAAAATTATGCAGTCTTCAATATTCAGAGTATCTAAATTTTGTTTATTGTAAAATTTTATTGTCTTACATTTTAAATTGTTCAAATTGATTTTACTTTTCATAGCCCAGAGATCTTATGATATGAAGTGGGATAAAAATACTGTAAATAAATACACCACAAGTACAGTCTGCCCTCCATATAAGCAACTTCTGGATCTGCAAATGTAAACAATCATGGAACATTGTCCAGTATACCTAAAATGGCAGCATGCATGCACAGATGTGCTGGAGCATCTGCATGCACATTGCTGCCATTTAATAATATAAGATGTGAGCATTTGCAATTGCTCCCTTGCGCGGCGGGTCTTGGAATGGAACTCCCAGAGATTTGGAGGGTCCAACATATCCAGAAGCAGTTGAAGGAGCTGCATCCTTGTACTGTCAGGAGTAGACACAAATGCAATGCACACGAACGTCAGAAAATGTATTCAGAAGTTTGTGAGACACAAGCTTCCAACTTCATGGCCCGAAGGAGACAACAGCTATTGCTTCAGGACTTTGTTAGACGATGGACAGAAAATCAAACTTTTCCCATGACTGTAACCAAAACAAAATTAATGGAAGAATATCCCTAGCAGCTCCATTGAACCTCAATATTAAGAAGCGATATAATTGGACCATCAGATATCAGGGAGGAAAAAAACTTGCTTGCACTATTCCCTGAGGCACGTCCCAGGCCAATGTAAGAAATCAGATAAGAACCCTTGAATCTGATTATGGAGCACTTTCTTCTTGGAACAAATTGCCACCAGTCTCCTCCTTCCATGAACAGATATTTATCGGTGGTCATTCCACTTGGTTATTTGAAAAAATGAATTCTATGTATTATATTGTTGTTCTCTCACATTCATTCAATCTCCTTCCATGCCTTATTTCTTCTAGCAAAAATATACTGTGTGTTCTTTGTACAACACCTTACTAAACTCCTGTTATGATCAAGACCTGTTAATCAAAATTAGTAAACATTTGGGATGTCACAGGGTTCTGTCCTGGGCCCAGTGCTATTCAACAACATTATCAATCATTTGGATAAGGAAATAGAAGATATTTTGATCAAATCTGCAGATGAGACCAAATTAGGAGGAGTAGCCAACACCCCAGAGGACAGGATCAGAATTCAAAATGACTTTAGCAGATTACAGAGCTGGACCAAAATTAACAAAATGAATTTCAACAGGGAGAAGTGTAAGGTACTATACTTGGGCAGAAAAAATGTAATACACAGATATAAGATAGGTGACACCTGACTTGACCACAGCACATGTGAAAGGGATCTAGGAGTCTTACTATATCACAGGCTGAACATGAGTCAGCAGTGTGATACAGCAGCTAAAAAAGCCAATACAATTCTAGGCTGCATCGACAGGAGTATTCTGTCTAGGTCAAAGGAGGTAGAGTACAGTAAGGAGGTAAAGTACAAGTAGAATGCATCTACTTTTATTAACTGAGATATGCCTGTATTCTGCTCTGGTCTTTGCTTGCATGGAATGTTGCGTTCAGTTCTGGTACCACAGTTCAAAAAGAATACTGACAAGCTGAAATGTGTCCACAGGAGAGTGACCAAGATGTTCAAAGATCTCAAAATTAAACAACATGCGGAGCAGCTTAGGAAGATGGTTAATGTTTTCCACTGAGAAGACTGAGTGGTAACACGACAGCTGTCTTTAAACATCTTAAAGAAAGTGGTGTAGAAATGGACTAAGTTTTTCCCCCCTCTGTTGCTTTACAGACTAGGACATCAATCAATGGATTCAAATTACATGAAAAAGGCTTTCACCTAAGTTTTAGGAAGAATATCTCAACAGTAAAAGCTGCTTGGCTTTTATTTTAATGGATTTCAAAGTGAGAGAGAGTGTAAAGGAGTCTCTTTCATTTGAACAGAAACTAGATAGCCATCTCTCCAGAGAGCTTTAACTGTGTATTTCTGCACAGCTGGGGGCTGGGTAACTTGGACATTGTGGTCCCTTCCAATCCTATGATTCGATAACTTCAACAGGTTAAGTCAGACTTGACCACCTAGCAATCTATATGGAACTTTTTAAAATACTGCAATGAGAAGAGATAAAACATTACAGGTATTATGAAGCTATAATTCTGAGCACTTCAAACATTAAATGGTTCAGCCTCACATAAAATTTTCTACAGGTCTTTCAAACAGCTGTTGAAGCCCAAAACAGTCTCATTAGCACAATTAAGAAGAAAAGATCATCCTAGACAACTTAAAGCATGAATTTTCACTCCTGTACAACCTATCTCATGCAATTTAAAAAAAAAGCAGAACCTGACTGTACAAGGAAACAAAAAAAGTTTTTCAGACCAAACACAAACGCCTAAATTCACATATGAGTTAGATATTATTCGAAATACAGTTCAGCTACTCAATATAAGCCACAAGCTCCTTGGAAAGTACAGATAATGCATAAAAGTTCCTGCACCAGGAACAAAACCAGAACTCCAACCACGAGGCCATTCTGTTCATTCTATTGAAGCCAGATACAAACTGGAAACAAGCCACAGATTTTACCACTCAATGAGACTTGCCTTTTAATTAAAAAAGATTAGATGCCTGAAACTGAATTTTCACAGTTCTTTTTAGATGCAGATTATAGTTGTCCAAGAAACACTAATCAGTATTAAATGCTTATTTGTTGATATGTGCATCAAAGAACTTTAAGCCTTGTCTTTAATAAATATATTCTGACTGCTTTTAATAGTAATGTTAAACTTTATGCTGCCCCCTTCAGGAAACCAAAAGAAAAAGAACACATTTTAAGTAAGAGAAACCTTATTTTACATAAAGTACAACTCACCTGCCAGCTAACACGTGAAGAAAGATTTTCAACTATAAGCCTGTGTTCAGTACGAAGAGGTGGACCATACTGGCTACAAGAGAAATATGGATTCCTGTTAGTTCACTTATGGTCCTCCCAATCAATAAAATAAAATACATACTCCTCTGAAGTCAGTTTGTTTGCTCAAAAAATCACAGTATGCTCTTTAGAAATCTGGCCATCGACTATAGAAAAACCCTCCCTCCATCCTAACTGCCAGTGCCCTAACATCAGAGGGAGAGAAGAAGAGGCAGGAACAGCACCATCATGCCTAGGCCTAGAAGCAGATGAAAAATCCCTCCCTCTGTTCCAATTGCATTGCTCTGGTCTCGGAAGGAGAGAAAAAGAGGCAGTATCTGCTGGATTTAATACCTTCCTACATTGTCATTCCCTTCTCCTTTTGTGTCATGTTTTAATTAGATTGGTAAGCTGAGGACAGGAATTGTTTTATTGTTTTTTTACTTGTAAAGCACTATCTACAGTGATGGTACTAAATCAATAAAGGATTATATTGATAACAACGATAGATGATAACAATATTAAATGGGGGCAAGGCAATTGGCTTGCTGTTTATAGGAGGAAAGAAAAGCAAAAACAGCAAGACACGGGCTAAGAATATGGTCTAGTTCACACATAAGGGTCAATCAGTTGATAGCTTCCATGTGTGCAACATAAGCACAGAAAGCTTTTGTAACAAGATATCACCTAATATTAATTTTGTCAGTCAAAGCCATACAGTTAGCAGATGCATACCAAGTGCTGAACATGCCTGCGTGAATCAACTCTAGAAATGGATCAGGCTGTGCAGAAGATATGCTTACTATAGTATTGTGTTACTTCAATAAGCTCCAGTAAGATAAGATAGTATCAAGCCCATATTTTATTAATACATCTGGTACTATAAGATCTGGCTTCCTGTTATCACAACCACAAGTTATAAAACAGTACTACGAATAACTTGAGAATTGTACATTAGTTGCTTCAGGTTAGCTGTTAAAATCCACTTAAGGTTCTTTCACATTACAAAATGTGACAACCAACATGTTCTCCTTTTCAACACTGAAGCAGAGGCAACCCCATGTTATTTACCTGCCTCTAAATGCCCCACATTTTCTGAATATCCAGATCTTCAGAGCATTTAAACAGAAGTTTCAGAATCCCCACAACTGGCAGGCCGAGTCCCACTTTTCACTACTGGAAACAGTAGTCTCTTCTTGTCTGGCACCATGTGCCTGATGTCATGAACGTGACTACCATGCCAGATGCCCATGAACGTCAGTCACATATTCTACTTTTAAAGTTCACTTTTAGCCTGGACCTTGGATCACTCTTACTGCAGCAACATCACTGCACTAAAGAAAAGAGAATCTAAATTGCGTATTTCAATATGCAAAAGTTGTTGTTCCCAATGCTTTTTTTCCCCAACATTGAAAAAACACTGGATGGAAAAAGAATGCCTCTGAAAGACATACAAATATGCTGTTTCAAAGCAGTTCTTAATACAATTACAACTGTCTAAACAATTTCTCAGAGAGATCATATCAAATAGGAGCTTCTAGTAGGGAAATCAATACTGTTACAGCTTAACTGTGAGAAACATTTTCAGGCGTAACATTTTTCGTAGAAACCACCAAATATACATCACAAATGCACATTCTATAATGATCACTAAAGAACATTTGTAGATCTCAAATTTTATTCTGCTGTAGGTTTCACTAACATTGGGACATCATAAACTTTTCAATAAACAATCAGTTTTCATTTGATGTTTAAATTTTAAGAAATTGGCAGGGGATATACTAGATGGCCCTTCCAGTCCCTTCTATCTGCTTGATTCAATGAAACTATAACAAATTTAGGCTATTGAGACATGTGATTGAATGCAACCTATACATAAAAAAAGGTATAATATTTTAACATAATCCCCTGAGCTAATTACAGAGCAATAATTAAATACTTTATTGGCCCATCTTTCCATCATAGCCTTAGAAATAAAAAGTACCTACGTCAATTCAGAGGAAGAGAGATAGGATACTTTACTTAAAAATAAAAATAGTTTGAAGTCAGCCTCACTACACAAGCATTATCAAAATATTTAAAATGTAAAGATTAGAGGGGTCACAGCTGCCTGATCATACAATCACCATAAAATTCCATATAGAGACCTAATTAACAAAATGTATGCACACTAGTACACTTTTCATAAATAAATTTTCAAAAAAGTTTCTTACCTAGATCCACCTCCATAGGACTGGTAATAATTGAACCGTTGTGGGTATCTGCCCCTGCCCCCTCTTCGGGCTCTGGCATGTTCAATTGTAACTCTTTCGTATCAAAGAAAAAAAAAAGGAAGTAGAAATGAATATACTGAAAACACACATCTTCTTTCAATGCACCCAAATAAACAAAGGAAAACATCTGGAATATCTGAAAACAAAAGCATCTACTCAGATCATTATAGGCAAGGAACTCTCTCATTTTCACTGTATGTTCTTAAGACATGTAGACAACTTAAAATATCCACAAAATACCTGAATGAGAGATATATGTTTTAATTATATTTGTTCAAGAGCTGACAGCAGCTGACTAGAAAGTCATGCCACTATTCTGTATGACATATACTGACAGTCTGAAGAGAGGGAAGGTTCTTTTATTTGTTCTCAGGAACAGAGGAGGTAAGAAATTATGGAAGAAAGTCGCTGAACTTATTTGTACATCTGTACAAAGAGGGTAGGATACCACTTTTCTCTCAGATTCTCTATGCTTGACAGAACACATAAAGGAAAGCCTGAGTTGTCTCTCATTTGTACTGCAGTTTGAAAAAGTCTTGTTGCACTTTTCCTTGTCTTCTCCATGTTGTAGTGAAAATAAAAGAAACCAGTTTTTAAGAGAAGCTAGTCTCTACTTTTCTGACTTCTGGCATGTGTGAGAAGACTCCATTGTTTCTTATCGTCTTCAAACAGCCAGAGAACTAGGGCAAATAATTTCTTGACTGCATGAATTACTTCAAATTTTGTAATTTAGCGTTAATAGGAACATTAGAACACTCAGTTAAAAAAGAGACTGATTACTTCCAAAGTATCAAGAAAATAATTTTAGTACAGTTACTTTTGAGAAATTATACATGATTTCTAGTCATAATGCTAGACACCCTGTTCCTTTTATCAAGAGCTGAATCAGAAAGATAGCGAACTAATGTCCACTAGGTGAACCTTCTAGTAGTTCTACCATGAAACATATTTTAAGATGAGATCAAAATGCAACAAAGAGAAAAATCTCCCTTTGAAAACCTAGAGAAAATTGTTTTCCCTTTTTGTTTTGCCGTCTTTCATGTGAGGGAAGGGCAACCACTTTTCTCTTTTGACTCCCTTGGAAAAATGAACATACAGTCTCCAACTCTAGCCCTCTAGAAGCTGTATGAGTCCAATTCCCATCAGCTCCAACAAGCATGGCGAATAGTCAAATAGGAGTTATCGTCCAATATCAGCCAAAGAGTTCAAGGTTTACCTCCTCTGACCCAGAAGAAGGGGAAAAGAGTATGATGCTCCAGACACACAGTGTAAATTCATTAATCTTTACATTTACAAACAAAGTGATTTAGAATGCTTTAATCAGTACAAGGAGTCAATTTTAGCAATAACAGACAGGTTAAACTATCAAAGCAAAATGATCTATTTCTGCTGAATCCTGTTAACAGTAAGCATCAGGCTTAATAATTTATAAACTACAGCTGCTCCACCAATTATTTTACTTGAAGTTAAATTTACCTTTCATTACATAGTTCTTTGCCATTCAGTTCATAAACTGCATCATCCGCATCTCGGTGGTCTTCAAATTCCTAGAAAATGCAGAAAAAGTCATGAGACAAAGAATGAGACAAAAGTTTTTCAGTGTTCTTACGCTGTCAACATATTGCATCCTAAAGTATAAAATGAATTAGGCTGACATAGCCTGAGACAGACAGAAGAGACATCTTATTTTAATGAGAATGTACTAAATGATGCAATACTGAAAATTTGGAGAGAACAAATGGCAGCTAACTCCAGGCATTTCTTCACTGATATAAAGTGACTGAGTTCATAAAAGATGGTAGCATTCTTTCATACACTGTGATTGTACGTAATTCAAAGAGCTGCCACTGAACACTACTTGGTCTTCAAATATATAAGTTCAACTTGCCATCCATAATTTAATTGTCACTATTTCAACTAGAAACACTGGTTTTGTTTTCTATGCTTCTCTTAATTACTGGCTTTACTTCACCAAATCCACATTTAGGGGGGAAAAAAGACACTTGCTTTATCTCGTAAATTATGCTTAAAATAGGATGGCTTTCAAGGGCTAAGTCCTTTTTTTTTAATGAAGTGTAGCCTGGCAACTGCAGAAGAGCTGCTGCTGCTTAAAGCTGTTACATATGAAAATAGAAAATTAATAATAAACCACTATAAAATGGAAGACAAGATTGTGGCACAGTGAGGGAGCAAAGGCTACAAAATCACTGCCTCTTGTTTATCCACTCATAGTGGTGTGCAATCTAAATACACTAAACTGACGATCTGCCAAATATAGGTGGACAATGGGTCATCAAGAACAGGGACACTGGTACATATGGGCATGTCCAAAAGCAACTGCCCTCATTCGATCATAATGTGCTGCCAAATAACAGGGAAAGATTTCTATTCACAAGGGGCTTAATGGTCTGGCTCTACTTGCTTTCAAACCAGTCCCACAGTATATGCTACAGTTATGCAGTGCACAGGTCTGCCAATAACACAGCTGACATTTTGCAGCCTAAACTTCCCATCCCGTGCATCTGTGGCATAAACCACCCTATAGGCTGGGGGTATATCATCCTTCCCCTTATAAAAACATTCCATAAAATTACCTCTGCAGCCACAAACCTTAACGTTTAAAATATAAAACTTATGTTCAGAAACACAGTGTTACAATACAAAAACTACTTGTAGTTATGTGCATTCAAGTCAGTTTCAACTTATGGCAACCCTACCATACTGGTTTTCTTGACAAGATTTATTCAGACAAGATTTGGTGTTGTCTTCCTGGGCTGAAGAACATGTGATGTGCCCAGGGTCAGCCACTGGGTTTCTATGGCTGAGAGGGGATTCAAACCCTGGACTCCAAAAGTCTAACCCCAATGATCAAATCACTATACCATACTGGCTAACAAAACTATTGCCACTATAAAAAAAGGTCACACTGCTTGCAGGTCAGGTGGATGAATCTATTACTGTGTTATAGCAAATTAGTGTGTTATAGTTACTGTGTTACACTACATGGTTTGCACTGCTGTAGCCACTGTACTAAACTGTTCTTTTCCTGACAAAGAAGGTAGAACTGCCTGGTTCCGCATTCCAGACAAAAAAATACTATTAGAACAAAGGCCATCATAACCTTCAAAGAACAAGTATTGTTTTACAATACTGCTCCCATGCATCAGAGGTGGGGACAACTGTGTGTCTGTCTTCAAGTTGCCTGTAAAATTATGGTGACCTTTTGAATTTAATAGGATTTTCTTAGGCAAGGGTTACTCAAGAGTTGGTTTTGTCAGTTCCTTCCTCTGAAATATAGCTCACAGCATCTGGTTATTTGTTGGCAGTTTCCCATCCAAGTACTAACCAGGACTTTTGACCCTGCTTAGCTTCCAAGATCAGGGGGGATCTGGTGCCTTTAGCCCAGGGGTAACAACTACTTCATTAGTGCTGATGACTGCTACTATGCTCTACAGAAGACAGTACTGCCTCACTTAACTTGAATTTTCTGACAAGTATCTCTCTACTGACTGAAGAGAAAGAAAGGCAAGCATCTTTTTTCATCAACAGATATGTACTAGAAGGAAGCACATGACAACAAGAATCAATTCAATATAATATTAAAATATATTCTTCTCAATCTTTCCTAAAAAAAACTTCTAGCTGAGCATTTTAAAAATGCATTAAGTTGCACTTTACTGTTCTTAACCAACATTACAGCAAAGCCTTTACAAATTGTTAGGCAGTCAGTACAGGGTCAGCCACTGTACTAATAGAGTCATCCTCCTCCACTTTCATGAGAGTTGGGGGTGTAGAACCCCATAAAAGTGGAGAACTTATGAATAAGCCAATTCTACAAGCAGCCACTAACCACAGCAGTGACCAATCCAGCTCCCCACTCCACCTGTTCTCCCCTCCCCTCACCCCTTCATCCCCAACTACCCCACATCTTCCTTCCCAATAGCATCAACCCTTGAATTCTTTTACTGCACACCTTGGCACCTTCTTGTATGAGGGGAGAAGTAAGGCAAGGTGTTGAATTGTGGGTAGCTGCTGCTGCTGCTGCTAAAACCAGGTCCAAGAGAAAGAACCAAAACTAAAGTTATCAGAGCTATACAGTGGAGAAAGTACAGCACTAATGGTAGTCGCCTCTTCTCTCTATTATCTTGTAAAAGGGAGAGGCTGGGGAAAAACACACACAGTTTTAGGAGTGGAGAGAGCTGCTTGGGCAGAAGGGGAAGGTAATCACATAAGCAACCAATCACTCAAGACTCTTGATAAAGCCAATTTATTTCAGCTAAAATGCACTTTCTCAAGAAGTTATCCTTTAGAATTCCCTTTTCAAATAACAACGCAACAAGTCAATATTTTGGGCATTTTACTTAATCAGATGTCCTACTACTCAAATGTTATAAAGTACAAATAACAGTTTTCTAGCATAGGAAAAAGTCTGGAAAACTTTATATACCTACCACAAAACCAAAGCCATTTTTAAGATTTATTTCACGTATGCGACCATATCCCTTGAAAAATTTCTCCACATCCCGCTCTCGGGCGTGTGGACTTAGACGTCCAACGAAGACACGACAGCCACTCATTTTATTCTAAATCGCAAAAAGAAAAGATTTTTAGCTCACAAAGTTCTGATCTAATGGTCTTAAAACAGATTATGCAGCATCTCACTCTGTTCCTTTTTTTTTTTTAAAAAAAGAACACAGTTATAAAATTTCACACGACAGTAAGGATGTAAACAACTTAAAAGGAATCTGAATTTATCCAGACTGTACCCAATGAACTGGCAGGAGAAGCAAACAGCAACCTCACTGAAATAAATAATTAAGCAGATCTTTTTCCTTGCACCAGCCACATGAGCGTGGGAGTACGAAGCCTTTCGAGTTGCACAGGACAACGTGTAATTCAAAGGCTGGCAAACTCCTCCAACAGGAAGAGGAATAAAAAGATAATGCCGTGCTACCCGCCTAATGTCCATGACGAGCCAAAACCTGCCCCAGAACAAGCCTGCTTATCACGAGACGCTTACCAACGTGACAGGAAACAGATCAGAAAACCAAAAGGCATTTCCTATACCGACCAGTAGAGATATTTTTTCCAAGCGTGGAGACAATGAAAGAAAAAGAGATATGCCATGTTTTTTCGTTTCTTTCCTAGTATTTACCTCACAAGTAGAATGGAGGGAGGCTTGGCTGTTTAGATGTGCTCAGGAGTCCCGGCTTTGGAGAACCTGGAGGGAAGCAAAGGTGACGTGTGGGTGGGAGATACACGACAGGGGAAGAAGGGGAACTAGGCTGCTCAGGGGCGGAAACGGGCAGAAGGGGAGCCGAAGCCCCCCACTCAGCGGCAAAGACAAGGAAGAGAGGCAGAGGGATCACCGCTCAGGGCCAAACCGAGGCTGCACCCCGGCTGCCGCAACGGATAAACAAAGGCCGGTTCGCACTTACCGCTGCGACTCCGACCGCCTCCCTCCTTCCCTCTTACTCCGCCCCGGTCCGCCCTCCCGACAGGAGACAGACACTCACCGAGGCCGCTAGCGTGTAAGTAAGTCCGTTACTACCCGAGCCCGGCCGCCACACTTGCCACGGTCCGCCAGAGAAAATGGCGGCGCTACTTCCCTTAGTAGGAGCGGAAGGGAAAGAGACTGCGGCTGCGCAGACTGTTCCCCTCTGAACCAGTTGGCGCACTACAATTCCCAGAAGCCAGTGCGGTGGAATGCAGACTCAAACACCTTGGTGGGTTTGGTGAGGGCGGGGATTACCTCCTAGGGAGTTGTAGGCGGATGCTCTCTTCAGTGGCCGAGGGGAGAAAGAGACGGGTAGGAAGGCAGGATGGGATATGTTGTGATTGTGAGTGTTACGCAACCACAGGAGATGAGTGCTCCCCACAGATGCTAATAAAATGCCAAGGTTAGCCAAAGGCCGTGTCAAATGAATTAAAAAATATAGGAGAGTAGTAAAGCTCGTGATAGGGTCGTCATAAGCCGGAAACGGCTTGCAGAGAGATAACAATGACAAAGGCTATTTCCGCACTGGGCTGTTATAGTGCTATTATTCCGCTTTCAACACCCAATGGAATCTTGGGGATTCAGTTTAGGGAGGGGTCTCTCCTTAAACTGCAAACCCCAGGATTCCTTGGGGTGCTGAAAGCGGAATAATAGCACTATAACAGCCTAGTGCGGAAATGGCCAAAAAGTCCAGCAAAAGGATACCACAGGCTGTAAGAAATAATGTTCCAGAGATTTTAAGATGATTTCGAACTTACCAGCAACAATGATATTCCGGACTTTCCAGACTGTAGCAATTTTATTTGATTCATTTTTTCACTCTTTTTGTAGCCAAAGCAAAAAGAGCAATTTCATGTGGTACCTAGTCATGCATGGCCATTTCCGCACGAGCCTGTTATAGCGCGATGATTCCACTTTCAACCTCCTCTGGAATCCTGGGGTTTGCAGTTTCGGGAGGGGCCGGCCGGCCCCTCCCGAAACTGCAAACCCCAGGATTCCAGAGGAGGTTGAAAGTGGAATCATCGCGCTATAACAGGCTCGTGCGGAAATGGCCATGGTATCAGCCATACAAAACAAACTGAACCAGATCTACAATAGATTTTCCTAGTGAAGCAGTCACACCAGTTTCCAAAATCCTGTTTGGCTCTACAAGTGCTGGGTTAACATGTAGTGAACAATGGCTTCCACCTGACAATGGCTACAAAATATACTACTTTCAGATGGAAAGCATCCACCTAGAACTGCAGTTGGCATAGTTTGAAATTGCAATTCGATTAAAGTATTTCTTATAGAAAATGGCATAAATCTAACCAAATAAATGTATGTGTCTTCAAGTCACATGTTGACCTGTGATTATCCCATTAATTTCATAGGGTTTTCTTAGTCAAGGGATACTGAGAGGTGGTTTTTGCCAGTTCCTTCCTCTGACATATAGCCTACAGTAGCTGGTATTCATTGGCAGTCTCCCATCCAAGCACTAACCGGGGCTGACTGTGCTTAGCTTCTAAGATCAGAGGGTATTGGGTGCTTTTAAAGTATTTAGGCTAATCAAAGAAAATCCCAAAAATATTCTGTTTTCAAAAAAAGAAACAATGGAGAGAATTTAGAGAGTTTGATTAACTGCAGGTCTCTTCTAGAATCTATCCAGAATAGCTAACCCTTTGTCTGCCCATTTATTTATTTAATTATTTTATATACCACCTTTCTTCTAGTATGGAACCCAAGGCAGCACACAATATAAGTTAAAGCCAAATGCAGTCAAAACAAATAGATAACCTGAAATTTAAAAAGCAAATAAACAACTGCTTTGGTTCTTGTGGGTTTTTCGGGCTTTGAGACTGTGTTCTGGTTGTATTTTCTCCTGACGTTCCGCCTGCATCTGTGGCTGGCATCTTCAGAGGAATCCTCTGAAGATGCCAACCCAGATGCAGGTGAAACGTCAGGAGCAAATACAACCAGAACACGGTCTCAAAGCCCAAAAAACCCACAAGAACCAATGGATTCTGGTCGTGAAATTCTTCGACTCTACATCAAACAACTGCTGTAAAAAAAAATAATTTAAAACAGTTGAAAGAGCAGTTAAACCACAATAACACAACAGTGGGAAAACCTTTGCCAGTGGATAAATAAGGTCCATGGGTGGAAAAAATAATGGAGATGTTATCCCAAAAACATGGGTAAGCTGGGGGTCTACCCACAATGCCAATTCCTCCACGAAAAAGTAGGGAATCAAAGAGGAGGCCTGTGAGAGGGGGTAACCTTACAAAATCATTTACACCCATGTCTACTGATCCTAATAGGGGAGATTAACAATTAGGGTAGTAATAATACCTTAATCTGGCCAACTAAAAGTGCACAAATATGCATAAGCTTTATTTCATTGGGAGAGAGGTTACAAAAGCAGGAAGATCCAAACAAGTTGATCTTTAAAATCATGGTGTCTGCCTGGTCTCATTTTTTATTTGAAATAGAGGACAAAAGGAGAAATTCTGTAGATTAAGTGTGGATTAAGTCACTTTAAGATTAAGTCACCTTCTAGATCAAGGCTTTCCAAATGGTGTGCCATGACAAATGGTGTCGCCTGAAGTGTATAGATGTGTCACCTACAATCTTGGAAATGTATGTTATTATTTACAACTCATATATTTTTAAAGATACCTGAAAGGTTTTCATGAGATATGTTGCGTCCCCATACATTTTGTTATTACAATTTATGTATGTGTCTGTATCTCTTATAAGGAGTTAGCTTAACCTTCGGTTTGCTAGTAAAACTGAATTACTGTGTCACAAAATGATGCATGTCTAAAAATGTGTCACCAACATGAAAAATTTGGAGAGCTCTGCTTTAGATCAATGATTCCCAACCTGAGGTACAAGTGTCCCAAGGGGTATGAATCAGGACATTTATAGGTACACAGAAAAACAAAAATCCTGAATAATGATAGAAAAAGGCACACACGTCAACAGTGTAAGACAAGGTACAAGTCAAAATTGTGAAATTAATTGAATGTTATGTTATGTTGAGTGGTGGAGCGGGTTTCTTTTGTTGTTTAACCTCAAGAAAAGCCCCATTCCCTCACCTTGTTATTTTGGTATATGGTGGAGAGTCCCTCCCTAAACAAAGTGTTGCAAACATGCCACTACAATGCACAGGCTCAGCAGTGCACCCCTCATAGGCTCAGCTTTCACTCTCCTCCTTTTCAGGAACATTCATGTGCTGTCATGCCAGTACCAATATATATGTGTGGGCACTTCAATCAGTCCTGTGAGCAGGATTTAGTGAGTAAGTTCTTCCAAGTCTCTCTATGTTTCTTCTCTTTGTCTGTTCACCTTATTATTCCATTGCTTTTTAATCCCATTATGGGAAAATTTATTTACAGTTACAACATATAAATTTGAAATAACAGCAACTATACTAATTACAAACATTTTGCTAATATAAAGTGACCATTTATGGAAATGGGCTGCCAAAGGGTACACAGTGAAAAAAGGTTGGGAACTACTATTCTAGATGTTTTCTGGGTTGCAGCCCCCATGATCCTTCACCATTTGTCCCCCTGCATGAGAGAGTCAGGAGTCTGCATTTACTTGGTTATCTGAAAACACATAATGTATGGACAAAGATGCCCTCAGCTCATGCAGAGGGATCTTTGCAATGTTGTTATGTGAAGAATCTCTAAATCCTGACTACTGTCTTTTTCTGAAGTAGCATAAAATTTTTATTATTCAAAATAGATTTTGGTGACAATATGGTAGGTATGGTAAAATTATTCATTCTGCTAGCTTTTTGGTTGTGAGTCATCATCTGTTCTATAATCAATTATATGTCTAAGCAGAGTGAGCGTGTCTAAATGATAGGGCATCTTTAGACACAATATTAGGTAGCAGAACTGGAGAGTGCCTTTGCCTAAGACCCTGGAATGCTGGAAGAACCAATCAATGGTTTAACTTAAAATAAGATGACTTCGTATGTTCTGTTGATTATGGATGTATTACTTCCAATTTAACTAACGCTTCTGATTTATGTGGTTGAGGGGGGCCATCTGGCAAAGACAAAAGGAGCACCATCAATTTGATATTTGATCTGGATTAAAGGGGTTGCATTTGAATTATGCATTTGATCTGTATAAGATTATTGGTTAAATTTAGAAACAAGATGTTGTACCTAATTACACATGTTAAAGAACAGTTGGGATGCAGCCTTTTCAAACATTTCCACATGACTTAAACTTCTGTATGAAATTCAGAGAGGCTTTTCTTTCATTTTGTTTTAAATGGAACACTTTAGATAATTATTCTCAAAGCCAGGCTTTCCAAATTTGTATGGCTACCATATGTGGCAGTGCTCCAAGAAATAAGCTGTATATGTCCATAGGTGCAATTCTGTAGCTTTTTCCAAGCCACTGGAAGCCTCACAAGAGGCCGAGCAAATGATGAAGTGACTTTTCAGACCAGCTTTGTGCCAGACTGTGCATGGCATAATAGTGGCACATAAAGCAGCAGTAACAGTCAGCTTGATCCATGTAAACTAACACTGCACTTCCAGGATTGTAAAATATGCTTACATTGTTGTTACATAGCTACTGGAAGGGGAGTGGTTGCAAGCCTTGGCAGATTGTTGTAGAACAAGTGCTGTACTAAGAGGAGCAACATATTTGCTTTTTTACCCTCTTAACAGAGCCTACATACACTGTAAGGACAACCACAGGGAAGGAGGTATCAGTATCACGTTGTCATAAAATCAATCCTGACAAGTTCTTGTGCTGACACACTGCTGGGGAGAGCCAATCCCACTGCTGCACAGAGATAGTTCCTCTTAACCATGTTCTTCTTGGAGGACTGAACATACAGTCTTATTTTTCTAGGCCTTCTTGATAGCCTGAAAAATGACATTTCACAAGAAGCCAGAATTTCTAAACCCAGGCTGTTGTACTTTGGCCATATCATGAGAATACATGACATTGGAAAATATTATCATACTGGGAAAAGTTGACAGGAAGGCTGGCAGGAATAAAAGCAACTAATTTGAAATGTGGTGCTGCAGAAGAGTTCTATGGATATGATGGGATGCTAAAAAGAATGGGCCTAGAGAAAATCAGTCCTGAACTCTCACTGGAGGCCAACATGACTAAACAGACACTTTTCTGTTTTGGAAATATCATGAGATGATACAACTTGTGGAAAAAAACTATGATGATCAGAAAAGTTGAAGGCAGTAGAAAAAGAGGAAGACCACATTGCAAGTGGGCAGACTCAGTGAAGGAAAAAACAGCAGTAAGTTTGCAAAGCCTGAACAGGGGGCTTAGTAATAGGATCTATTGGAGGTCTTTAATTCACAAGATCACTGCAAGTCAAATCCTGTAACAACAACATATAAGGGACAGAGCACATCTTTGACATACAGTAAGTCAACTGCCAGAATCTCCAGGTAGAACAGGAGGAAAAATCCCTTTTGAAACTCCAGAGAGTTGCTGCCATGTATTGAGTGAGCTAAAAGTGGTCAATTTTAAAGTTTAGACTGGCAAAATAATGACCAGTTTGCACTGCTAACATACTGTTGCAGCCAGAACGGTCAGACACTGTGTGATACACTTAGCTTAGCTTCACATTAATCCTGAGCTTCACATTTATAAGGAACCACATTGATAAGGAACCCACTGACTGAGGGGCAAGCTGGTAGAAGGTCAGAAAAGCTTTAATGCTCTGTTCTAGGCATGCAAAACATGCAGCAATATATGAAATGCAACTGCCCTTTCCATATAATGTATCAGCATGCATACAAGTGCTATAAAAATGGCCACATGGACACAAAGAACAAAAATAACCAGTATGGTACTGCAGTTTGAGTGTTGGACTAGGACTGGAAAACCTGGAATTCAAACCTGGGTTTGAATTCCTGCTCAGCCACTATGGTAACCTTGGGCAAATCACACTCTCTCAGTCTCAGAGGAAGGCTATGGCAAACCCTCTCTAAACAAATCTTGACAAGAAAACCCTACGATAGGTTCACCATAAGTTGGAAGCAACTTGAAGGCACATAACAACAACAAAAATGTGGTCAACAAATAATATTTAAATTATAGATTGGCAATACCTCTTATTGAGAGCTAGCATGGTGTAGCCATTTAGCGTTGGACTACGACCCTGGAGACCAGGGTCAGATTCCCCCCTTGTCCATGTAAACCTACTGGGTGACCTTGGGCACATCACTCACTCTGTCCCAGAAAATCCTGTGATAGGTTTGCCTTAGGGTCACCATAAGTCAGAAATGACCTGAAGACACACAACAGTAACAATACCCTTTATTAGCACCACTCAAATGTTAGAAAAGTGGCACATCAATGGTACAAGTTTTCGCCTTCTTCCAGAATTCTTTATTAGCTTTGATACAGTACAAAAGCTAGGAGGGCGAGGGAAAGAAGAAAAAATGAAACCTGTGATGATGGATTAGCCTGTGTGTTTGAAATTGATTAGTGGAGGCTCAATGAAGTGAAGATGCATCAAAGTATTACCTTTCAGCTATCTGGAAAACAGTTATTTCCCTCCCTTGCCACCTACATGTATATGAACAGCAAAAACAGCTCCACTAAAATTATTCCATTTACTGCTCTAGATCTAGCAGCCAGTTCTGTATAATTCCGGTAAAATGGCTACCCCACCAGTCACAAATCACTGCTTTTTTGACTCTCCAAAATTCCCTTTGTTTCAACAGATCCTATCTGTGACTCCTTCTCCCACTCCTCAGAAGTCTTTGCCCAGGCGTGTGTTATGCAGCTGCAAGGATTATACTACTGCCACCTTCTCCTTGAGTCATACAAATGCAGGGATTAATATGTTGACCAGAAGACTAATTCCAGAGTCCATATTGTTGTACTATATTAGGTCAATTAAAAAGGAACACATTCATTGTCAAAAGGCACACAATTCATTATGAAAGTTTGTGCATTTTGACTTTGGTCGAATAAAGATATTACCACAATAATGGATTCTTCTCAGGGTGTTTTGAAGTTATATCTAGGCAGATGGACATATGAATGTCTTTTGCCTTAACAGGACCTTCGATTGCTCAGTGGAAGTATATCATAGTGAGAAGAAAAGAAAAAATAAAAGTATTCCTCAAAATTCAACTACAGACTCTTGTTGCTTCCTCGAGGTTTCTTTTGATCAGCAGGGAGTAGTGCAAGTAAATTTTGGAAAACTTATGTAATCAAGCCAGAGCTGCAACTAAGCCTTTCCCCCATAAACCAGCACCTAGGCCATTTCTGCACCGTTTCCATGCCAGCTTGCCCCTCCCTAAGCTGGAAACCCCAGGATTCCATAGTATGTTGAAAGTGGAATCATAGCGCTATTAACAGTCTCTTGTGGAAGTGGTCCTAGTCACTTTTATCTTGTTTGTGACAGGGAAACAGGGACTTCTTCCTGGGAACAAATTGTGTTACACAAAAGAAATGTGTAATTCCAGTTGTATAAGCAAAGATTGATGTCTCCAACAATGCTTGGAAGAACATTTGGAACAAAAGGGCTTAAAGAGCAGCAACTCTTTGTTGCACTTTAACAAGAAATGCAGCAGTGCATTAGGCAGCTAACAATGTTTTAACTGAGGCCATTTCTGCACTACACTCTTATTCCACTTTCAACATCCTGTGGAATTCTGGGATTTGTAGGTTACTGAGGCCAAAAAGTTCTCTGGCTAAGAATTCTTAATGCCCTTCCCTAAACTGCAGACCTCACCATTCCATAGGATATTGAGTAGCACTATAACAGTATAGTGTGGAAATGGTCTTAAGACTTCCAACCTTGTAACTGTTTCATATTCAAATTTACAATTGTGCCACTAATGTCATGACTGTAAGTACTTCTAAAACCCATTTTCAAATCCAGACAGCTGAACCAAGTGGAGGAATTCTGCCAGCAGTTGGGGTTTGCAGTTTGTGTCTAGCCCTATCCCACTACTGAACTGTAATGTGACAATGAGGTGAAATAGAACCCTGCTGGTGGGAGGTTGGGTGTACCATCCTTTACTGTCCCACTTGACAACATCACAGAATGCTTTGTATGGTTGTCTTTTGAGGTGGGTTTTAGGGGGTCGGATCAGGACAGAGTATAGCTATGAAATATCTCATGCGGGATCTCAGTCAGTGTTGCTAATTTAGAGGTACAAGTGAGATGTTGTGAATTGTCAAGGTGATAAATTTGTCACATACATTTTGTACATTCCATAATGTCTTTCTGGAAAGAAATTAAAATCTGCTGATTTGGTATTTGCATATAATACTGTAATTGTCTTTCAGTTTAATAATAGAGAGAGACAGCCACTGCAATAAATTAAAAGGGTTTTCACTAGCAGAGTTCTGCCTATCAGTCTAGATGCAATGTGGATAACACCATGGGGAAAAAGAGAAAAATACATGCCCCATGTGGTTTTGCATATTATGGTTAATAGGAATCTTTTTCTTGGAATAACAATTAAATTATAGTACTGTAATAAGGATCCTTGTCATCTACACAAGCTCAAATACCCTTGGGAGGGGGAGAACCAACATTAGAGAGAAACACTTGTTTCCAACAAAGATTCAGGAGACTTTGTTTTGTTTTTGAAGAATAATGTTAGTGTAGCCCCCCAGTCTCTTACATTTGTAACTTGATTTTCTAAAAAGGGAAGTGTCATTGGAAGTCATGATTTTCTAAAAAGGGAAGTGTCATTGGAAGTCATGAAAAGGAAGAAAATGTTGGAGGTGCAGGGTTTAGAGGAGTCCACACCGCAAATGGAGAAGCATAAGAAAGACAGTAAAGAAAGCAATGTTGCCTAAATCTCTGCAGGACTGCAGGAGAAGGAGCAGGATGAATTGCTAATTGATCCCCCAGCCAATCAGATGGATCGCTGATCAGGCTTTAGTGGCAAGTTCATTACTAAGAAAAGTATTTATTACAAAGGTACAGAAATATAGGGAAAACACACACACGCACACACATACATGTATACACAAAAATAATAGTAAGCAAAAGCCTGGAGATTCTCTTCTGACTTACCACATTAACTAGCAACACTATCCTTGCCAAAAATTAACCAAAATCGCTAATATAGTAAGAGAAGGTTTTTTTCCTCAACCAATTAGCAAGGCAGGAAAATAAAAACCAAAGGAGAACTAGAAGGTCAATGTTGAAAACAGATTGGAATGTTTGACTCCTGCGTTGATCAGCTGGCATGAAGAGATAACCCAATCTGTTATGGGACTGCTCCCAAAGCCTTCCTGAGAATGATTAATTTCCCAGGATTTAAAATGCTATCTCCTAAGATATGTATATACTCAAATGTGAGTCTCAGCTAGAGCAAACCTGTTGAACCAACTGCTGAATGGCAAGTCAACGTTTATGTATAAGTCCCATTGATTGAGTAGGCCTAATCTAGCTGGGACTACCAATTGGATTTGGGTCATCTTAGCTGGAAATAGTAATATCAGCCATGTAAACATTGCTCCATTGCACAATAGGTTAGGGATGGGGGAGCAAGGGATAAAGCAGCCATGGGTATTGCCTTTAAGAAAACAGGTAATAAAAACTTAACATTAGAATAATATGCCCTCCTGCAAAGCTCCTTAAGCTATTAATATGATTGAAATGTTAGAAAGTCTTTCCTGTTACAGCTAAATATAATCAAACCAGTTAGATAGACAAAAGAATGACATCTAGATTTGTTATCACAAGATATTTTTTTTAATATGGTCTGTGACAAGCAATATCAAAGATGCCAACTCTCAAGCGCCATATTTGGAAACCGAGACGACTTTCAGCAACGACACATAGTAGGCATATTGCAATTTTAATTAAATATGAAAACATGAGCTGTGTACATTATTTTTCCCTAAAAAAAACACAGCAATTTCAAAAAGTTTTGTTGTAAAATATTTCCATGAAATGAGTGAACCAGCAATACATGCACTTGTGTGCCTTCCCCTCAGAAAACAAATGTGATAAAGAATATAGAGAGACAGATGAGAAGAGCTGACTCATGGTAAGACATGTGGGGCTGGGTTACAGCGTATAGAATGCAATGTTGGACTCTCTTTCCTATGTCTGAACGATGTAGTGGGGATGTGGGGGGAACTTGCACATTTTTTGGTAATATTCTTTAAATTTTCTCTCTCTGTTTTAATTTTGGAGAAAAATAATTTTTTTCCTATAATAAAATACATTTCTTTAAATGTAACCTTTTCACCAGAAAATAATTCTGTAAATCATCATTCTTCAGGGGCATGATAGGCTATTTCATTTCAAGATCCTTCGATATGCTTCCCTGTCCCAGGAGGATCTGTTATCTGAAGTGGAAAAAAAAGGAAGGTGGGAAAAAAGCAGAGCAGAACCTGCTTGCAGAGAAAAAGAAAAGTGTGCCTGGATGGGAGTGGGTCAAGAAGTGTGGTGGATAGATAAGTGGTAATTAAAGGTCACTTTCGCCATAGAGGGCTGTAGAGAAAGACATGTAGTCCAGGGCACCAGGTACAGAATCCAGCCCAGTGTAAGGTGCCATTCTAGCAATACAATATTCAGCTTGATCAGGAGGAAGCTCCCGTCGTAATTCATCCACAGTGATATAATTCTGCAAGAGAAAACAGGGATGTTTACTTTCAATTCCAATTGGATGAGACAAACACAATTTTGTTAATACAACCGTTTCTTATTTGAATACTAAACAGAAGTATATAAAAACATTTTGCTATCTTTCTACAGAGGTATAGAATTTTTTTAAAACCTGTTGTGTTAGGGAGTAATACAACAATGTAACATAATATTCAAAAGCCTATTATTAAAATAAAATAAAATGCAAGTAATACAAAAGATTAAAACAAAGACATTTAAATAAAAGGCTTCATACTACATGGAAGCAGAATACTGATACAGTAGATCTACTCCATTATCCCATGCATACAGTCTAAACTCACTTTGTCTCCAGCCAGGATCTTGAAAGACGCCATAACTTGGTCAGCTGTATCAGTATCTGCTGTTTCCCGGGACATGAAGTCAATGAAGGCCTGGAAAGTCACTACTCCTATGCGATTGGGATCTACAATGCTCATGATTCGAGCAAATTCTGCTTCTCCCTGGACAGTAAGACAAGAATTAGAAACAAATCAAGCTAGTGGTGGCTAAAAAGGATAAAATATAAATGTGTTAAATACAGTACTTTGTTACACATACAACCTTGCTAACCTTGGTGCTTTCCATGTGCTATCTTCCCCAGCCAATATGGCCACTGAATGTTTAGGTTTTTAAGATTTCACACATTACAATTGGCTGTCTTGTTACATATGTCACAAGCATGTGTAACATGTAAGCTAGCAACTCTTCAGCTGTTTTTGCTTTGTAACTGGTTTTATATCCATTATATCTCCTTTTTCCAAAAAATAGGAGAGAACAATAGGAAAATATATTTTTAATATTAAAAGTTTATATAATTTCAGTGACCTTATGAATTTGTTCACAAATTATTGCACAAATTTCAATGAAACAGACTCCAAAATAAGAAGGGAAAGCAGTGGAAGAACAGAGATCTTGCTGCATCTTTGAGATTAACTGACCTATTTCAGAATAAGCTTCCCCAAATAAGCACAAAATCTTAAGTGAGAACACAATAAGTTCAGCTGAATTAGAGATCACTGAGCTGACCAAAAATAGATGCTAGCCTTCACTGTCTTGTCATCCAAGGTAACTTACTATCCTTGTATGTGTATATTTTTAATTTCTGTTAGGGCAGCCATGTGGCAGTGGTGTTGATATTGCAGGAGGAAATATACAAGCACTACAGAAATTAAAAGTTAAGTTATTAAAGGCAAAATCCTACATTGGAGATCTGTTGGTCCAGGGCCTGTGGAAGGGATGAGCAAAGTATGGCCCATAAGGTCGCAATGCTTCCACACCTTTTGTTTTTAACTAATACGTTTTTCTACTTCTAGAGGTCTTCAGCAGCAGCAGCAATCATAGGCAACCCCCCGCAAATGAAAAACTGAGTGTCACATTTACTTTTCCCCCCTATGTTTGCCCCCAAGCTTGCAAAAACTGCCCATTGCTGAGCTACTGGATTTGAAGGAAGCTCTGCTACTCTACTACCATGACACAGATGTGAACCCAGATGGGATTATGGCTGGCTGTACTATATGTATACGTACACATGTATGCATGCTCCAATGACTGTCATGAGTGTCTGGTGATGCAGGCATATATGCTGGGCAATGTATCTCTGTCATCATGAATTGATTCCCTTTATGTGTGGGACAGCATATGAGCATCATTGCCAGCACAGTCTGACTGGTGGCACTGGGGGAGTTTGCAAGGAAGCAAGGATCATTTTTGCTGTTTTTATATACATATTTTCAACTTATCTTGTCTGTTTTCTTCTTTCCTTCCCAGGCTAAGCTCACACTAGAAATGGCAGACAGCATATTGGTCTAACTGAGACATTAGCTCTGGCTGGTTGTTGTGCAGAACTGCTCTGGGAGGCAGTAATCCTATCCACATTTGGCTGGGAATCACTGGCACTAAATGTAGTAGAACCTAGTTGTGAGCAAGCATGTAAGGACTGCACTATAAAGATATAAACCATTCACAGATTGGCAAAGGCCTGGCTTAGTGAGCTGTACAATAGACACACCAAACTGATAATACAGAGATATTATGAGTGTTGTTTTTATCCTAGCTTAATGCCTATGCTTGTTCAGAGATTGGTCATTCAGATATTCAGATAATATTCTGTTTTTAATTTCTAAATATAGCTTACATCAAGCAATCTAGTTTGTGGGGACTGACATGACTTTACCTTGCTTATTAAATATACGCCCTTTTCTTTCTGAGGAGCTAAAATACCACAGTGGATAGAATTATAGATGCCTCTACATTACCATATTGTAACCAATGGAGATAAGGAAGGTGCGGAAATCTTCAGCATCCATCATGCCAGTCTTCTTCTATATAGAGTAATTCAAGGATGGAGCAATGAGGGGAAAAAGAAAGAGAGAAATGGAAAGCAGTCCAAGAAGAGATGAACTCAAGAAAGATGTTGCAAAGAATGGATTTACATGAAGGAGGAATAGAAGACAAGATGTATTGAACAATGAAATGAAACATCAAAGCAAGAGATTGATATATTTCATTGAAAAGAAAGATAGATAGGAAAGTTGAAACATAGGCAGGAAGACAAAGGGTGTGAAAATATAAAGGAAAACATTTAAAGATTTGGGCAAATGGAATGTGTAAGAGGGGACAAAAGATTTGAAAAGGCATGGAAAGAAAAGAATGGAGTTTTGATAATATACAGTTGTACATGGAAATATGCACAACAAAATACAAGAACATTGACAACACATGGATTAAAATAAAAAAAAAAGAAGAAGAGAGGGGGAGAAATACGTTATTTTTCTATAGTTTAATATCTCAATATGTTCCCCACTTGCATTCAGTACCTGCGCATCGTTTCCAATATCGTAACCCAAGCTGATGAGGCAGGCTTTGAATTCCTCGGGGCCAAGTGTGCCGGAGTGGTCCTGGTTATGCAGTGTGCCAGGCAGCCGGACATGCAGTGCCAGTGGAGTAGTGATAAAAGATGAAGAAAAGAAGTAGAGGAGAGGGGAAAGGACAATGGAAGGTGAAAAAAGGGGGTGGTGCAGCATGCAGTGGGTAAAGAGGAGGTGGGGAGAAAATGGCATGCAGAAGAAGACAGGGGAGAAAATAAAAAGTGCACAAAGTTAGAATCTACATTGATATTTACGGCTATGCTGATGCTTTTTTTTAATGCATCAATTTCTCACAAAATATGGCTGTGTCTGCCCAAATGTCTGCATATTAACCATGCCTACTAATGAGTTTTGGAAACTGCTCTCACTGAGATCTCATATGATAATCAATTGTGTTTTTTTAGGAGTTTTAGAACTGACATAATTTAATCCGTAATCTCCAGACAAGTGAAAAAAACTGATGGGCATTTTTGAGCAAAACCTTGCAATCAGAGCAAGAACAAGATCTTTTATGCCTGGAATAAAGAGCTATGGATTTACAAGAACATATTAGTATAAGCAGTATATAAATAATTCCATCTTAGTTATGTATAGCCATTTTTAGTCTAAAGATTAATGTATACAACAGGACTGAATGACTGTGCTGCCTGAAGTTCACTGAAGATTCAAACTCTTGACTTTGGTTTAGGAATGAACCTAGAGATAAGTCATAATATTAATATGTCCTCTATATCTTCTAGACTGTGAGAAAAGGCTTCACAGTGAGTACTTGTTGTGCGCTTTCAAGTCATTTCTGACTTATGGTGACATATTCTGGAGTTTTCTTGCCAAGATTCGTTCCGAGGGGGTTTCTTTTTGCCTTTCTCTGAGGCTGAGAGAGTATGAGTTGCCCAAGGTCACCCATTGGGTTTTCATGGCCAAATGAGGATTCAAATCATGGTCTCCAGAGTTATAGCAAAATGGGCAAGCCACTATGCCACACTGGCTCTCTTGTAGTGAATATAAGCTTCATTAAAATACAGGTGTAATAGTGTACTGAAGAGTGTCCACTCATTAGCTGAATTAAGTTTGTATACTCATCCTGTATGGTCAGTTATTCTTCCCTTATGTAGCTGCTGAACACAGTCTAGATGCAGCTGTTTGTACTGAGCAATGCACCATAAAAGGGTAGTTTCCATTGTTGTTGGGTTTTTTTTTTTTTTTGAGGCAAAAACCATCCAGAGGGGATATTGTGAAGCATGAGAAATGTGGCCAAAAACAGGGGCTATCACTGAATTTGAGATATAGCGGATTGCCAAAAGCATTGCACTGTAGACCTCTCAGGTTGTAAAAACATATTTTATCCTCAATGATTTATTGGTTATTTTATGGCCAAGAGGTAACATATGAGAGCTTTGTTAAGAAGTGGCAAATACATAAATAGTGATCCTGTGACCATTAGCTCATTCCGTTAATTCAGCAGAGTATTTTTTTTATTAATTTGGGAACAGTCACTAAGCTAAAAACTGACAATCAGTGAGTTGAGATGTTCAGACTTCCAATGGAGAAACCTTCTGAGTTATAGTTGTTACTGATTCCCCCTTACCCTGTCAAAGTGGTTGAAAGAGGCACGGAATTCATTCATCTGTTCCTGGCTGATTCCTTTGGCATCTCGGGTTAGAATCTGGTTTTCCACCTCATTAATAGTTCTAGCTATTGTTGTGAGGAGCTGCTCCCAGCCCACTCGGATGTGCTAGAAGAGAAAAGTGAAGATATTTGTTCAAAACTAATGCAGTCAAATGAGCTGTCTGAAATGTATGTAGTTGAGTAGGACAATCAAAGACAACCCAGTTTATCTCTGTTTTCTTTTAAGGTAAAACTCTCTGTCCTTGCTTTACTATTAAGTAAGCATGAATTCTTAATCAGGACTAGGAACACAGTATATAAGGAAATGTTTAATCCTGCCCTTTCTACTGTAAATTGCCCCTTTGCAAGCCGTAATTAGAAATAGTAAAAAATAAAACCAGCTCATTGACACCAAAGTTTATTCTTATTTTTCTTATTATTACTATTAGTAATAATCGTAGCATTGGCCAGTATATTTTTATGTGTGTATAAGGATTAATCCTTTGCTACATGTATGCTGCAATCCCAATACATATGAGGGTGCTTACCTGAAAACTGTGGTATAGCCCCAACAGCCACATTTGATGTTTGGTATGTGACTGTTGGGGCTACACACATGTGTATATTTCTACATTTCACAGGAAGGAGGGGCTTCAGCTTTCCTCGTCTTCAGCAAATTCAATGCAATGTGGGGCAATGGTTTAAGCCTACCCCCACTCCAATGACATTGCTGAACATTGTTTGGAGGCAGATGGCTTTAATCTCTCCCTTATCTGAATGCAGGGAAAGTTGGTGCATGGGGATTCCTCTGTCTGTGCATCTCATTAGCCAACAGGCCTGGGTTGTTTGTTGGTTGTTTGGCATGTGGTAGAAACCTAATTCTGTTTGGAAAAAGCCATATGGTGATGACTCATTCTGTGGCAGCAACACAGGGGGAAATGGACATGGCAGGGGCAGGGCACCCACAGTGGGTCACAAAGGTAGCCTCCCAGACCTGTATTTGGTCTATGGTTTGTCCACACCAATTTTACAATAAAACAAAAACTGAAAACTGTATGCAATAAATTGAATGCCACGTGTACTTTGAATCTATGATAGTGAAAACAAGAAACCCTTTCCTAAAAAAGAAGTCCTACTTTGCTATTATGTCCACCAAAGTCTTGGGATGAATTTAATAGTCTGTGGCCCTCCCTGCACCTTAGCTGGTCATGGAGACATCCGGTGTGAGTCCCAGTGTTGGCTCTGTCGGGAAGGGAGTGCAACAGGAGTATTCCCCTCCACATTGACTGCCTCTGTGTTCCAGGAAGCATGATGGCCACGTATTTTCCTCCCGCAGCACAGCTGGGTACTTCCCAGGTTGCTCTGGGGCAAGAAGCGCAGCCATTGTGCTTCTAGGGTCTCTGCAGACAAGGCAAGTCTGTGATGGTGGCACAATCGTTGGTCATTGACAGGGAAAACCTTTGTGTTTTTTTATGGTGTGACTGCGCTGCCTGGGGATGGGAGAGGGATGAGACCATAACAATGTCATGTATAAGCATTGTTGTGATCCCATCTTTCTCCTGTCCCTATGTTGGGTTGGGAGAGTGGAGCAGAAAGGGGCAGTGTGCACGAACTACTAACTAGTCACACTGACATAGACCCCAGATTTGTGTGTGGAGTGTTTTCTCTTCTCCACTGGAGAGTTAGGTGGAATTTGCAGACTGTGTCAATGAAAGGAAATCAGGTAGCTCATTTGCCAGTTGTCCAACTTATAGAATCAGCAAGCTGAACCACAGAGGGAACTTCCCTTCACAGGTCTACTTTTCAAGCCCTTCTCCCTGGCCCATGTTGCTTCCAGGAAAAGACGAATCAAATTGCAGGAGATGAAGGATGCTGCCCTACTCTCTTCCATGTCTTCTCAAGACAAACTGGTAAAAAAGTAAATCGGGAGGCATTCCTTTATTCAAAAACCAAATCCTGCCCTTTGTTTGAATGTCTGTGTGATACTCCCAGAACTATTCCACAGCTTTTACCTCCATAGTGTAGTTGGTGTGCTTATTATCAAAGATGAGTGCTTCCTGGATCTGTTGGTGATCTCCCTCCAGCTGATCAATCTTTGGTTTGTAGTTCACAATGCTTTTTTCATACTGCCGCAGGTGATTGAGCTGGTCCTCCAGAGTCCCATGCATCTCTATGGAGATACGGCCAATCTCCTGTATGAACCCAAAGGAATTATGAGCAAATGAGTGACAAGCTCCAACATGTACAGTGTTTGCTTGCAGCTGTTCTGTAAACAGCCTAAAACACAGGCCTTGTAATCTCAAGAGAACACACGTCTGCTTGTAGGCTTTTTAGGGAATAGGTAAACAGAACTTGTTGAGACTTTTGTTGCTGGCATAAATTATTGTAGTGCTACTGAGTTAATTATTGAACACCAGACCAAATGGGTTCCAGGGTTCCAGAAGATACATCCGTTGCCTTTTAACCACAGTTATTTCCAGCAAAGGCCAGCGGCTTCCATGTCAGTAGGATATGAATCTTCTGTGGGTCTCAGTCTAAACCTTAGAAGAGCTTTCCAATATACTGACATGGGAATAGGGTTCAACACATTGGATAGCTCATTTAAAGTTTAAACTTAAAGCTGGGACATATTCATTACCCAACTGACATGGAACTACTGTCCATCCCTGTCTGTTTCCTTCTTCGAAATTAGGACTGCTTTAAGTGAGCATACATTAAAGTCTACTAAACCTGAGCACATCTGAAATAGCTACCTATTGATTCAAAACCACACACACCAAGATTGGAAGCAGACTCCTCCACATGCATCCACATTGTTGAAACAGTTAAAAACAACAGAGATGTATGACTACATATATAGTACAAGTACATGATGTATGGAGATGCAGCCAGCTGTGGTGAACACATTTAGAAGCTGATTTGTAGCTAATTTGAATAGACCAAATTTGAAACAAGAACACATTGAACATGGAAAATGCAAAACAGTCCAAATATATATATCATAATTATTTCTCAATGACACTTGTTGAAATACCTCAAAATACATTCTAAAGCTCCAAGGGAATAATTGCCAACACCACTACCTGATGGATACACAAAGATGTTAATGTCCCAGACAGCTCTAAGACTCTTACTAGTGATGATGGACAGATTAGTTGGTGCCACTGATGACAGGTAATATAAATTTCACAATTTATGAAAGTTAGTATACTTGATAAAAAAACTGTATTTTTCCAGTTTCAAGAAAAAAATTGAGTTTAAAGGTGTGTTCAGATTCTCTTAATATTACCTACCTAACTGGCTAAGAATGGGTACTGAACTCAAGATTTTTTCTCTATACCACTATATTACTATAGTTGCTTTGATTTTAATCTTGTAATTGGGATGTGGGGATAAAGGAGAAGCAGGGAGGTAGTATGAAAGCCAGGACTGACTCCTGATCTCATGCTAGGATGGAAGTAAAAGACTGTGGGAATTGCAGCCCAAATAAGTAACTTTTCTTAGCTGTGGATGAAGGAATCCTGACTGGATTCTGGGATACTGAATCTAGGCTCCCATTAAGCCATGATTAGAATTGCATTCAGAATATCCAGTGGAGATATGAGGAATACTCATTTACATTCACATCCCTAAGGTGAAAGGGATGTCTCCTTACTCAAGACACCTAACACTTCATCAGGAACAGGAGATTGGCTCAAGAATTCTTCATACCATGGGACTTCCCTGGGGAAAAGTTGTTTGCACAAGTATACACATGGCCCTTCTGCTCAGAAAACATATTTTGTGCAAAATATACTAATTCCTTCACAAAATACCTCCAGGAAATCTACATGTGTTCTTTGTGCAGTAGTATGTGTATCTGCACATGTGGTGTAGATTTTACAGTTTGTGTAATTTTATGTAATTTGCACAAATGTATGAATTCCTGTAGAAGAAAAACCATGTGCAGTTTTCTGCAAGTGTCTTCTGGGCAAAACCCAGTATTTATGCCAGAATAAGTTCATTTTGTGTAAATATACATTTTTTGTGCAAAACTAGGTTAGCTGTACAGGGAAAAAAAATCTATGCTTTTGCTCAAGTGAATTTCCCCAGTGAAGTCCCTCGGTATAAATAGCATTTGAAAATTGCACAGAAACCTCCTATTCTCACAGAGTGGAGAGAAAATTGTTGAGATTATTCATTTCTCTGTGGGGGATGAAATAAACAAGATTTCCCTACTTAGCAGCTACACTATGCAAAAGACACTTCACTCTTTATTATTTTTCTGCATGTTAAAGAACTGAGCCCTGGGTCAGATCTTACACAGTCTTCAGTTTTCTATAGAGCAATTAACATGCAGTAGAGGGCTGAACTGCACCGTGGCCCTACAGCAAAACTGAATACTTTAAAGTTCCATTGAGTTCAATGCAAAAATTAAGCACATATTTAAATCTGTCACGGAAAGTTACAAGATGCAAAAAGTAATTAACTTTGTGTATGTCATAGCCTGAGGATGGAGAACAGCCTTCCACATCTGATGCCTGCCAGATAAATTGAAAGGCAAAACTCATCACCGCCATCTAGCATGTTGGTTGGGGAAGATAGGAAATAGAATCTTATAGTTCTCAACTAGAATGCTGTGGAAGAGTGATGGGAGTTGCAGCCCAACTCATTTAGAAGACATCAGATTAGGAAATGCTGGTGTAAAAGTGTGAAAAGATAATACAAAACAGGAGACTCTTCAGCAGAAAATGGTCAGTGCTTTTTTTTCTTTGTTACCTCCATCTTGGTTTGGATCCAGGGCCCAATTACATTGGCTTGAGCCCCGAACTGCTTGCGGAGTCTCTCATTATGCTGCTGGCGTGCATGTTCTTCCATGAGTGCTTGATCCCGCCTTGGAACTAGTTGTCTCACCTTTAGCCAAAACACAAAACTGTGTTTCATTTAATGGGTCTTAAGCACTAACACACATAAGTCATTGCGAAGTTAATAAAACAAAGTTTAAATCCTGTTAACCAAAAACAAAACACCACACTCTTCTGCTCAAGCAGTTATTAAATCTGGATTTTCAGTTTAAATCCACAAAACAAAACATCCCCATTTATCAACAGATGAAAAGCAATGCTGGAAACTTCCACAAGTAATCCCAAAGGAAAGACACTTGGTCTCTCGTTAATAAACTCTTCCAATGACATTATTTCACAATTGTTGAGAATAAAACTAAATTCAGAAATATTTTTATAATTTTATAATGTTTATAATATTATAATTATAATTTTATAACCTGCACTCACTTGCCTACCAAAGCAAGAGATAAATGGTAACTGCACAAGATCCTGATACAGTGCATCAAAGAGCATTTACATTATTGGCTGCAATCCTATGGACACTTACTTGGGAATAAGCTGTTTTGAAATTGGGTTTTTACTTCTGAGTAAATAGAAATGTGCCTTAGCTGCTAACTAGTTTGCCATGAAGGAACTTTGTTTTCCACCTAGTGGAATAATTGCCAAAATCTTCAACAACACTCACATGGTCCCATTTGCCGTTGATTTCCTGTGGGGTGATGGTGGTGTAGGGGTTGGTTCCTGCCATGTTGACGTGGTAGGTCTGAACGATTTTGGACACTTCATTATGGATGCCTAGGATGGCCTGCCGCTCCTTGTCAGCATCTGGCAAAGTAGCTTTGAACTGTTCATGAGCTGTGGTGAGTCCCTGAATTTTGAGAATATGAAAGAAAAAAGCTCGTTCTCCACAATAATGTTTAGAGTACACAAACAGTAAAGAAAATCAGTGTCAGTAACATAGAAAGCGATACTACCATATTTGCCGGCATATTAGATGCACCCCACTTTTCAAGGGGTATTTTTCAGGAAAAATTTTTTTTTAGTTCTCTGGTGAACAAAATGCACAAGAAAGGAGGGGGAGAAAGGAGTGTTGCGCCAGGACAGGAGGGGAATGAAAAGAGTGCTGCACCACCACTCCTCTCTTCCTGTTTGCTTGGGCAGAAACTCCCAGCAGAGTCAAAATGGAGAGGAGGGGAGGGTAAGGAGAAACTGTAGAAACATCTAGTCCCCAAACATGATTTCCCCAAGCTCTGGGCAGGGAAGGCTAATCTACTGTGTGTTAGCCTCATATTTACCTGGATCTCCTCAATGGTATGAACTATAAAGGTGTCCTGAAGATCCTCCATGGCCCCCTCCATCCAGTTATTGAATGGGGCAGCTCGTTTGGCATACTCTAGATACAGCTGGTCAATTGTCTCCAGCAATTTTTCTGTTCTCTGCAAAATCCCCACAAAAACAGAAAAACAGATAAAAATGTAATCATCACATGCTGATTTTTTTCTCTCCACATAATGACCTTTAAAATAGTTTGTTATCTTATTCCCCTTCCTCCACTTTTTTTGGCTTTGATTCTATCTGGCTTTTCTTTTAACATGCTGAAAAAAGAATTCTTTTAAGAAACCTGAGCAAAGGGCTTAAAATGTTTGGCATTCAAAGCATTACAATTTCTCTTCCCCAGATGGTTGCTGCTGTTACTATTATTCAAAGGAAACTTAAACACAGAGATGAATCAGAACCTGAAAGCAGGAAGTTTTTTGTTTTTAAGTAAAACTTGAAAATGTTACTTTTTGGAATACAGTGTGCCCTCTTCTGGCATGACCTCCACATTCATGAATGCGAGGTCACATGCATGTTATCCCACTGGTCACATATTTTCATTGACGACAATGGGACACGATGCTCATTTTTTTGTTTTGTTTTACACAGAGGCTCCTGGAACAAAACCCTGCATATGTGGTGGATGCAATGTACAGTGTCCAGAATCCTCTGGGGCATTCTGGAAAATATTTTTCCAAAGTAACATTTCCAAGCACTGGTTTTTAGTCCCTACAAAGAGTCAACAATGAATTTGACGTACCAATGGTCAATGTTGGAATAATCCTGATCCTAAATAAGGCACTTCTGGACAGAATTCTCTTAGTTTTTTCTGTTGTTTTTTTTCCAGGGGCACATAGCAGTGGCAACAAGGGCAGCTCTGAAGAGCCTACTTGTCCAAAGCATTACTTCCTAAACATCTGTCCCTTCCATGGCCTTTTTCCTTCTGCCAGCACCATTTACTGGTATAGTTTCACTAGTGTGCTGAATCAACAAGGTATTGGCCTATATCAGCCAGCGGCACATATTGGGTAATGGCAAAGACTGGGGAGACCAGCATTCAAATCCCCACCTCAGGAATGAAGTTTGCTGGATGACTCTGGCTGAATCCTTATCTATCATTTAGCCCCAACCTACCTAATAAAGCTGCTGTGATTTTAAAACTAAAGACAGGGAAAAACCATGTAAATCACCCTCTGCTTCTTGCAGGAGGGATGGAATATAAATATAATAAATAAATAAATAAGCAGTGTGCATTATGACAAAAACACTCTTTTTTTTTTGCCTAATAAGCTTTTAACTTTGGTTTTGATACTTTATTGCTAATATATTTTGAACACTTCTTCTTTGACATTTCATAGACATTTTGAAAATGGTTTACATGGAAGGATCAGTAAAAAATATTAAAACACATGAAAGACAATTAGAATAATCATAAATGAAAAGGCAGTAAGGTTTAAGAACAAGACAAAATCTATCAGCATGGATAAACAAAAAACTAAAAGGCCTCAAAAAAAAAATTAAAAGAAATTTGGGCATGGCACCAAAAGGGCAATGAAGTTGGGTCCAGAAGGGCCTGTCTGGGTTAAGTATTTCATAACTGGAGTGCTACTGCTGAGAAGATCCTTTTGCTGGTAGCAATTCACTTTTCATCAGAAGGTTAGGGCACTTACAGAAGGTTTGCAATAGAAGATCGTAACGTACAAATAGGCATATATGGAAACACATTGTCTTTCTAGTATTTTGGTCTTAAGCTATAAAGAGTTTTAAGGCCAAAACCAGCACTTAAAATGGGCTTGGACATGGACTAGGAACAGCTTGCATACTACAGTCATATTGCCTAATCCTTGCCACCTTGGTAACTAACTGTAGTTTCTGAACAGTCTTCAGGGACAAACTCACCCAGAATGCATCACACTAGTCTAATCTTGAGGTTTCCAGGAAATGGATCACTAAGCCTAAGCTGTTTGTTCATATACATATCTGAATTTGCACTGTTTCTCAACTCTGCATTCTAAGAACAGGATAGTTAGGAAACAGAGGGGGAAATGCATTTGAGACTGAAAATGCACTAGCATCTCTCACCTCCAATGCTTCTCGTCGTTTCTGAGTCAGAGCCCCAAGGTTATCCCACTGGTCACATATTTTCTGGCATCTGGCATTGACACTTGGTGAATCATAATAGTCCAGCTCACTAGCAAAAAGAGCAAGAAAGAAATTATCAGACATGCTGACAAAGGCTGGAGTCTATTACTTCAAATGGCCCCATGGAACATTGTACATGGACTTTCCTCAATTTTATGATCTCCAGCCATGGCAGACCACAACTCATTAACAACAACCCGCAGCCAGCATAGCCTGTGTATTGTAGGCCAACGCATGTGCAAGGTTCCAGCTTGGTTAAGACTGATATAAACAGTTGATGCTATTGCGTTTTATGTTAGATCATCCCAAAAATCCATCTAGCCTAGCATCCTGCTTCCCACACAGGTCAGCCAGGACGTAAAGACAGCATGCCTCTCCTTTTCCCACCCCTGACAGATCTCCAGGGGCAATTTGCCTCTACACTTGAAGCCACTGTTTAGTCCTTACAGCCACTAGCCGCTGATAAATTTATCCTCTGTAGTGAAAGGTAATATTTCTTTAAAGATGTGAAAGCACACAGCACAGTTTTCTAAGAGAGTGAATTCCACAAACTTAATGATGCGCTGTGAGGTGAAGTGCTTTCTTCTTTCTGTCCTGATCAGAGTATAGAAAATATTTCTGGATTACAGCTCTCAGAATCCCCTAGCCAGCATATCCAGTTGCCATGCTGACTGGGGAATTGCAGGAACTAGAGTCCCCTCAGAGTAATTTTTTCATGCTCTGGTCCTGTTTCTTGCCTGTCAGTTTCAGCTGTCGATAGACTTCTGCAGAGAAAAATAATCCCCTTTTAAAGTCATTCTGTCGTCAAAGAAAGCAGCCACCACCATTTCCTGAGGCAGGGAATCCCACAAATTAATGATGCTGCATGGAATGAAGTCCTTTGTTCTATTTGTCTTGACCAGAATTTAGTAAGTGTGTGTGTTTTTTAAACATACTACAGCTCGTAGGATCCTGCGGCTAGCATAGTCACTACCTGTGCTAGCTGGGAATTCTGGCACTTTAAAGTCCCTCCCAAAAGATACATTTTCATACTTTGGCCTTGACTATCCTGCCAGTCTGTTTCACTGAATGACTCTAAATTCCACTGTGATGAGAAGCAGGTGAAAAATCCTATTCATTTTCTCCACTCTGTGAATAGTGGGAGCAATCCCTGTCACAGGGCTAGGCAAAGTACAGCCTTCAGATGTTACTGAATTACAAATCTCAGCAGTTCTTGCCAGCTTAGTTACGCTGAAGAATGTTGGGAGTTGCAGTTCAGCAATATGTGGAGGGCTTCGCTTTGTTCATCCCACCCTATCTTGTCTGTCACCTGTTAAAGGCTAAGCTGTTACTTAGGCTTGCAGATAAAACAAATATCAAGAAGAACAGGTTGCTTACCTGTAACTGTGGTTCTTCGAGTGGTCATCTGTGCCCTCACACATTAGGAGCTTTCGCGTGTGTGCGGTAGCGTTCGGAAGATTTTAGAGCTTAGTAACTTGGCGGGAACCCCTCCCCCATGCCGTTACTGCGCATGCTCCTCCTGCCGAGCAACGGTCACTCCTCAGTTCTGTAGTCCACCGAAGAAACACAGGGACCTGAAAAAGAGGGGATGGTAGGGCGGGGGTGTGTGAGGGCACAGATGACCACTCGAAGAACCACAGTTACAGGTAAGCAACCTCTTCTTCTTCTTCGTGGTCTCTGTGCCTCACACACTAGGAGACTATGTAGCTTACCGGTTGGATGGTGGGTCAGGTCCTATAGTACAGAAGCCAGCACAGCACGTCCAAACCGGGCATCTCTGCAGGACCGGCAGTCAAGTCTGTAGTGGCACACAAAGGTCGATGGTTGAAACCAGGTCGCCACACGGCAGAGTTCCTGCAGATCAACTCCTCGCAGGAGGGCTGCAGATGTCGCAACAGCTCTGGTGGAATGAGCTCTGAGGAAAGCTGGTGGAGGCTTCTTGGCAAGCTCGTATGCCAGCAGGATTGTCCCAACCACCCATTTAGAAAAACGTTGGGTGGATACCTTGTGGCCTCTCCGATGCCTGCCATAGCACACAAAAAGGTGCGTGGTTTGTCGAAAGGAGGCAGTCCTGTCCTTGTAAAAGGCCAAGGCCCGACGAACATCCAAAGAATGAAGGGATCGTTCCAAAGGCGTCGTCGGGTCCGGATAGAAGGTAGGCAAGATGATGTCCTGACCGAGATGAAAGTTGGACACCACCTTCGACAGGAATGGTATGTCAGGCCAGAGGACCACTTTATCCCTGTGGAACACAAGGAAGGGCTCGTCAGACCTTAGTGCTGTCAGCTCTCCCGCTCGCCTGGCCGAGGTGACAGTCACCAGGAAGGCAGTCTTCATGGTGAGCAGCCTGTCATCAGCAGTCGCCATCGGTTCGAAGGGCGGTCTCGTCAGCTGCGATAGCACCAAAGATAGGGACCACGGCAGCAGAGGGGGCGATACTGGCGGGTACAGGTGCTGCAGGCCCTTCATGAACTGCTTGATGGTACTGTCTCTAAAGAGAGCCGTGGGGGAGGATCGTGGAGGCTGGTACGCCACGATGGCCGCGAGGTAAACGTTCAAGGAAGGGCAGGGGAGGCCTTGCTGTCAAAGGTGCAAGAGGAAGTGGAGTACGGTAGGCAGGTTGACAGGCAATACCGACTCCCGTCTTCCTTCAGCGAAGGCCACAAAGCACCGCCACTTGTAATGATAGTTGCAGCGTGTCGACTCCTTCCTGGCCGCGGTCAAGATGTTACCGATGACGGGATCGTCTACGGCGATATCCTCCAGGCATGGAGGGCCAAGAGCGGCAGGTCTGGGTGGAGTACGAGGTCGTTGGAGTGGGACAGTAGGTCTGGTATCATCGGGAACCAGAGTAGTCGACCGCGTGTGGCCTCGAGCAGGGGCCCGAACCAGTGCTGCCTCAGCCAGTACAGGGCTACGAGGATGAAGTCGGCTCGGTCGGCTCAAATCTTCGATATCACCTTGCCCAGGAGGGGAAACAGAGGGAACGCGTAGAGGAGCCCCTCGTTCCACCTGAACTGGAGGGCATCGCCGATGGAACCGCGATCGTGACCGGCCCTCAAACAGTACCGACGGCACTTCGCGTTTTGAGTGGTGGTGAAGAGGTCGATCGCTGGTTCACCCCACCGGTCCCGGATCATCTGGAACGCCTTGTTGGAGAGGGACCACTCGTTGTGGCAAGAGTTGTCCCTGCTGAGGGCGTCTGCTGTGGTGATCTCCTGCCCAGCCAGGTGAACCGCCACGGGATGGATTCGAAGCAAGACGCACCAGTTCCAGAGATCAAGGGCTATGTTGAGGAGGGTGGTCGAATGAGTCCCTCCTTGCCTGTTGATGTAGCAGACCGCCGTCGTGTTGTCTGTGAGGATCAGCACCATGCAGTCTGTAACGAGGTGGCGAAAGGCCCTTAGCGCCTTCCAAATCGTGAGCAGCTAGAGAGAGCTGATGTGGAGGACGGTCTCATCATCAATCCACCGGCCTCAGACTTTGAGCTCGCCGCAGTGGGCTCCCCATCCCCTATTGCCACCCTTGGTCTGGGCAGACTCCACCACAATGGAGTTCAGGACCGGATGGCTAAAAAGGAACTCCGCTCTCTCCTTCTGAGTCTTGTAGAGGTGCTCCAGCCTGTGTGGCATAGGCTGGGCAGAAGCTGGCTTGTCCCATGGATGTTTGAGGGCCTGCATGAGCTTCGGCAGGAAAGGCAGCGGAGCTGTGGTCGGCTGACGAGCTTCCACATATTGGAAGACCGGGTCTTCCTCTTCCAGTTCCTTGCATCCGGGTGGTACCAATCCCTATAAGATGGGGAATAGGAATGGTATGACGCCAGATATTCGCGCCACTGATGCTCCTGACTGTATCTGCCAAGGTAGGAGGCAGAGGTGTAAAGCAACTCGGTCGAGGGGCGGGAGTGCGGTCTTTCATAGTAGACCTCCCGGTGGTGTGGTGATGGCGGCCTGACTCTCTGCTCCGGGGAGCGGGACATGCTGCTGCCCGAGGCTGCCCCATGCCTGGGCGAAGGCCGGTGTTGGGCCATCACTTCCTCCCGGCGGTCGACCGGTTTGCGGTGACTCGGCAGGGTTACCGCAGCCGTCAAGACGGGTGGCTCCGAGGACGGCAGGACCTCCATGGCCTGCTCCTCGTCCGACACCTCGAGGACCTCTTCCAAGTCCAACAGCTCTCCTGGATCCCCAGGGAGTTGGGTCAGTGGAGGTGTGGGGAGGTGGACCTCCTCTGGTGGGGAGCGCCTCTTCTCCTTTCTCTTCTTCTTCTTCACTTTCTCCTTTCCTGAGTCCGGGGCTGCAGGAAGCTTCTTCTGGGCCGGAGTTGGAGGCCTGGTTGACAAGGAGGCCTGCAAGCCCGCAGGTGTCTCCTTAGTTGTCTTGGCAGCCGCTGACAACTTCGGGATCCTCGGGAGCCAGGAGATGGACAGCCTTGAAGTCGGTACCGAGCCTGGTACCGACGAGGTGGACGGTGCGGCAGCCGCCAACACCGTCGATGGTGAAGTCACTCCTTGTGCGGGTGTTGTTTTCTCGGACATCTCGGCACGAACCCCGGGCTGCTCCCTCGCTCGCAAAGACTGTTCCCAGCAATGGGATTCCAACCTCGACGAGCGGTTGTGAAGAGTCTGAGTAGTGAACTCTCTGCAGATAGGGCAAGCCCGGGTGTAGTGAGTTTTGCCCAGACAAAAAAGGCACTCACGATGTTTGTCCGTGAGAGCGACCTTCCATCCGCAGGAGACGCATTTCTTAAAAGGCGCAGACATAGGCCGAAAGTCCGAAGCAAGAAGAAGAGAGACTGAAGTGAGAGAAAAGTCCGAAAAAGAAGTCCAAAGAGAAGGAGAAAATGGAGGGGTTTTAATACCAGTCCAATCCGAAATCCAAAACTCATAGTCAAAATCCAAATCTGAAGTCAGCCAAGCAAAAAACACCAAGAAAGCAAGCCACTAGCAAAGAACCTTCTGTATGCGATGGCGGACGTGAGGAGTGACCATTGCTCGGCGGGAGGAACAAGCGCAGTACCGGCATGGGGGAGGGGTTCCCGCCAAGCTACTAAACTCTAAAATCTTCCAAACACTACCGCGCACACGCGAAAGCTCCTAGTGTGTGAGGCACAGAGACCACGAAGAACTAATATTTTAGAGCTGGGTCCCTGCGATCTGCACGTAACATCTAGCTCTTGCCCCATTTTGTCAAGTATCATGGTAAGGAGAATTGCTTCCCCTTCTATTCAGTCTAAACTTCTCTCTTCCTGCTCACTGGGCAAAGTTTTATTCTAAAAGAAAGGTGCTTCTATTAGCTATTATGCCTAAAAAGGACTAGGGTTTGTTTTTAAGCCAAACAGGATCAGAAGTCTGACTTCCGAAACTCCATTGGTTGGTTTTGTGCCCCCAAGAGGATGCCCATGCATTGGCTGGTTTTGTGCCCCCAAAAGGATGCCATGCACTTTGCCAAAGCCATACTTGAGTTCTTGTGCGATAGCAGCAATCTGTTCCACACGGTCCTGGTGAGCAGCAAGGTCGCTTTCAAATGCCTCATGTTTCTTTAACAAGGCCTTAATCTCGGAGAGTGTGGCTGTTTCATAGTCCTTCTGCTGCAACATGGCCTCTTTACCTACAGGGGGCCCCAAAAGACAGCAAGTAAGCAAAGAAGCAGAAAGTGATTTGGCCAGTACAGTATAGATTACCCAGAGCCTAGAAGTCATTCAATGAAATTTATGCTGCTGCTTATTATTTTGAGAGTGCGAGGGAATAAGAATCCTCAACAATGTTACTTTTATTCATTTTTACATCAATTATATTAATGTTGCAATATCTGGACTGGCAAGTAGTATTTGCTCACTTCTACAGCGGCCCCACCATTTTCACAAGAATTCAGGACACAGAACCCTCACAGAAATGCATAAATTATGAATAATTCCCCCCACCCTCCTCCTCCCATTCCTTTCCACCACCACCCCCATTCATTCTCTTGCCCTTTGCCTCAGTGTGTGTTCTCTGCACCAGGGCAAAAGGCATGGGAATGGGAGGAAGGAGCTCTGGAGGGGAGAAGGAAAGTGCGCTTGCCTTCCTCTCCCATCCTCTTGCATTTTGCCTCAGTGTCCATTCTCGGCACCAGGGCCAAATGCATGGGAATGGGAGTGGGGAGCACAGAGAGAGAACGTGTGTGCATGCATACCTCCCCACTTCTCTTTCCTTTTGACCAAGCATGCTTGCCTTCCTTCTCCGCACCTGGCAAAATGCAAGAGAATGAAGGAGAAAATGGGGGAGGGGGAGGCAAGTGTGCGTCTCACGAATGATCAAATTCACAAAGGTAAAATCTGTGAATGCGGAAGGAGAAAATACTAATTTTCTAGAAAGAAAAGTAACAGGTGAATAGCTACTGTGTTGCTTTTCTAAAACAGAAAATCAAGGAAATGTCCCAAACAACCTTTAAAAAATAACATTTTAAAGTGTCTAAGAGCAACATATTATTTTATTTTAAAGTAATATTGATGTTATCTTTGGCCTTTTCCACATCGGGTTTTTGAAACAGTGCAGTCCGTCCTCCAAGGAGGACGTCTGCACCTCGGACTGGACTGGGTCGGACCTATTTAAGGTAGATCCGTACCTCAGTCCGGTCTGGAACAACCCCAAGTGGTCCTCCAGCATACTTTTGAAAGACCTGTTTCTTTCGGTCTTTCAAAAGCACGCAGTGCGCCACTGTGAGCCTGCCCCCTAAGGCAGATTCACAGGCTCGCACCAATGCGAGCCTGCGATCTGCCCAGGGGCGGGCTTTAGGCTGGCGAGCTTCAGCGGTTTGTCCCTCGACCAATCGGAAGCCGTCATTTGGGACGCTGGAGCAGTGCGTACTGACGAGCATGCATTGCTCCGGAGCGCCATGGACCAAACTGGGGAGCTGAAAGGTCTGGTGAGTAGTGGTGCGGGGCGACTCCTTCACCCCGTGCAGAAAAGGCCTTTTATAGTACCATTTCTAGGATTTAAAATTATGTACAGAGATGTTTCTATGGAGTGACTCATATTACTCTTAACAAGCAAATTTGGCATTATGTTTTTTTTTCCTTTTTTTTTTATTTATATAACTGAATCACAAATACAAAACAAGAAAAAAAAATTAAACACCATGTGATATACATAATAGTGAATTAAAAAAATTTTTTTTTCTTTTTCTTTTTTTCTCTTCTCTTAAGCAATACTAACTTTCATTGTTATTTTGCACCTTTACCCTTAAATTTATAAATCTGTTCAACTGTTATAATTTCACATTTAATTCAATATTTTTCACATCCCCTTTAATCTATTTCTATTGTTAATTCTTTTAACTTTTTTTTTTTTAAAAAAACATTAACATCACTTATCCATTTAAATCTATAAATCACAAGTTTGAGACACACACCTACTAAGAATTACAAAATATACAACATAAAAGAAAAACAAAACTAAAACTAAAAAATACCCACCCCCCAGAGCCAACTTTTTATTTAATCCACTTTCCAAAATTGCCATTCTTCTTTTGACAGGGTAGTATTACTATCTCTTTTCAGAACTTTATCCAAAAATATTTTCCAAATTTCTTCAAAATCATTCCCTTTAACCAAACCTTTCATAAACCTAATTCTACATGTTAGTTTATCATTAATTGCAATTTTCCACACTTCGTTATACCATTCCTCTATTTGAAATTTTTTATCTGCTTTCCATTTTTTTGCTATTATTAATCTCGCTGCAGTTAACAAATTTGTTATTAATTCTTTCTTTACTTGAGTACACTCAACCTTATCATATATAGACAACAATGCAATATTTGGACATACTGGTATATCTGCTCCTATAATCTCTTTTATCTCTTTAAAAACCTTTTGCCAAAACTCCATTATCTTATTGCAATTCCACCACATATGCATATATGTACCAATTTCTTGACATCCTCTCCAACATAATCTTGAATATTTCTCATCTATTTGATTTAATTTCACTGGAGTCAAGTACCATTTCCACACTAATTTATAATAATTCTCTTTTATTCTTATCGATAATTTTTTTAAATGACGTTGTTTCCAAATTTTTCTCCATTCTTGTATATCTATATTTTGTACTATCTCTTCCTCCCACATTTTTCTAAGAAAATCCTCTTCTTGTTCTTTTGCTAATATTTTATATATTTCACTTGTAATACCTTTTAGTATTTCATTTTCTTGCATATTTTCTCTTTGAATAATAATTTGTTCAAATTTAGTATATTCTTTAAAATCCTTAACATATCTTTTCATACTCTTTGTCCATTGCTCTAATTGTATATAATTTAACCAGGATATTTTAGTTTCCTGCAATCTCTCTTTCATTCTATCTTTATTTATCATTATTTTCATCCAATCTTTTAATCTATAAATTTTTTGTTTTTTTATTTCTTTCTCTATTATTTTTCTTAAATTTATTGGAAATTTTTCCATCATCACTATCGGAGTTAATATTGATATATTCGGTAATAATTTTCTTTTTTTTTCTCCATATTTCTATTATATTTTTTATAAAAAGATTTTCTATCTTCTCCATTTCTTTCTTTGAAAAATTCCTAAAAAATATATTTTCTAATTTTGTCTCAATATTCATATCTTCTATCTCTAACCAATCTAAATCGCCATTTCCTGAAACTCCATCTATGATATATCTCAATTGATTTGCATAATAATACCATTTTAAATTTGGAAGTCCCAGGCCACCTTCTTTTTGACTTTTATACCAATATTTCTTGTTAATCCTCGATTTTTTATTTCCATTACAAAAATTATTTAATATCTTTTGCCACTCCTTTAATTCTTCCTCTGATATTTTTATTGGTAACATTCTAAACAAAAAATTAATTTTAGGTAAAATTTTCATTTTTACCACTGCTATTCTACCAAACCACGATAGCTTTATATTTTTGTAGTCCTCTAATTTCCTTTTTGTTTCTAATCTTAATTTCTTGAAATTTTTTTCCTGTAATTCTTGTAAATTTTTTGTAATCTCTATTCCTAAATATTTAATTGATTCTTTTATTTTAAGTAATCCTCTTTTACTACTTATAAATTTTTGTACTTCTTCTTTAGTATAATTAAATAACATTATTTCTGATTTGGCCCAATTTATTTCTAATCCCGTCTTCTCCCCAAACTCTATTAAATGTTTATCTATCCTATCTATCTTTTCAATTGGATCCTTAATTGTCAACAATGTGTCATCTGCAAATAAGCTTATTTTATTTTTTTCCTTAACTCCAATTCCTTCCAAATTCTCATCATTTCTTATCACATTCGCTAACATTTCTATAACTATTGCAAATAAAACTGGAGATAATGGACATCCTTGTCTCGTTCCTCTTGTTATTTGAATCTGTTCTGTAAATCCATCATTTACCATCACTACAGATGTATTATGTGAATACAATTGATTTATTAACCCTTTAAATCTCTCTCCTAATCCTATTTTATTTAAAATTGTTTTTAATGCCGGCCATTCCACACAATCAAAGGCTTTAAATATATCTAGGGCTAAAATTCCAGCTTTTTGTTTATCTCTGTCCATTATATTTATTTTATTTATCGTTTTCCCTATTAAATTTGCCATCTGTCTTCCTTGAATAAAACCACATTGATCTTTATGTATATACTTATAAATAAATTTATTTAACCTCTTCGCCATTATTGCTGTCAAAATTTTTGCATCTTGATTTATTAAAGATATTGGTCTATAAGAACCTGGATCCGTAGGATCCTTATTTGGTTTTAAAATTAATATTATTAGTGACTGCTTCCATGATAATGGAATTTTTTCACCCCTCAATATACTATTATATAACACTTTTAGTTTAGGAATTAAACCTTTTTTAAATGTTTTATAATATTCTGGACCTAGTCCATCCAATCCTGGTGATTTTCCTCCTTTTAAATTATTTATTACTTCTTCTATTTCCTCTTCTGATATCATTTCTTCCATCAATCCTTTATCTTGTTCTGTTAGTCTTGCTTTCCAATTTTTATTAATATACTCCTCTATGTTCTCTAAAGATTTATCTTCTGCTGAATACAATTCTGAAAAAATTCCTCAAATATTTTTAATTTCTCTTTCATCAACCTTTTTTCTTTACCAAATTTATCTTTAACTACGCCAATCATATTTCTAGTTTTTGATTGTACTGATTTAGCCAGCATTTTAGAATTTTTATTACTATATTCAAAATATTCCCTTTCCAAGTATATTAGATTTTTCTGAACTTCGTCCATTTCTATCTTTTCTAATTCATCTCTTTTTGCTTGTAATATTATTAATTTCTGTTTAGTTCTATCTATTATATAATCATTCTCTAGTTCCTTTATTTCTTTTTCTAATTTTAATTTTTTTTCTCCTAATTGTCTCTTTAATTTGCTTGATTCTTTAATGCATAATCCTCTTACCACTGCCTTCATTGTATCCCACAATACATCTTGTGTTACTTCCTTATTGTTTATATCCCAAATTTCTTGCCACTCCTTCTCTATTTTATTTACTATCTCCTTATAATTAAATAACTTAGTATCCAGTCTCCACCTTTTTGCTTCTCTATAATTCCTTTTCATAGTTATATCCAAGTTCATCAGAGCATGATCTGTCACTTTTATTGTTTCAATTTCTGTATTTATTAATCTAGGTATCATATTCTTTGAAACAAAAATATAATCTATTCTTGAGTAATTTTTATGAACTGATGAATAATACGTATATTTCTTTTCTTCACCCTTTATTAGCCTCCAAACATCTATCAGTTCATTTCTACTCACTAATTTATTCAAAATTGTTATATTATTATATCTATCTCTAATTGATGGATCTGATTTATCTTTCCATCTATCCATCACCATATTAAAATCACCTGCGATTATTGTATAATCTCCTTTCATTTTTTTGATCTTATTAAATATTTCTTCATAAAACTCTTTTTGCTTCTCATTAGGTGCGTAAATATTCATTATGACATATGTTTCTCCATCTATTTCACCTTGTATAATTACATATCTACCTTTTTCGTCTAACTCCACACTTGTTACAATGAAATTGCATCTTTTGGAAATTATTATTGCAACTCCTCTTGATTTGGATGTACCAAATGCTTCCTCATAAATAGCTACCCAGTTCAATCTAAGCTCATTTTTTTTATCTCTTTTCCATGTGTTTCTTGTAAAAAAATTATATCGGCCTTATCTTTTTTAATATCGATTCTATTCTTTTTCTCTTTATTATTGACCCCAAACCTTTCACATTCAATGTTGATATTCTCAATCTATTCTCCATTTTTCATATTTTGAATTTTCTAATCCCACTCCCCATTGGCTCTTTAATGTGATGGTGCTCCCCTTCCCCTTCCCTTCCCCCTCCCACTCCCCTCCCCCTTCCCGCCCTCCCCTCCCCTCCCCACACAAACATTTGTCCCCCCTCTTCCTCCAAAGCGCTTCTGCCTTGGAAACGACCAGCCATGGTCCTGGGGGGGTGTGTGAAGGTATGCCAACTCCCGGCATAGAGACCAATACCCTCTCCCGATTTATTTTCTCTCCCATATTTTTTTCCCTCTCTTCCCCCTCCCTTCCCTCTCTCTACCCTCTTGCTTTATATATATATAAATCTATCTCTATGCATTTATAATCTATAAGAATATATTTTACTCAGTAGTCATCTACCCTTCTCCTACTCTATGAAGTTCTCTTTCTTCTTCTTCTGTTATATCATATTGTTTCTTCCAGTTCTCCTCAGCCTCTGTCCTTTCGTTTATCTCCCGAAGTCTTCTTCTTTGCTCCTCCTGTTGCTCCTCCCGCTGCTCCTTCTTCAGTTACTCCTCCCACTACTCCTTCCTCAGTTGCTCCTCCCGCTGCTCCTTCTTCTTCCTTTTCCTCTTGCTGGATCAGTTTCAGTTCTCTCAGGAGTTGCAATCCTTGTTCAAGAGAATTTATTCTGTGGTATTTGCCAGCATATTGGAATTTCAGAAAGATGGGATATCCCCAACTGTATCTTATCCCAACTCTCTGTAGAACTATGATGCAGGGTTTCATTTCCCTTCTCCAATTTATTGTTTCGCGGCATAAGTCATTATAAATTTCCACTGTGTTATCTCGATACTTCAATATTCCTGGATTCTTTCTAACAGCTCTCATCAAATCATCTTTCTTGTTGAAATTCGCAATTCTCATTATAATATCTCTGGGAATTATTCCTCTTTTTGCAGCTGACACACGATGAATTCTCTCTATGTCATGATCTTCCCATAAAATCTCAGGAACAATGCTTTTTAGCCATTTTAAAACTTCCTCTTTCAAGGATTTTTGACTTTGTTGTGGCTGCTCTGCGAGTCCACGAATCCTCACATTGTTTCTTCTATTCTGGTCTTGGAGCTGGATAATTTGTCTCTCTAACAAAGAAATCCTGCCATCATGTTCTGCTAGTCTGGTCTGCTGATTCCCTTGGGTTTTTTTTATATCATCCACTTTAAGGTCCAATGCTTTTAACTCCTGTGAGATTTTTTCCTGCAATTGCCCCATTTCTGCCCTTATATTAGATGTTATTGTAGTAACAAGAGCTTGATTAGACTCTGTAATAAGCTTGTGTATAAAAGTTTTTATCTCTTCATTAGCTCCGTTCGCAGCTTTCTTCGCCGCCATTTTAATGACTTTTTCGTCTCCGTTAAAGTTTAAGTTTATATTTTCAAAATCTCTAACTAGACGATTATATGTTTTATCTGTTGCTGTAGGTCGCTTCCAAACAGGGTGTTTATAGACCTTTTTTAGGCGGCATATATCTCAAGGACCACAAAGGGAGAAAAAAAAACTGTTTTGCTTTCGGTCCGTTTCAACAGTTATTTGCAGTTTAAACAGAGTCTTTTATTTTCCCTCCAGTTGGAGAAGAATCGAAACCAATCCACTATCTTATCTTACATTCTTTCCCACATTATTCAATTAATTACTCACATTCTTTCTTTGTTTTGAAAAAGGCTTCTGGAATTATTTTATAATCATCTGTTCCGGGAGTCGAATATTTAGCCTCTCTCTGCCATCGTAGTTGGCTCCTCCCCCCCAAATTTGGCATTATGAAACAAATTCAAAGCCATCACCTTTATGCTACAAGATCCATGCTTGTTTAAATAACTTTTCCCTTTCCCTGAATACAGAATCAGGGCTTTCACAGATGACTTGGTGGTTACAAGAACCAACATACAGCTTAAAAGAACTTAAAACTATCCTTAAAGACTTTGAGAAGCAATCTGGATTGAAAGTTAATGAAGAAAAAACAAACATTCTAACTAAAAACATTTCTTTGGAAGAAGAAATTCAAATATAATAGATGACTAGATTTACAATATTTAGGCATTGTACTTACTAAAAGGAACTTGGACTTGTTTAAAAATAATTATGAAATAATTTGGAAAGACATTCAGAAAGATCTAAGGAACTAGAATAATTTAAGATTGTATTTCTTGGGTAGAATAGAACAGCGAAAATGTCTGTGTTATCTAAAATTCTCTACTTATTTCAAACAATTCCAGTTATCCAGAATAATAAAGTTATCCATGGTTGGCAAAAAGAAATTTCAAAATTTATCTTGTGGGGGGGGGGCAAGAGTGAAATTGAAGACTCTCCAAGACATGAGGGAAAGAGGTGGGTTGGGCTTGCCAAATTTTGTATTATATTATCATGCTTGTTATCTACGTTGGGTACAGGACTAGATTAAACTTGATAACACAAAACTACTAACCCTGGAAGGAGTTGATCTTTGGTCAGGTTGGCATTTTTATATATGGTTAAATAAGGTTAAAATTAACAAGGAATTCAACAACCATTATATAAGAAAAGGCTTATTAAACGTATAGCGAAGATATTTTCCAAGGTACTGTTGGAAGACACCTTTATGGGTCTCCCCTCATGAAGTCTATTATAAAAAAGAGAATATATTATTTGATAAATAGATTACATATAAGGATGTGACTGAAATCCAAAAAGACCAAATAAAAATTAGGTCCCAACAAGAACTAACTGAAAATGGAATTAATTGCCATTGGCTTTTATACAGGCAACTTAGAGAGAAATTAAAAACTGATATAAAATTAAATGGATATCAAATTACACAAGAAGACTTGACATCAATTTTGTGCTCAGTGAAGCTTATCTCTTCAATTTCGAAAAATTTATTAAAATAGGTTTCTGAAGATGAGCCGATTAAAATTTCTATGATTAATTGGGCATGGAACATCTCACATCTGATATCCCTTGAGCAGTGGGAAAAAACATGGTCGGAGAGGTTAAGATATACAGCATGTCAAGACATCAGAGAAAATTGGTATCAAATGTATCTTAGATGGTATCTTACACTGGAAAAGCTTTCTAAAATGCAATAAAATTGTTCAAAGTGTTGGAAATGTGATCAGGAAATTGGTACTTTTTATCATCAATGGTGGTTGTGTAAAAAGCTAAGAAAATTTTGGAGTACTATTCACATCCAAATAGAAAAAATATTAGACTTCATTTTGAAATGTCTCCTGAGTTGTATTTATTATCTATAATGAATAATGATTTCAAGAAAAAGGCTGGGGAACTGTTATTTTATATGACAGCTGCAGCCAGAATAGCTCAAAGGTGGAAACAGAAAATTCTCCCCCGATAACAGACCGGGAGATGAAGTTGTTTGATATGATATAGATGGACAGATTTACGTATGTATTAAGAGGAGACAAATATGAAAGATTTGTCAAAGATTGGGATAAGGTTATAACATATTTTAGGAATCTCTGTGGGGATATCAAGATGGTGAACACTGATTTTTAAAAATATTGATAGAATATACAGGTATGCAAGGCATATCTGTTTGATGGACAGCCACAGTATTATCCGTTGCTCTATTGCCTCTCATTTAGGGGGAAGTTTTGTATGAATGTAGGAGGAGAATATGAAATACTGGATGTATAAAATAATACATACTTTATTTTTTGTTTAATTAAAGCAGAATGAAAGTTAAAATTTTACTTTGAAATTTTTTACTAATAAATAACTTTTCCCACCTTGCAGTGTATTGAGTTAATGCTACAAAACAGGAGTTATTTCCTTGCCAAACTTTAATTTACTTACTTACTTTTACAGTACCTAATATCTCTCATGACTTATAATAAAATTAATTAGAACAATTAAAATGTAAGACAATATAAATTTACAATAAAATACGTTCTAAAAACATTAAACATTGTATAATTTAAAAAGATGTTAAAACAATGTGTAATCGTATAGACCATATGGAGTGTCCCATAAACAATGCTGGTTTGGTCAGATACTTGTATCTGACTCAATTTGGTTGTAGGAGGTCTATGGACATTCACATACCACTGGACTGCTTGCTCCTCTGCTGTCTGGAGCCTGTGAGATGGATATTCGTCATGGCTTCTTTGAGCTGTTATGCTGGCCAAAACTAGAAATACTTGTGTGCCTTCAGTAACTAGCTTACTGAGTATATGATAGCTTTGTTCATTTTTGAATGCATGACTTATTGCAGACAACAGTGCCTTGCTATTTTGGATTTGGGTATTTTGGTTGGATTATCTGAATTATAATGAATATGTATTATGTAGGAAAATGTACTGACACATGTGCATTTGCTTTTTTTAAAAAAATTATTTATTTTATATCCTGCCTTTCCCCTACTGTGACACTCAAGTCTAACAGATTCCTTTTAAAATTTGGTTTCTTATTATAAAATTAGTTCTAGTACAATCAATTTTTTAAGAAGGAAAAATTAGACCAGAGTGCACAAAACCCTCCTAATGGAAATTTTTAGAAGCGCGTTACCTTCTGTCCAAGATTCATGAATGGAAGCTTTTTGCCGGAACTTCTCGGCTAGGTGATCCAACCGCTCTAGTCTTCTTATCTCATTCAAAAGCCATTCCTCATAGCCCTTTTCAGCCTGTTCCAGGCCACCCCATGCATTATTTATATCCTACAGCAATCAAAGCAGAAGCACAGCACTGTCAGGAAAGGATATGCGTTCAAAAGGGAAACATTCTGAATTCTTGTTCTCTGAGTTGATCAGCCTGTATTAATAAACAGCAGCCTCAAACCACAAAGAACTGTGGACAGTAGTTTCAAATATGTTCGACAGCACGATTACATTGACCTTTCCACTTTCATGATGCTGAACCCTCACAAAAGTGGGGAAAGCTACAAATAACTCACGCTGTGCTATCTTTCCCATTCCCTTCTGGAGCCTTCCCCCATTCTGTTGTCTTTTGCCTCGGTGCATGTTCTCTGTGCCAAAGCAAAAAGCATGGGAATGGGAAGGGGGAGTCAGGGGGGAGAAGGAAGGTGCATGTGTGCCTTCCCCTGCCATCGTTCTCTTGCCTTTCTTCTTGACATGTGTTTTCCATGCTGGGACTAAATGCATGGGAATGGGAGGGGGGCTCCAGAGCGGAAAGGGCACACATGTCCCTTCCCCCTATAGTCCCTTGTCTCTGACCCAGATGCTCTTGCCTTCCTTCTCCACACACAGTAAAACACACAGGAATGAAAGGAGGAGAACTGCGGGGGAGGTGCACACACATCTCATGAATAATCAAATTTGTGAAGGTCAAATCCATGAATATGAAGGGAGTACTGTACAGTAGAGCAAGACTGGAGAATTTTTGGCCATTCAACCAAAATCCCCATAATTCCCTTACTCTTGGGCATGTTGGCTGAGAGTTCTAGTAGTTATAGCAAAAGGAAAAGTCTTTTCCAAGCTCTGGTTAGTTTAGTACCAATCTGAAGCCTATTGAGCATTGAAATACTGCAAGAGTATGCAATCCAGCCTTTTCCTCCCTGGAGATCAAGCTACGGTGCACAGTTAAAATGCCAGTGTCTATTTCAGAGGTGTGCACTCTAGCAAGTTCAGTATGCTTCCTGCTGCCTCTATAACCAGTATGCTAGTGAAGAAGGAGGAGAGAGTGATCATATTGAGAAAGTTATCAAAGAAACATTCTCAGGAACAGGAAACAGACTAGGGTGGAGAACCTCTAGCCCTCCAGATGTTTTAAACTGTAACCCTCATGAACTGGTTGGAGCTTCTGGGAACTGAAGTAAAAAAATATCTGGAGGGCCAAAGATGTTCCTTGATGAAATTACAGAAATAGAGTCCCCCAGAGCACTTCTTCCTCTTTACCTAAGTTTATACAAGGTGTGGCCACTTCTTGAAATGAATCAGGGACAGGGCTTCTGCCAGTATTAGAATCACTGAAGTCCTTTGATTTCTTTTCTCATGCAATAGCACTCCAGCATCTTTCTTACCCAACCAAAGCTTTCTTCCTGTCTGTCTTGACTTTGTCCTTTCTCCCTTACTGCTCCATAACCTTGGAACTGTCTACCACAGTATCTGTAGACTGCACCTTCTATTACTGTGTTTAAATCTCAGGTTTAAAACCTTTTTGCATTATAAAGTCCTTGAAACTCCAGTTTAATTTTACCCTTTCAAATCTGTATGTTCAGATTATGAATATCATGATTATGAACCTTAGATCACAAATATAAGATTATAAACATTATCTGGACTATTTGTTTTTCCTGTTTGGATTAGTTGCTTCCTCCTCACATACTCCCCACTTTTAATTGTACTGTATGCCTTTGGCAGGGATGTACAGTTTTGTTGATTTATTTTTGTACAGTGCTTGAAACATGGATGGTATGATATAAATAAATAAAGAACATGGAACATCCACAATACCACACCTTTTATATCAATATTTTACACAGGGAAGTGTGAGCAGAAAGGACAAGAAGCATACCATTTATAAAGTTTTGATTCATGTAGATCACAGATTACAGTGGCCATTCCCACACTAGCCTGTTATAGTGCTATTATTCCATTTTCAACATCCTATGGAATCCTGGAGTTTGCTGTTTAGGAAGAGGCCCAAGGGCCCCTCCCTAAACAGCAAACCCCAGGTTTCCATAGGATGTTGAAAGTGGGACAATAGCACTATAATAGGCTAGTGCAGAAAAGCCAATGAGCGTGTCCACTGGTACTAATTGGCTTTATAGCACTGGAGACTAATAAACTGGAATTTTCATGTTGCTTGAAAATAGCAGCCACCATTAAGCACATACCTAGAATATCATGTAATCATGCAAAGAACCAATGAACCTAAAACACTCACCGAGACCATTTTCCCTTCAGAAGGCATAAAAGCAGGCCGATTGCTAAGCCGCAGCTTAGTCTGCAGAGTATTGAAGTTGATTTCTAGCTGGCACTTCTCTTGGACTTTGGGAGGCTTGTGAAGACGGCGGTAATCCCGGAAATCTTCTAGTTTCTGCTGCATGGCTTGCATTGTGTTCTCTGGTACTCGATTCTCCAGCCAAGGTATGGTGCGGCGGATCCATTCCAGCAACTGGAAATGTCAAAGAGGAAAAAGAATGGAAATATTCTAGATTAAAGAGGAAAAAATGGGAATGCTTATACAGTGTAGTAATGTATTATTGTTGGTGTGTGCTTTCAATGAACGTATCATGGGTTTTCATGGAAAGATTTGTTCGGAGAAGGTGTGCTTTTGCCTTCTTCTGATGCTGACAGAATGTGACTTGCCCAAGGTCTGGGCACAGATTCAAACCCTGGTTTCCAGAGTCGCAGTCCAACACTCAAATCACTATACCATGATAATACAACACATCCTAGTTAGCAATTAATACAGCCAAGACTTACAATTTTTTAAAAGAGCAAACTGTCTTTTTTAATCTTTTGATTAACCTTGACTATTCATGCTTGATTTTTTTTTTTACCAGCGATAGCTATTTAAAACAGAACATGTGTGCACTTGAGAATATGCACATACAGGCCTAAATCTCATTACTTTATTCATACTAGAGTAGATCCACAAAACTGACTCCTGAATGGTGAATCAGTACTTATATAACTCTAACTGATTCAATAGATCTTATCTGCTTGGAAACAACAACTGGATTAAAGCCATATTCTTTGCGTCTCTGCATTTTTCACTAACAAGCATGTATAGATACAGAGCTGCAGATATCTTGGACACCACCTTGGAACCCATTCCAGGTGGTGGGGTATAAATCCAATAAATAAATTATCAATGAATGAATAGGTAGCTTAGTATTCAGCTTTCAATGAAGATTAACAATATTTCTAAAATATGCTTTGAAATAATTTTTGTCTCCCGTTGTCTGATTTAGGCCAGTTCTAGGGACTGCCTTTTGTAAGGCTACGTAATTTTCCAGCCCTTGTCGTCTTTGAATTAGGGTTCTGCTGCTGTCACAGAAAAGAATCTATGCCTTCAATAACTACATGCTTTCTCTGGGCAGTTTCTCCAGTAGCATGGCAGTTACTTTTAAAAGTTTTGTTTTGGCCATTGGAAAATGATATTTCCATTATTTGCTGCTTCCACAAGATGTATCTGGCCATCAGTTAATACTTTCATCCTTATAGCCTAAGTGACCAATTCCTCATAGTGGCTAATTTATTTTACTTATATATTACAGTTAATTCCTTAGCCTCAGCAACAAACAACCCACTTTAAAAAAAATTTTTTTTCCAGAGGACCTGGAAGGAGCTGTAGTTATATTATCTGCCCCAATGAATATAACATGACTATAGATCTCAATTTAAGAAGAGATACCACTGTATATTTCAAAATATCTTTACTATGTCCTGCTAGGATATAAAACTGAAACACACACACACATATTTCCACATAGAAATCAGGAAACCTACATCACTAGCCAGCTTCTCATAGTCTTCCATTAGTTGCTCATTCTCTTGATTAACTGCCAGCACCTTGCAGATACGATTGGCCGCTGTTTCCGCCTGTCAGATGACATAAAGGGTAAAAGAAATATATACATATATGTAATTCCTGAAGATGGTCCATTTAGTTTTCTGGCTTTTGGGAAAAATAGAGTTCACTTTCTCTACGAGAATATTTTTGTTGTTGTGTGCCTTCAAGTCATTTCTGACTTATGGCAACTCTAAGGAGAACGTTACTGGTCTAAACTTTTGCTATTGCCATTGCTTATTGCTTCTCAGGATGACAGACATAGCTTGAGAATTCCAATCTGAGTGTGCATTTGCCTGTCTCACATATTTTTCACTCTCTAAAACAGAGGTGCGGAATCTGTGGCTTTCCAGATGTTGCTGGACTGCAAATTCCACCAGCATAGTCAATGGTCAGAGATGATGATAGTCTAATAACATGCAGGAAGGCCACAAGTTCCCCACTTCCACTCTAAACTTATTAAGCCATACCATGTAATTGCATACTTTTGCCATATGCTGATAGAACTTGAGAAAATTACTTTATGGACTACAACTCCCAGAATTCTCCAGCCAGCACAACCAGTGGTTATAATTGGTGCAGCGTTCTGGGAGCTATAGCACATATAAATAAATAGTTTATTTTCTCATCCTCTGCACAATATGAGCTAGAAAACATGGGGACAGGAAGGTTTTCATCAAAGTTGTCCATAGAAATCCTGATCATCTCTAAGTATACATTATTCTGCTTCCTCAGTTTTTATGTGATCTAAGTAATCACTCTACATCAAAAGTAATGTGCTCCTGAAGAAAAAGCATTAAATAACTTGCTGCTCTTTATTCCATATATGTCCAAATCTTCAAAGTGCTCAACCTACAATGCTTTCTTGAGACGCTATGGCACTACTTTACAGACAGATACTTAGAATTCTCTAGTACTTCACCAAACTACAAATTGTAGGATTCCACAGGATGCAGCCATGGCATGCAAAGTGGAATAATTGTGAAAAGGCCCCTCATTCCATGATAACCCTGAAGATAGGTGAAACCATCTTGCCGCTCAAAGGCATTTAGGGCATGAAGACCTTAGAAAACGTTTTGTTTTGGTGTACAACTCAGTATTGCCACTGGGATTCTGGAACGTGCAGTCCGAAAAACAGTGGTTCCAAACTCTGGATTGACAGGTAGCTATCTTACAGGTTTTATATGTGCTGGGTTATTTGTTGTTGTTCCCTGCCTTGATC